>JACEFZ010020478.1:0-39514 GCA_014155875.1 Cepaea nemoralis
TATACAAGACTGGTTTATACAAGACTGAGTTTATACAAGACTGGGTTTATACAAGACGTCTGGGTTTATACAAGACTGTGTTTATACAAGAGGGTTTACAAGACTGGGTTTATCAAGAACTGTGTTTATACAAGTACTGGGTGTATACAAGACTGTGGTTTATACAAGACTGTGTGTATACAAGACTGTGTTTATACAAGACTGTGTTTATACAAGACTGTGTTTATACAAGACTGTGTTTATACAAGACTGTGTTATACAAGACTGGGTTATACAAGACTGGGTTTATACAAGACTGGGTTTATACAAGACTGGGTTTATACAAGACTGTGTTTATACAAGACTGGGTTTATACAAGACTGGGTTTATACAAGACTGTGTTTATACAAGACTGGGTTTATACAAGACTGGGTTTATACAAGACTGGGTTTATACAAGACTGTGTTTATACAAGACTGGGTTTATACAAGACTGGTTTATACAAGACTGGGTTTATACAAGACTGTGTTTATACAAGACTGGGTTTATACAAGACTGGGTTTATACAAGACTGTGTTTATACAAGACTGTGTTATACAAGACTGGTTTTATACAAGACATGGGTTTATACAAGACTGTGTTTATACAAGACTGGCTTTATGCCAGACTACTGGTTTTATACAAGACTTGGGTTTATACAAGACTGTGTTTATACAAGACTGGCTTTATACAAGACTATCTGGTTTTATACAAGACTGGGTTTATACAAGGAACCTGTCGGTTTTATACAAGACTGGGTTTATACAAGACTGGGTTTATACAAGACTGTGGTTTATACAAGACTGGCTTTATACAAGACTATTGGTTTATACAAGACTGGGTTTTATACAAGACTGTGGTTTTATACAAGACTGGGTTTATGCAAGACTGGGTTTATACAAGACTGGGTTTATACAAGACTGGCTTTATGCAAGACTATCTGGTTTTATACAAGACTGGGTTTATACAAGACTGGGTTTATACAAGACTGGGTTTATACAAGACTGGGTTTATACAAGACTGGGTTTATACAAGACTGGGTTTATACAAGACTGGGTTTATACAAGACTGGGTTTATACAAGACTGGGTTTATACAAGACTGGGTTTATACAAGACTGGGTTTTATACAACTGGTTTATACAAGACTGGTTTATACAAGACTGGGTTATACAAGACTGGGTTTATACAAGGGAAAACTGGGGTTTATACAAGACTGTCTGGTTTTATACAAGACTGGGTTTTTAAAAAGAAAAAAAGACTGGGTTTATACAAGACTGGTTTATACAAGACTGGGTTTTATACAAGACTGGGTTTATACAAGACTTTCTGGCTTTATACAAGACATGGGTTTATACAAGACTGGGTTTTATACCAGACTGGGTTTTATACAAGGACTGGGTTATACAAGGACTGGGTTTTATACAAGACTGGTGTTATACAAGACTGGGTTATACAAGACTGGGTTTATACAAGACTGTGTTATACAAGACTGTTGTTTTATACAAGACTGGTTTATACAAGACTGTGTTTATACAAGACTGGGTTTTACAAGACTGTGTTTATACAAGACTGTGTTTATACAAGACTGTTTTTATAAAAGACTGGTTTTATACAAGAGGGGGTTTATGCAAGACTGTCTGGTTTTATACAAGACTGGTTTATACAAACTGGGTGTATACAAGACTGGTTTTATGCAAGACTGTGTTTATACAAGACGGGGTTTATAAAAGACTGTGGTTATACAAGATGGTTTATACAAGACTGGGTTTATACAAGACTGTGTTTATACAAGACGGGGTTTTATACAAGACTGGTTTAACAAGACTGTGTTTATACAAGATGGTTTTATACAAGACGGGGGTTTATGCAAGACTGTCTGGTTTTATACAAGACTGGGTTTATACAAGACTGGGTGTATACAAGACTGGCTTTATGCAAGACTGTGTTTATACAAGACGGGGTTTATACAAGACGTGTTTATACAAGACTGTGTTTATACAAGACGGGGGTTTTTTTATACAAGACTGGGTTTATGCAAAGACTGTCTGGTTTATACAGACTGGGTTTATACAAGACTGTGTTATACAAGACTGGTTTATACAAGACTGGGTTTATACAAGACTGTGTTTATACAAGACTGGGTTTATACAAGACTGGGTTTTAACAAGACTGTGTTATACAAGACTGGGTTTATACAAGACTGTGTTTATACAAGACTGTGTTTATACAAGACTGTGTTTATACAAGACAGATGTGTATAAGAGACAGGGTTTATGCAAGACTGTCTGGTTTTATACAAGACTGGGTTTATACAAGACTGGGTGTATACAAGACTGGCTTTATGCAAGACTGTGTTTATACAAGACTGGGTTTATACAAGACTGTGTTTATACAAGACTGTGTTTTATACAAGACTGGGTTTATACAAGACTGTGTTTATACAAGACTGGGTTTATACAAGACTGTGTTTATACAAGACTGTGTTTATACAAGACTGTGTTATACAAGACTGGTTTTATACAAGACTGGGTTTATACAAGACTGTGTTTATACAAGACTGGCTTTATGCAAGACTATCTGGTTTTATACAAGACTGGGTTTATACAAGACTGTGTTTATACAAGACTGGCTTTATGCAAGACTATCTGGTTTTATACAAGACTGGGTTTATACAAGACTGTCTGGTTTTATACAAGACTGGGTTTATACAAGACTGGGTTTATACAAGACTGTGTTTATACAAGACTGGCTTTATGCAAGACTATCTGGTTTTATACAAGACTGGGTTTTATACAAGACTGTCTGGTTTTATACAAGACTGGGTTTATACAAGACTGGGTGTATACAAGACTGGGTTTATACAAGACTGGCTTTATGCAAGACTATCTGGTTTTATACAAGACTGGGTTTATACAAGACTGGGTTTATACAAGACTGGGTTTATACAAGACTGGGTTTATACAAGACTGGGTTTATACAAGACTGTGTTTATACAAGACTGGGTTTATACAAGACTGGGTTTATACAAGACTGTGTTTATACAAGACTGGGTTTATACAAGACTGTCTGGTTTTATACAAGACTGGGTTTATACAAGACTGGGTTTATACAAGACTGTGTTTATACAAGACTGGCTTTATGCAAGACTATCTGGTTTTATACAAGACTGGGTTTATACAAGACTGTCTGGTTTTATACAAGACTGGGTTTATACAAGACTGGGTGTATACAAGACTGGGTTTATACAAGACTGGGTTTATACAAGACTGGGTTTATACAAGACTGTGTTTATACAAGACTGGGTGTATACAAGACTGTGTTTATACAAGACTGTGTTTATACAAGACTGTGTTTATACAAGACTGTGTTTATACAAGACTGTGTTTATACAAGACTGGGTGTATACAAGACTGGGTTTATACAAGACTGTGTTTATACAAGACTGGGTTTATACAAGACTGAGTTTATACAAGACTGTGTTTATACAAGACTGTCTGGGTTTATACAAGACTGAGTTTATACAAGACTGGGTTTATACAAGACTGTCTGGGTTTATACAAGACTGTGTTTATACAAGACTGGGTGTATACAAGACTGGGTTTATACAAGACTGTGTTTATACAAGACTGGGTGTATACAAGACTGTGTTTATACAAGACTGGGTGTATACAAGACTGTGTTTATACAAGACTGTGTTTATACAAGACTGTGTTTATACAAGACTGTGTTTATACAAGACTGTGTTTATACAAGACTGGGTGTATACAAGACTGGGTTTATACAAGACTGTGTTTATACAAGACTGGTTTTATACAAGACTGGGTTTATACAAGACTGTGTTTATACAAGACTGGGTTTATACAAGACTGTGTTTATACAAGACTGGGTTTATACAAGACTGTGTTTATACAAGACTGTGTTTATACAAGACTGTGTTTATACAAGACTGGTTTTATACAAGACTGGGTTTATACAAGACTGTGTTTATACAAGACTGGCTTTATGCAAGACTATCTGGTTTTATACAAGACTGGGTTTATACAAGACTGTGTTTATACAAGACTGGCTTTATGCAAGACTATCTGGTTTTATACAAGACTGGGTTTATACAAGACTGTCTGGTTTTATACAAGACTGGGTTTATACAAGACTGGGTTTATACAAGACTGTGTTTATACAAGACTGGCTTTATGCAAGACTATCTGGTTTTATACAAGACTGGGTTTATACAAGACTGTCTGGTTTTATACAAGACTGGGTTTATACAAGACTGGGTGTATACAAGACTGGGTTTATACAAGACTGGGTTTATACAAGACTGGGTTTATACAAGACTGTGTTTATGCAAGACTGTGTTTATACAAGACTGTGTTTATACAAGACTGGGTTTATACAAGACTGTGTTTATACAAGACTGGGTTTATACAAGACTGTGTTTATACAAGACTGTGTTTATACAAGACTGTGTTTATACAAGACTGGTTTTATACAAGACTGGGTTTATGCAAGACTGTCTGGTTTTATACAAGACTGGGTTTATACAAGACTGGGTGTATACAAGACTGGCTTTATGCAAGACTGTGTTTATACAAGACTGGGTTTATACAAGACTGTGTTTATACAAGACTGTGTTTATACAAGACTGGGTTTATACAAGACTGTGTTTATGCAAGACTGTGTTTATACAAGACTGTGTTTATACAAGACTGGGTTTATACAAGACTGTGTTTATACAAGACTGGGTTTATACAAGACTGTGTTTATACAAGACTGTGTTTATACAAGACTGGGTTTATACAAGACTGGGTTTATACAAGACTGTGTTTATACAAGACTGGGTTTATACAAGACTGGGTTTATACAAGACTGGGTTTATACAAGACTGTGTTTATACAAGACTGTGTTTATACAAGACTGTGTTTATACAAGACTGGGTTTATACAAGACTGTGTTTATACAAGACTGGGTTTATACAAGACTGTGTTTATACAAGACTGTGTTTATACAAGACTGTGTTTATACAAGAATGGGTTTATACAAGACTGTGTTTATACAAGACTGTGTTTATACAAGACTGTGTTTATACAAGAATGGGTTTATACAAGACTGTGTTTATACAAGACTGGGTTTATACAAGACTGTGTTTATACAAGACTGGGTTTATACAAGACTGTGTTTATACAAGAATGGGTTTATACAAGACTGTGTTTATACAAGAATGGGTTTATACAAGACTGTGTTTATACAAGACTGTGTTTATACAAGAATGGGTTTATACAAGACTGGGTTTATACAAGACTGGGTTTATACAAGACTGTGTTTATACAAGACTGGGTTTATACAAGACTGTCTGGTTTTATACAAGACTGGGTTTATACAAGACTGGGTTTATACAAGACTGGGTTTATACAAGACTGGGTTTATGCAAGACTATCTGGTTTTATACAAGACTGGGTTTATGCAAGACTGGCTTTATGCAAGACTATCTGGTTTTATACAAGACTGGGTTTATGCAAGACTGGGTTTATACAAGACTGGGTTTATACAAGACTGGGTTTATGCAAGACTATCTGGTTTTATACAAGACTGGGTTTATACAAGACTGTGTTTATACAAGACTGGGTTTATGCAAGACTGTCTGGTTTTATACAAGACTGGGTTTATACAAGACTGGGTTTATACAAGACTGTGTTTATACAAGACTGGGTTTATGCAAGACTATCTGGTTTTATACAAGACTGGGTTTATACAAGACTGTGTTTATACAAGACTGGGTTTATGCAAGACTATCTGGTTTTATACAAGACTGGGTTTATACAAGACTGTGTTTATACAAGACTGGGTTTATACAAGACTGTCTGGTTTTATACAAGACTGGGTTTATACAAGACTGGGTTTATACAAGACTGTGTTTATACAAGACTGGGTTTATGCAAGACTATCTGGTTTTATACAAGACTGTGTTTATACAAGACTGGGTTTATACAAGACTGTCTGGTTTTATACAAGACTGGGTTTATACAAGACTGGGTTTATACAAGACTGTGTTTATACAAGACTGGGTTTATGCAAGACTATCTGGTTTTATACAAGACTGGGTTTATACAAGACTGTCTGGTTTTATACAAGACTGGGTTTATACAAGACTGGGTGTATACAAGACTGGGTTTATACAAGACTGGGTTTATACAAGACTGGGTTTATACAAGACTGTGTTTATACAAGACTGGGTTTATACAAGACTGGGTTTATACAAGACTGGGTTTATACAAGACTGGGTTTATGCAAGACTATCTGGTTTTATACAAGACTGGGTTTATACAAGACTGTCTGGTTTTATACAAGACTGGGTGTATACAAGACTGGGTGTATACAAGACTGGGTTTATACAAGACTGGGTTTATACAAGACTGGCTTTATGCAAGACTGTCTGGTTTTATACAAGACTGGGTTTATACAAGACTGGGTTTATACAAGACTGGGTTTATACAAGACTGGGTTTATACAAGACTGGGTTTATACAAGACTGGGTTTATACAAGACTGGGTTTATACAAGACTGGGTTTATACAAGACTGGGTTTATACAAGACTGGGTTTATACAAGACTGTGTTTATACAAGACTGGGTTTATACAAGACTGGGTTTATACAAGACTGGGTTTATACAAGACTGTGTTTATACAAGACTGTGTTTATACAAGACTGGGTTTATACAAGACTGGGTTTATACAAGACTGTGTTTATACAAGACTGGGTTTATACAAGACTGTGTTTATACAAGAATGGGTTTATACAAGACTGTGTTTATACAAGAATGGGTTTATACAAGACTGTGTTTATACAAGACTGGGTTTATACAAGACTGGGTTTATGCAAGACTGGGTTTATACAAGACTGGGTTTATACAAGACTGGGTTTATACAAGACTGGGTTTATACAAGACTGGGTTTATACAAGACTGGGTTTATACAAGACTGAGTTTATACAAGAATGGGTTTATACAAGACTGGGTATATGCTAGACTATCTGGTTTTATACAAGACTGTCTGGGTTTATACAAGACTGGGTTTATGCAGACTGTGCCCAGTTCTATCCAAGATGATGTCCAGTTTTACGCAAACTGAGGAACTGTATGCGAGACTGCCCAGTTTAATACAGCACTACTTATGGTTGTATGCAAGACTGTTCAGCTTAAGCTGTCAACTACCAAGAAGTCTGTCCCCATCTGTTTTCCACGATGAGCCAAAAACTGACAACAATAACAGCATCATGCCATCATCGCATCATGGGGGGTGGGGAGGAAGAAGGAATAATAAACACAGCATATAATTCCACCAACACCTAACAGACATTCTCACACAAGGGCAACCACTGACAGGACAACATGAACAGCTAACAGACATTCTCACACAAGGGCAACCACTGCCAGGACAACATGAACAGCTAACAGACATTCTCACACAAGGGCAACCACTGCCAGGACAACATGAACAGCTAACATTCTCACACAAGGGCAATCACTGACAGGACAACATGAACAGCTAACATTCTCACACAAGGGCAACCACTGACAGGACAACATGAACAGCTAACATTCTCACACAAGGGCAATCACTGACAGGACAACATGAACAGCTAACATTCTCACACAAGGGCAACCACTGCCAGGACAACATGAACAGCTAACAGACATTCTCACACAAGGGCAACCACTGACAGGACAACATGAACAGCTAACAGACATTCTCACACAAGGGCAACCACTGCCAGGACAACATGAACAGCTAACATTCTCACACAAGGGCAACCACTGCCAGGACAACATGAACAGCTAACAGACATTCTCACACAAGGGCAACCACTGCCAGGACAACATGAACAGCTAACATTCTCACACAAGGGCAATCACTGCCAGGACAACATGAACAGCTAACATTCTCACACAAGGGCAACCACTGCCAGGACAACATGAACAGCTAACATTCTCACACAAGGGCAACCACTGCCAGGACAACATGAACAGCTAACATTCTCACACAAGGGCAACCACTGCCAGGACAACATGAACAGCTAACAGACATTCTCACACAAGGGCAACCACTGCCAGGACAACATGAACAGCTAATCAACAACTTACCCCCAGGCTGATTTGCGGAGCTGCCTTGTTGAATGACATCTTGACCTATGAACAGAGAATAACATGTTCATTTCTTTTTATAGATGTTGCATTTTATTTGTGAAGAGTAAATTATATTTATAAATCAAAGAGAAGTTGTGCACGCATAGTGGTTAGTACACTTCTGTGCAGACACAGGTCTCCCCATCCAGTGTGCCTCTAAGGTTGACCCAGCCTCATACAAATGGGTACCAGACAATTTTTAGAAATGTCTTGAAAGGAAAGGGAATGAGGAAGGGAGCTGTCCACATCACTTCATACATGGTAAACCAAAATATGTCCAGGCCTGTCGCTTCACACCTCAATGGCAGAATCTGCTACATGACTAGCTTTACTGTAATGTTGTCGGTGTAGCTAAAGCTGTCATTGTGCCAGAAGAGAGTCCCCATGTGCAAAGATTCTGTTACGTCATGAAGAAACAGAAACATCCATATCATATGTACAAACATCCGCTTACTGAAAAGTGTGGCCTGTTTCGTATGGATGTGAATGACAGACGAGTAGTGAAGTTGTGAAGAAACTGGAGGCAATGAAGATATGGTTTTTGAGCAGTGTGATGTTGGGCTGGAAGGTGAGAGGAGTGTGGGAGTGGAGTGGAGAGGGGCGGGGGTGTGTGCGTGTCCCCCTCCCCCCATACCAAGGTGGTCAAACTGTCAACCTTGCATTCTGGAGATATTGGGTTCATTTTCAGACCATGCTCTCATCAGGCAGCTTGCCATTCTGTAGAGAGACTAATCCAGATGGGATAAAATCTGGTGCAATGAACTGGATCCTCTTAATCTGAACATTTACCCCTTAGAAGAATGTTGAGAAATCGTTGAAAGATAAACCCAGAGGTACTGAGCGCTGCAGGTGTTAGAAGACCATCCATCGAAGTTAGTTAGAAAAGACAAACTAAATGTATACAGCATATCTAGAGAAGAGGTGGAATAGAGAAATTAGCCTTTTGTGAAATACCACTTGGCAAGAGAGGCAGAGGAAGACAGAGACATTTTTTGTTGAAAAGCTTAATAATAACAGCAGATAATAATGTAGGTAACACAAACTTCATCAAACTAACAGACTATTGTGAGAACTGGAGAGTTGTGGTAACCAATGTCTGCTCCAGGCCAGGCACCTGAAGAAGAAATATCTGATTGTCAGGCAGGACATCATCCTGTAGCCACTACTTTGCAGGATGTCACAGTGATTGTCTGGCAGGACATCATCCTGTAGCCACTAGTTTGCAGGATGTCACAGTGATTGTCTGACAGGACATCATCCTGTAGCCACTAGTTTGCAGGAATTCACAGTGATTGTCTGGCAGGACATTATCCTGTAGCCACTAGTTTGCAGGATGTCACAGTGATTGTCTGGCAGGACATCATCCTGTAGCCACTAGTTTGCAGGATGTCACAGTGATTGTCTGGCAGGACATCATCCTCTAGATACTACTTTGCAGGATGTCACAGTGATTGTCTGGTAGGACATCATCCTGTAGCCACTAGTTTGCAGGATGTCACAGTGATTGTCTGGCAGGACATCATCCTGTAGCCACTAGTTTGCAGGATGTCACAGTGATTGTCTGGCAGGACATCATCCTGTAGCCACTAGTTTGCAGGATGTCACAGTGATTGTCTGGCAGGACATCATCCTCTAGCCACTAGTTTGCAGGATGTCACAGTGATTGTCTAGTAGTGGTTCTCAACCTTTTTTGGCCCATGCACCCCTTTACCATATGTTCAGAATGTCATTCCACCCCTTTCGTATTTCCTCCCTATAAATTCCCCCGCCCCTACACACACAACAAATTTTCCACATATCCTTTTACAGGACATCGCTGTCAACATCAGCATTTTTCAGCTGATTGTTGATTTCTTGGCAAGATTACGTTCAGTAGTTTGTCATTGCTTTCTGAGCGACCGGCTCTAATACCCCCTAAGTTACTGACACGGAGAGAACCGCTTCCAATTCTCACGCAACGTCACGTTACTTATGAGAGTATATGAGATTACGGAGAAAGTCGCGTAACCTCTAGACCAGAGAGACCGGCGCCCCTACACAGTATACGTAAAAATGGAAGCTAAATTTAATAACATATACTAGAACAAGTCAAGATGTCTACATTGCCATGTACCGAAATAGGGTCACACGGTACAAGTGACAGTCGACAAAAATAGACCATAGAAGAGTTAAAGTTGTAAATGAGTAACAATCACCATGAAAGTGTGGCATGGTAGAATAGACGGAGTATAGTGACGATAGATCAACTATAGAACGACAGGCCCAACAAAGGGAAATCATGCAAACGACTAGGCTCCAAAAACATCACGTGATAAGACAGAAGTGACGTCAGGAGTAACAAAGAACTAGAAGTTAGTTAGGCTGACAGAGAGCTAGCGAGAGGTTGGAAAAACGCACCCAGGCGTTCCAGAAACGGCAAACCAGCAAGTTTAATATCACCTGCAAGACAGCCAATATGTTTTACGACAGGCTGTAATAATGAATAAGGTGTCTGCGGTGACAGCAGCTCATATTCAATGAATTTCGACCGTCAAGTGCTGTTGTGTGTTCACCCCAAGATGGCCAGACAGAGTTGTAAGTTGACTATTGTATAAATGATCATATCGTAGAATAGACGAGATAGCTTCGCCCTAGACGATAACACAAGACACCTGAGACTATAAAGTATTACACCAGTCGTCGCACAATAATATGATCCTTCTACCCTCCAACAAACTGAGAGGATGATGAGACAGTGGGCGACTGGATGTTACAATGTCAAACAAACTGCTGATCGAAATGTAGGATGCTGGCGTTCGCTCTTGATTCTGTAACTACGAAATATGTTGTCATGAGAGTGTCATGTTCTTTACAATGAGCCAAAGCAAGAACATGGCATACATAATATGTGATTTGCGGGTCTACGTTATAAAATGAATTTCAGAAGGGTGAGAAGTACAGAACTGTAAAGTACGGAGGGGAAAACAATATCAAGTAATTGGTGAAATGAATTTCAGAAGGGTGAAAAGTACTGAACTGTAAAGTATGGAGGGGAAAACAATATCAAGTAATTAGTTCTTGTATTAACAGGATCTTGAAATAATCTTAATCCCCCCCCCCTCTCCAGGGCGGGAGGGAGGGGGGGGGGGGTTGTCAAATTCCCCACCGGTTGAGAACCACTGGTCTAGTATGACATCTTCATGCAGCCACAGCTTCACAGCTTTGCAGAATGCAGCTGTGATTGTCTGGTGAGATATCTTCATGTAGCCACAGCTGTGCAGAATGCAGCTGTGATTGTCTGGTGAGATATCTTCATGTAGCCACAGCTGTGCAGAATGCAGCTGTGATTGTCTGGTGAGATATCTTCATGTAGCCACAGCTTTGCAGAATGTCGCTCTCATAACAGCGTGCTTAAAAAACCCCTTTAAATCTCACTATTGTGTCCCGCCTCACGCACCCTCATGCCCAAGGTGTCTGCTGTGTCCTGTGTCCATCTTCATGCTGGTCAACCCCTGCCTCTACTACCAGGAACCACGCCTTCCATCACCGATCGTTCCAATCCACTGTGATGTTTCAAATGGCCAAAGTACGAGGTCGAGTAAATAAGTAAGTCACACAGTTCTGTGGGATTGCAGGTAAATGTAGTTGGTGTTTTCTACAGGTGTCATTATATATCAGCAACATCGAACATTATATTCCCGTTCGTCAGGTGCCGCTAGATGTCTCATGCGCATAAAGAAAATGGTGATTGTACTTACGGCATGTACAACCAAAGAGCAATGTGCTGTTCTACGTTTTTTTTGTGAGCAAAAGGACTGCCTGCAAAGGACATTCATAAGGAAATGCTTCCTGTTTAAGCTGACAAATGTTTGTCCCGTAAAGTGGTGCTTCATAGTGCAATTCCAAGAAAACGTCCAGGACTGCTGACTAGAGGAGAGTTGCTTCTTCATGACAATGTCAGACTACATACGGCTTAATTAACTTAGGAGAAAATAACTAAGCTGGGAAGTTCTGGTACATCCACCTTACAGCCCCAACTTAGCCCCTAGCGATTTCCACCTTTTTTTGGTCCACTGAAAACCCACCCAGTTCACGGCGATTTCAGGATCCTCGCCGGTGCTACGGAGTTCGTGCACTGAGCTGAGTTTCTCCAGACTCAAGTTTTAGTTAGGAGGAGAATGGAGCACTTATGGGTTACATCCGTGTGCCGTGATGTTGATCCATTAACTAAACTAAACGGCGACTGCACTAGCCAGGCGGCCTTAATTCCTCAGGCTCAAAGACCCCGCTGCCACACACTGCAAGGTACTATACTGGCAGTAAATAACAGAAAACCCACCTTGGCGGGAGACATTTCGCGAATGATGCCGAAGTTGAATGTGAAGTGAAAATGTGGTTTAGAAAACAGAGCATGCAGTTCTATGCAGTCGGTTTCGGAGGACTGATAAAACGATGGGATAAGTGCATCAATGTTGGTGGAAATTATGTTGAGACATAAAGGGACAATGTATGTGTAAAATAAACTGGTTTCAAGTTGTTATGATATTTAGTTATTTTTCTACAGCCATTTGTGACTTACTTATTGACTTCCCCTCGTATTTTAGTTTCTGAGACATAAAACAGTTTATGAGCCAGTTTTCTTCATGGTCAGGTCTTATAGAATGTCAGTAGTTTTCTTCTTCTTGGTCCACAATATCCTAAGAACGCTTTTGAAATGTTCGAGCTCAAAAGACACCATTTTCATCTTTAGTGATTGTGAAATTGCCCATGACTCACATCCATTGGCTGATATTGGAAAGATGCATGTGTGGCAAAGGGGTTACGGATGCAGTTCATAACCCTGCATACCCCGTTCGAAACAGCGGTGCTAGTTTTTTTAAAATTAAATGGTATGGGTGCCAGTCGTTCAGAAAGCAATGGCAAACTACTGAACGTAAACTTGCCCAGGAATCACGAACAGTCAAGAAATGATGAGGTTGACTGCTACGTCCGTAAAGGGTATGGAATTAACCTTTTTATATTAGGGGCGTTCAGTTGAAACCCTTTCCAATGGCTGTATTACAAAAGCATGAAAGAAACATTAACAGGTGTGGTAGAATTAAACAAAGCATTCATTTTGAATGAATTATGCACAGTGGGTTGGTCAGAAGAAGTCGCCGTTGGCATTCAGGCAAGCATCCCATTGCTTGTGTAGGCGGCGAATGCCGACGCAAAAAAGGATTGTGGTTGCTCACTGAACCAAGTGTTTACCGCGTTCATTACATCTGCATCTCTGTGAAATCGTTGCCCCTTGAGAGCTTTTTTAGAGGTCTGAACAAATGAAAATCAGGAATATAGGCTGGATGTTGCAGAATTTCCCACTTCTTCCTTACTAATGCTTCCTGCACAATCTTTGCAACATGCAGATGAGCATTATCGTGCAACAAAATCACACCACGAGAAAGCATGCCACACCACGAGAAAGCATGCCAGGTCGTTTATTCTTGATGGCTTTTTGCAGCTTGTCTGTGTTTGCAATTAGTGGGTAGAGTTGATGTTAACACCAGGTTCTGTAAAGTCGGCCAACAATAGCCCTTCATGGTAAAAAAATGTGCTCAGCATAACCTTACCAGCGGAAAACTTTAACTTGAATTTTTTGGCTTTTGGTGATCCAGCATGCTTGCATTGCATGCTCTCGCTTTTGCTGCTCGGCTCAAAGTGGTGAGACCATGATTCATATCCTGCCACTATGCGGAAGAGAAATGTATCACCCTCCACTCTGTAACGCAACAAGTGGTTCAAACACCATCCCATGCGTTCCTCTTGTTGGTGGTCGGTCAACATCCGTGATACCCACTGTGAACACACCTTCCGATATTGCAGTTTCTTACTAACGACCTTTTGAATTGTCCCAATTGACACATCAAATTCTTTCTCTAGAGAACGTATGCTTCGACAACGGTTCATCTGTACTGCTGCATTAATTTTGGCGATGTTTTTTCTTTTTTTTCTGTTGCAACAATATGCGCTTGACCCGGCCGTCGAAGATCTGTCGTGAACTGACGTCCTTTCCGAAACATTCGTGCCCAGTCTGTCACTGTTGTCTTCGACACACATGTGTTACCGTACGCTGCCTGCATTCTTCGATGAATGTCCACAGTCGGCATTCTTCAAATGAAAGAAACTAAATCACCGCTCTTTGAGCTTTTTTAGGCGGATTTTGGATCAACCCGGCCATTTTCTCAACGGTCAGAAACAGAACCTATACATCATAGGACAATAAGCACGTGCTCTTTTATTCATTGGTCAGTACTTATCACCTGACTATGACATGATCATGTTCAACGTACGCAATTACGCGCGGTGCGAAACGAACGGATTTCAAATGAACGAACAATATATATTAAACATACCGTCTCTGTGGCATTGGTGTTACAGACACAGTTCGTAATCCTACATACCGCTTTCGAAACACAGCTACGGGCGATTTGACAACAGACCGCCTTGCTTTGATGTTTATGAAACGGTATGAGCGCCGGTCGTTCAGTAAGCAATGGCAAACTACTGAATGTAAACTTGCCAAGAAATCACAAACAGCCAAAACATGTTGGAGTTGACTGCGAAGTCCTGTAAGGGATATGCAACTAACTTAATTTTTAGTAAACATCATGCAAGTAAGAAAAAATGACAACACAATATTAAACAGTAAACTGATTTATATTAAGCGCTGGATTAAAATGGGGACACATGGCCGCCTAGCTGTTTGATGATACCATCAGTATATTTAATTAAACCAGCTCTTGATTTCAAAGATCATACGACTGGCTGTAATTTGTATCGCCTTTTGGTAAATTGCATCTGTGCGCAAAGACCTTGAGAAGTTTGAAAGTCTCTCTAGTCTAAGTTCTATCCCAAACCTAGTTATCCGTTGTCATGTAATCTGCGTCACTCGCCAAAGTAAAGCTAACTCCAAGAGCATGTTGCCAGTCATTAAAAAATGGCATGGATCCATTCAGTTGTGGCGGGTTGTGAGCATCCGCTGGATCTTTTCTCCAGGACACTCTGGTGTTGTTGGAAATGAACAGGCAGACAGATTAGCTGGTGCCGCATTAAGGGGTGATTTGATGCATGATAAGGCAGATGTGGTGAAAGTTCCCTGGGAGAATGTGATTAATGCAGAAGAACAGATAGACTATCATGATCTAAAGCAGGGGTCATCAAACTACGGCCCGCGGGCCGGATCCGTCCCGCGACGTCATTTCATCCGGCCCGCCGTCAGTACTCGAACTTGCTTAATATAACTATGAAACACGAGACGTTGTAATACAATTTAAATGTTAATATTATGTTTAGAATAATAGGAGATCTTCACACGTGCGGAGACATCCTGGCTGCAATAGGTTGTTTATTTAGGTGGCCCTATTTATAAATTTCGTGAACCTTATTATGAGATATATTCTATTACCAAATAAAGCCGCCTGCTGCGACTCTACAAGAGTATGGAGTAGAATATACCTTGATACCCTGGTAAAAAATGTATAGGATGCTGGGATGTTGTGTTGGCGTGCCTATAACAGCCCAGTAAAGCCATGTTCCCGCCTCTTTGGCCTTGGGAACAACTTAGGCCGAAGAGATGCTGATGTCTAATTTTCAGCAGAGGGTTTGAACTTAAACCACTGAGCCGCTACCAAGTAGATGGGCGAACATGCCCCAGGCACGGCCGAGCGTAGCCACTGTTTTCCAGACCGCAGTTGAGATGGTAGACAGGCACTATGAAGATCCAAAAGATCCAAGAGGATCTTGATTGTGGAATGACGATTTTCTGCTGTGGGGTGAGTTTTGAACGAACCTTCATAGTTTAAATAGGAATAGTTAGTTAGTTAGTCGACAGATCATCCTCATTGCACATCGAACCATTCAGTCCATAAGTGCTCGGATCCCCTCCTCAGCAAATCCCGCAGCGTGTAGCGGCTAACGACGCCAGTTCTGTTTTGGTTTATCAATCTTCTTTGTCTTCCTTCGCAGTGTTCTTGTTTGGCCACCCCTCTTTTAATTCAATTGGTTCACGCAAAAGTCTTACTTCTCGTAGAGCATTCAGAATGTCAGCCTGGTCCATGGCGCGTCCGCCCTCCACAGTAGCCTCACCTGCGAGCTTTGTCAGTGCGCTCATTTCCTTGTACTCCCGCATGCCCTGGCACGAAGATGAAACTAATCTTTGCCAGCCGAGACCGCTCCAGAGGCAGCAACCGATTCTCTTCGGATCGACCCCTCCTCTATCCTCTTGATCATGTTCATTGAGTCGCTAAGGAAACATGCCGTAGTGAATGTCTGTGTCTCGAGCCATGTTATTGCTTTACTTACTGCCGTGACTTCCATAGTCAGGCTACTTGTAGTTTCAGTGAAAGCCCCAGAGTCCTCCTTCACAATTTTCCCTCCGGCCCGAGCTGTAAAGGCCCATGAGCTTCTCACATGTCGGACGACAGACTCATCTGTGTAGATGACCGCATCACCGTCTAGCGAATTCTCGAAAATCAACGCTTGTACTTCAGCCTCCACAGCAGCCGGATTTTTTTGTCTGCATTTTCTATCTAGTTGGATGCAAACTGAAAAGGATGTGCAGAAATCTGTTGGCACTTGCACCCACTCCTCGCCAGGTTCTAAGTCCTCAAGTGAACACACCCGTTGAAGAATGTCTTCGGCTTGACCCATCCACGACCGTCCTCTTTTTAACCTGCTGCCCTTCACCTTCATAATTTCACTATGCAGTAGATGTTGTGTGTTTGCGTTAGCTCTGAGGTAGGCGCGTGCCCTGCAAACCTGTATTCTCTCTTCAATGGTTGGAAAATCAAGAAGGTAGCGCATCGCCCTGCATGCTGTATTTCTTGTACATCCAAGAATAATGCGCATAGCGTCATTCTGTATCCTTTCCATCCTTTCTATCTGCTTATGGCTGAGAGTCAGGATTGCCATTGCATACTCCAAAACAGACATGACCAGCCCCTCGTACAGAAGACATAGATGGCGCTGCTCACAGTTTGCTGCCGCCATCACCCGCATTGCTGCCAAACCCCGCTTGGCCTTTGTTATCACCTGGTCTATGTGCTCACTATAAGCAAGGCTTTGATCAAACCGTACCCCGTGTAATTCATTGCCTGCGTTATTTCTACCGTCCCTGAACACAGCATTACAGTTGGTGTTGGAGTGTTGACAATATGATTATTCAACGAGAACCAAATCACTGTTGCCTTTGTTGGGTTGACCATTGCCCCAGCTTCATCACACCAAGTACTTATGCGATTGAGTTCGGTTTGTAGTTCCACAGCGACCTCCTCTCTATCCTTACCCTGACGATACACTAAAACATCATCGGCATATGACAATGTCCTGCCAGGTCCAGTGATCTGCTCACCAGTGATTCTCACTGTGTAGGCGTTGAACAGTACCGGAGATAATGGTGATCCCTGTGGTAGGCCAGGATATATTGTTGTTGGTTCCGAAGTCCAACTGCCACATCTAAAAACTACTTTCCGTTGGAAGAGGGCTGTCAGCGATCCAACTAAGGAGGAATGGACTTACTTTTAGTTCAAGAAGCTGAAGCATTAAAAAATCCATTGGTACTCTGTTGTATGCGTCCTCAAGATCAATCGCTGCAGCAAAGGTTTCAATGCCTGAGTGGAAACCTTCATAGACATCATGGGCAAAGACTGCTGCATTGGTCCAGGTTTCTCTTTTGGACGGTACCCACCCAGGGTAGGTGGGAAAACACCCTGCCTCTCTAGCTGGCTTGATATTTTCCTAGCAATTACTTTCTCCAGCAGCTTGCCTATTGTATTCTGCATGGTTATAATTCGATATCCCTGAATTTTTTTGTGGTCTTTGTCAGGCTTCGGCAAGAGAATCAGATAGCTGTGTAACCACTCCTCCTTGATGCTAGCACTCTCTATACTGTTGTTGTACATGTCTGCTAGTTTCTCTAGCGCATTGTCGGTACACCTATTGATGTCGTCGTATCTTATGCCATCAGGCCCTGGCGCGCTGTTTTGTGATCGTCGAAGTACAGCCTTGATTTCTTTCACTGTCACTGTGTCTTCATCCGAAGTGTTCTGGGCCTTGCACCTGTCTGAGGTGACCTCCTTGGCCAGATTTCGGCCTCCCATGTCTGCCTGTTTGCTCTGCTCTAGATAGCGTTCAAAGAAGGCTTTGCCCTTGTCCTCGTCATTCCTCTGCCAGACGAGGTCAGCACCTTGGAAGTCAGAAATGCTCTTATTCTTGACTACACCACTCATGCTTTTATGTAGTCGCCAGAACAATTTCAGTGACTTGTCTGTGCTTACTCTTTGACATACCTCTGCCCATTTTTCGCTTTTAACCACCTTGACCAGTTTTTTGAAATAGCTTACTTTTGTGTGCATCTCTCTTTCTAAGTGCATGCAGGGACAAGGATGACCAGCTCTGTTCTTCTTGGTACTTTGCTATCTCCTTACAGCACTACGCTTATCCACCCAAGCCTACTCCACCTCGAAATTCCACCAAGGTGACTGCTCCCAGCTTTTTTTCCTCCCCTGAAGCTTTCTGCGCTTGTCCCGTCTTATTTTACTCACCACATCTTGCCCTGTACTGTCATACTGGAAAGTCTTTACCTTTAGCTTGTGCTGCCTGGTTCTGCCTTTCTCCACCAATATGCTGCAAGGGTGGTCGTCGCTGCCCTGGTTTCCTAGGACACCCCATCTACACACTGTAGTGAGTGAAGGTGAAACCAGAGCCAGATCAATAGCACTGTCCTCATCGCCTGGACGGCTTGCTGTCCGGGTGACACAGCCACTGTTGATATAAATCAGGTCAATGGTTTCAAGTGCATTCTCGAGCTCCTCCCACTGTGTATTGGAGGAAATGTTTCCCCATAATCTGCCTTTAGCGTTGAAGTCGCCACAGAAAATAACATTTCGTGACCTAATATGCCACTTAAGCACTGCCACTTCTGGGCGTCCATACTCGCATTGCGGGCATCAACATTAGCCAACACGAATGGTACACTGGAATGAACTCTCAACGCCTGTATTTGTATATCGTCACTGTCCCAACTGGACATGTCTATCTCTGACGACACCATATTGTCGCGAACGAGAATCGCCATTCCAAGATGTTGTCTGTTGTAGAAACATTTGAAGCCGGCAATTCGGAGTAGCTGATCGCCCAGTCTCGTCTCCTGGAGTGCTAAAATATCGTTCCTGTAAACCAGGGTTTCTCAAATAGAGCCCCGTTGTTTTACGCTGGCGCAGATCCAATACAGAATACGGATATTCCCGAGTCCTAGACGGTGACACTTGAGTCTAAAACGTCTCAAACCACAACGCTTACCTTGCTTCTTTCTGTCTGCCCGGCGACCACGCCGCCTCGTTAGGTTGACTGCTGACCGCTCGGAGAGCACAAGTTGTTCCGCCATGTTGAAAAACCGAAAAACAAAGAAACCACACACGCAGCCAACAATTCACTCAAGGATTGCTTCGCTCAAAGCACGAAACTCCGTAGCATCCGCGCAGATCTTGAGTAGAAACTCCTGGTTTTATATCCTGGCACACAAATTACACGCAAGAGATGAATAAATCCATCTCCTACGCGAAAAAGTTAACGATCACAGAACAACCCGACCGTCCGTCGCCATCTTGAAACCGGATAGGAATATAGGAATATAATAGCTATGTCTGTGCCTGAAAACAATAATGGAGGGATATATGCCTGGGAAGAGAGGAAGAGGAAGGTCAAAGAGACGATGAGTGCAGGATGTGGCGGATGATCTCCAGATAGATGTATCTGAAGCGGGAAATCTTGCTTATGATCGCGAGGGGTTCCGGAAGGTTGTTATGGGAGCGAGATTCTGCAAAGGACATGCTACTGAATGAATGACCTTTGTTCCATCTTGTTGTCTGATAATTGCTGGTGTTGTTTATCAGACTACAGCTTACAGTGTTGGATGATTACCCATACTGTGATGGAAGATCAATGGTACTGTGTTGGATGACTACCCAAGCTGTGATGGAATATCAATGGTACTGTGAATGATGATAATGTGTATGTTTATTCATGGGGATGCCTATTTTGTCATTGCATCTAATCATGAATTTTATATATTAGGGCATTGGCATTATTAATCAGGTGTTGTTGTATCTTTATAATTACATTATTCTGATTCCCTGTACACTGACCTAAATTTCTTCTGATATCTCTAATTCGTTGTTTTTTCTTGTTAGCCGTAGAGATAGAATGAGATTCTCTTTGTCTTCTTATTCCTCTCTTCTTCTACGGCCCATGAACAGTCGGCGTTGTGCTATTATCTCTATCATCTCTGTGCGGTTACACAAAGGTATCTATAAACTGTATATGTACCTTTGATGAGCTGTAGCTTCACCAGTGACCCCTAGTCCTTTGCTTTTCTTGTGTTTCAATAGGATTTTAATTATGTTTCTAATGTAATGTCTTTTTCATTTTCAGATCCCGTGTACTTCACCCTTAATTATGGCTAATAGGAAAAGAGAAGTGGACGCCAAGTTAGGAGTAAAGTACTTCTTTGTGGAAACAAAGGACCAGAAAACCAGCTGCGTAATATGCAGCGACAGTGTTGCCGTTTTGAAAGAGTACAATCTTCAGCGTCACTACGAAACAAAACACCCATCAACATATTAAAAGTTTTCTGGGAAATATGAGACCATTAAACGTGGTTTTGAAACGCAAAGAAATCTCTTCACGAGAAAATTTGCTGAAAATGAATCTGTCACTCGTACAAGTTACAAAACAGTGCATAAGATGGCAGAACGAGGAAAACCGTTTACTGATGGCAACGTCATTAAAGAGTGTGTGTGATCGAAGCAGCAAATGACTTGTTTCCTGAGAAAGCTGATTTGTTTAGAACTATCAGCCTTTCGGCAAGTTCAGTTGTGCGGAGAACAGAAGAACTTGGAGATAACATAGTGTTGTAGTATCCTCTGGCGCTGGATGAGTCTATTGATCTCTCGAGTACGTCACAACTTCTCGTGTTCATTTGTGATGTCAATTTGGACTTTCAGATAACGGAAGAGTTGGCGTCCGTTTGCAGCATGCATGGAACAACAGCTGGGAAAGTCATTTTCGTGGAAGTGCAAACAATTTTCCAAGACTATAACCTTCGGTGGAATCAGCTTCGAGGTGTTACAGTTGATGAGGGAAAAAAACATGACTGGAGTGAGGAAGGGTCTGTTGGGGCAGATCAGGACTCATTTGCAAGATTTGCAAATTCCGGGCGCTCTGTTCATACACTGAATCGTACATAAGCAAGTACTCTGTGGGAAAGACACAGACTTCCAAGGTCTTTCGCCATTAATGTAAGTAAATTTTCTTTAAATTGTGTGTGGCCTTAAGAGGCCAGTAAAAAAATGTTGATTCCCCACATCGGGGAAATCTATTCACTGCCGCACATCACGTATCATTAAAAGTACATTTTTAAGAATTAAACATAGACGTAGAATTGAAAAAGTTGATTATAAAATGTAAGTACATAAAAGATTAAACAAAGGTTTTTAAAATATTATTAATAGCTTTCTTATCACTTTTGCAAAAGTTATCTGCGGTGGTAGTTACTTTATTTCACAAATAAAAGTAAAAAAATTTTATTGTTAGTTAGAGGTATTGTAGCTAGGTATATCATTTTCTTTCTTAAGTTCTAGTAATCCCCCTTGTAACAATATTAGATGTTTATGTCCCCCTACCAAGCGCAGACTGCTACTGCAACCATAGATTAATCTTAGGCAATTGACATATAAACTTAAAGAAAGTCAAATATACAAATAGAAACGCAAAATTTGACCTACAGGCACTGAAGAGTGAGGAGATAAAAGTAAATTCAACGTAGAGGTAAAGAACAGATTCGATGCATTGCCCGATATGGCAATGCAATATTATTTCAAGACGTCAGTGACCAATTGAAAATATAAAAGAAATCAGTCAAGAAGCTGCACTAACAACAATAATAATCCCAAATATAAAGATAATAGGGCGCAAGAAATGGATGATGGAAGACATCTTAAACTCATGGAAATAAGAAGAAATAACAAAAATAACAAGGAAATATACAAAGACATTCACAGGAAAATTAGAAAGCTACTGCTATGCAAAGAGGCAAAAGAAACATGGCTTGAGGAAAATTGCAAGGAAATTTAAAACCAACACAACACCCAGAATACCAAATTAATGCACACAAGAATTAATGACATCACTAACAAACGAACAGACACATCAACAGGTTGCCTAAAAACCAAAGATGGCAAAATCATAATAGAAAAAGATCAGATTTTACGTGCGTGGTCAGATTATGTGAAAGACCTTTATGATAATACAAAAACAAGAACAATATGATCATCAGAATAATAATGAAGGACCATCAGTTTTGTTTGTCGGGGTGTTTTTCTTTTAGATATCTAGCAATTCCGCGGAGCACAACTGGAAGGAGAAAACCTTTCTCATTTTCACTTGTTTCAAAGCGTTTGGAGAGATTTTCAGATCTTGACAGATTTGAGAATGGCATCCTTCTGTTCCAGAATCCGTTTGATTGTAACCTTAATGGTGTGCCAGATGAATTACAGTTGGAGCTCATTGAGAAGGAAGTATCGCTGGTTACCCGATGTTGAGTTTCCGAAACTTAAGAAATTTGCCGCTGGTATGACATCATTGTTTGGAACAACATATGTCTGTGAGCTAACATTTTCAAAAAGGAAGTATGTGAAGTCATGACATCGAATGAGATTGACTGATGAACATTTGAAAGCAATTCTCTTGGTTGGATGCAGCAATTCTAAAACAAACATTGATGGTATTTTGAAAGCCACACGTCAGTTTCACAAAACTCACTATCCTCTTTTGCTGCTTAGTTTGTGATATTCGGATATGTGAACAATAGGTCTGATATAACTATCTTTTTGCTAACGTCGCCTTCTTTGATAACTTTGTTTAGTAAATAAATATGCATATGTTGGTTGTCTTTGTTTGTTTGTTTGTTTGTTTGTTTGTTTGTGTGCATTGCACGCCCTTTTCATGATTAACTTAGTGTTTTGTCTTTTTTCCCAGAGCTTTCGTTCTAGCTTAAAATTATTGTTAAAGTTAGTTGTATATCCTTTACAGGACGTTTGCAATCAACACAAGCATTGTTTGCTGTTGTTGATGTCTTGGCAAGTTTACGTTCAGTAGTTTAACTTTGCTTTTCGAACGACAGGCACCCATAACATAGCGTAAAAATCGCTCGCAGTTGTATTTCGAACGTGGGTATACGGGATTACAAACCGCGTCCGTAAGGCCTTCGCCACGGAGACAGGCGCAAGTATTGTACAGAATGAGTATCCGGCCAGCGCTCGTCATTTTGTCAGTTATCCGGCCCGACGTGAAAAATGTTTGGTGACCCCTGGTCTAGAGAGATGCGGCAGCAAGGGATAGTCAGAGGATCTGGCCGACTGTTGTCACTCAGGGGTAAAGCAAGATGAATATATAATCAGATTACAAAGGGCACCATTAGTACTGGAACTCTTTGCTGGCTGTTGAAGATGAAGATTGAGTTTATGGCAAAGCCAGGGTTGCAGTTTTTGACTCAACTCATCTTAACTCAATTCATAAAATACATCGATGATTCCCAACTAACACGGAAGATATACCAGAACAAGTAACGCGTTTCTACCGCCATCGACATGTGATGGCATAGGTGAAACTGAAAGCTAAGGTGAACTCTAATGACGGACAATCTCGCTTGTGTACTGTGGGCTAAGTAGGGAAGTCAGGAATTGTAACACGACAACCTCCCATGCATGTCGTTGCAGGCGACTAAGGATGGTTGTCGTGAGACTGGCTACCTCAACCCCTAGAAAACATCAGCTGCAAAATCCACACAGTCACGACCAGTCTACAATGGGGTTGGTTGGAGTTGTTTAGGCGCCCATGGGCTATTTGAAGATACTAGCCAACAGTACAGGAGGAGGAGAAGAAGGAGGAGGAGAAGAAGAAGGAGAAAGAAGGAGAAGGAAGAAGAGGCGGATGATGATGATGACCATGCACATTCAAAGCAAAATTTTTTTTTAAAGTTAGTTGCATATCATTTACAGGACGTCGTAGTTAACCCTAGGGATGTTTGGCTGTTTGTGATGTCTTGGCAAATTTACGATCAATAGTTAGCCATTGCTTTCTGAATGACCGGCACTTATACCGATTTATACAAACCAACGCAATGTTGTATGCTGCCAAATCGCCAGCATCTGTGTTTGTAACACGGTATGCGAGATTACGAACTGCGTCCGTAACCCCTTTACTATAGAGCCGGCCAACATTAACAAGTAGAGAAGTAAACACGATATTAAAAATGAGTACATTCAAATAGAGGTTCTGAAAGTGTCCATGCATAGGGCAGAAATGAAGTGTTCAGCCCAGCCTGTCCTGCTGTATGACAGTGAATGTTAGAATGTAAACGAACAAATTAGGAAGAACTTAAGAGACAGTGAAGATGTTTCTGAGACGAATGTTAAGTATACTTTGGACTGCCAGAGTAACTAACAACGATTGCCACGAAGAGGCTAATGAACGTAGAACAGTATACACAACCATAAGAAGCAAACAGTGTTCTTTGGTTATATTGTTAGGAGAGAGAGGCATTGGAGAACATCGTGACCACTGGAACGATCAGTGGTTGAACACACAAAAACAGCGTGCAGAAATGCCATCAGCAGAATTGTTCCAAGACACCAAGTGCCGGGATCTGCCGAGAGACAGAAACGCCTGCAGTATTTGGCACGGTACATGATTATGATGATACTATATATACATATATGCATGCACATAAGTAAAGTCGTATGCCATCTCATCTTGTTCCTCTTGTACCTTGCGGTGTCGAGGTGAAGTATAAACAGTGGGAGATTGGCCGTTTATGGGCTTCATGTATCGATATTCCCGTGGACTGTTATTTCCTCCGTCATCGTTAACATGGTCGGCCTCTTCCTCTGCTTCCATCTGGAGTGTGTGTGTGTGTGTGTATGGGGGGGGGGGGCATATGAAAAATATAGACGTTTAGAGAAGATGAAAATGAAAAGCAACCTGATTGGAATAAATATAAGAATACAAGTAGGAGGATGATATCGAGCGATGGACTTAGGGATCCTTGCAGCCAACAATGATTGTGGAGAAGGCGCCTTATTTTAGAATTGTATAGAAAATCCATACCTGCAACGCATGACTCTTGTATTGCGGCTTTTCTGTAATTGTCTAGTAATAAGTGTGCTTCGAACTTCGATGTTTGATGTTCTCGTAATTGATGTACTTATTACTGTGATGGCTGATGTTCTAGAACTGGTTATTCTCTATGCACTGATGTTTGATGTTATAGTAAGGACCGTTATTCGAACTTGATGTGTCATGTTCCAGTCGTTGTTGTATACAAAACACTACAGGCCAATTTTCCAATAATTGGTTGCTAGGAACTCGTATACTTCCTATCAAGAGAAGTCCCCGAAGTTTCGGTGTTATCGTGGCTTCAGTTTGTTAACTAGAATGTCACTGTATCAAGCACTAGTGACAGTTTCACCTCTTTTCACCTCATCATCAATATCGTGTCCTTGATCCGGTTTGGTGAATTACAGATAGGTAAAAGATCACAGGGTCGGCCTCAACTAGGATACAAACATGTGTGTAAGCAGGACATAATTGATACAGGCAATGATATTACACCTTGGGAGCAAGTCGCCGCTGATCGTGTTGCATGAAGGGCAAAGATCAGAAATGGAATAAAGACAAGGGAGAAAATGATTGTAGATAAGTCGCACACTGAGCGTGTGAGACGTAAGATGGTACCAGATGGTGGAAATGACACGTGCATCCATTGTGGATGAACATTTACAGCGCGAATTGGCCTTATCAGTCACATTCGCTACCGCCATGGGTTGTAGTTATGCCTTTTTTGTTGCAAAGCACCATGTAACAAATTATCTTCTGTCAAGATGGCAAGGTGCCAATGAGTGCCGTTTCTTAGATCAAAAGATGGCCATCATGACTTTCTCAGCGGATTCTAGCGTCTATTCTTAGCCAGAGACAACGGGTTCTCCTTTAAAATGTATCTACCCATTCATACACCCTCCCCTGACTCAGACAACATTCACCATGCTATACCATTATTTTTCTGTAGACTTCACAAAGTTTCACACCCTCTGGCCACACAAAACGAAAAAGAACTCGTTGTCCTGCCACGGTGTACGTTGATAGACGATATTGTGGCACCCATTTTGTAATCGCCATTGCACATACGCCATAAGTTCGATCCCCACGACCCCGATATGGGATATTGCTTAAGAGCCAGTTTGTGTCCCGATATAATATTTACCGCTGTCCATACACTGTCCATATACTCTTCCATACACTGTCCATATACTCTTCCATACACTGTCCACATACTCTTCCTTACACTGTCCATATACTCTTCCTTACAATGTCACATACTCTTCTATACACTGTCCATATATTCTTCCTTACAATGTCCATATACTCTTCTATACATTGTCCATATACTCTTCTATACACTGTCCATATACTCTTCTATACACTGTCCATATACTCTTCTATACACTGTCCATATACTCTTCTATACACTGTCCATATACTCTTCTATACACTGTCCATATACTCTTCTATACACTGTCCATATACTCTTCTATACATTGTCCATATACTCTCCTATACACTGTCCATATACTCTTCTATACACTGTCCATATACTCGTCTATGCACTGTCCATATACTCGTCTCTGCATCTCTGCACTGTCCATATTGTCTTCCTTACAATGTCCATATTGTCTTCCTTACAATGTCCATATACTCGTCCATAAACTGTCCATATATTCTTCATTACAATGTCCATATTGTCTTCCTTACAATGTCCATATACTCGTCTATACACTGTCCATATACTCTTCTATACACTGTCCATATTGTCTTCCTTACACTGTCCATATACTCGTCTATGCACTGTCCATATACTCGTCTATGCACTGTCCATATACTCTTCTATACAATGTCCATATACTCTTCTATAAAATGTCCATATACTCTTCTATAAAATGTCCATATACTCTTCTATACAATGTCCATATACTCTTCTATACAATGTCCATATACTCTTCTATACACTGTCCATATACTCTTCCTTACACTGTCCATATACTCTTCCTTGCAATGTCCATATACTCATCTATACAATGTCCATATACTCTTCTATACAATGTACCATATACTCTTCCTTACACTGTCCATATACTCTTCAATACACTGTCCACATACTCTTCCTTACACTGTCCATATACTCTTCCTTACAATGTCCATATACTCTTCCTTACAATGTCTATATACTCTTCCTTACAATGTCCATATACTCTTCCTTACACTGTCCTATATTCTCTTCCTTACACTGTCCATATACTCTTCTATACAATGTCCATATACTCTTCTATACAATGTCCATATACTCTTCTATACAATGTCCATATACTCTTCTATACACTGTCCATATACTCTTCCTTACAATGTCCATATACTCTTCCTTACACTGTCCATATTCTCTTCTTTACACTGTCCATATACTTTTCTATACACTGTCCATATACTCTTCCTTACACTGTCCATATATTCTTCCTTACAATGTCCATATACTCTTCTATACAATGTCCATATACTCTTCCTTACACTGTCCATATACTCGTCCATGCACTGTCCATATACTCTTCTATACACTGTCCATATTGTCTTCCTTACATTGTCCATATACTCGTCTATGCACTGTCCATATACTCTTCCTTACATTGTCCATATACTCTTCCTTACACTGTCCATATACTCTTCCTTACACTGTCCATATATTCTTCCTTACACTGTCCATATACTTTTCCTGACACTGACACTTTTCCTTACACTGTCTATATACTCTTCCTTACACTGTCCAATTACTCTTCTATACACTGTCCATATAGTCTTCCATGCACTGTCCGTATAGTCTTGCATACACTGTCCATATAGTCTTCCATACACTGTTCAAATAGCCTTCCTTACATTGTCCATATACTCTTCCAGACGCTGTCCATATACTCTTCCTTACACTGTCCACATACACTTCCATACACTGTCCAATTATTGTCCATATACTCTTCCATACACTGTCCAATTATTCTTCCATACAATGCCCAAATACTCTTCCATGCACTGTCCAATTATTCTTCCATACAATGTCCATATACTCTTCCATATAATGTCCATATACTCTTCCATTCACTGTCTAATTATTCTTCCATACAATACACATATACTCTTCCATATAAAGTCCATAAACTCTTCCATATAATGTCCATATACTCTTCTATACAATGTCCATATACTCTTCCATACATAGTCCAATTATTCTTCCATACAATGTCCATATACTCTTCCATATAATGTCCATATACTCTTCCATTCACTGTCTAATTATTCTTCCATACAATACACATATACATCTTCCATATAAAGTCCATAAACTCGTCCATACACTGTCCAAGTACTCTTCCATACATTGTCCAATTGCTCTTCCATACACTGTCCTTACACTCTTCCATGGATTGCATAATACAATCCTGTTACTTAATGACCTTCTGTCGTACAATCACACGGAATGACACTATCCAGTGCCACCCATCGGGCACTGGAATATCAGCTGTTTCCTCCCACTACGCTCGACGACAATAATGAAAGATTATGATGAATGAAACATTTTTTGCCAGATTTTTATTTAAATTCTTCACGAAAGATATACCATTGAGTATTCTCTGCGTTTGGCTGTCATATAATTTACTAAGCTGTTGCATCTATGAGGTAAAAGATCTTTTGCAGAACGCTGCTCTCACCTCGGTGAGCCGAAAGACTCTATCTCTGACCATTTCTCTCACCTCATGATCCTCATGGCTAAAGTTTCTCGAGCCCAGCCTCTCTTCCAGGAACCACGCCTCCCATCCCTGTTCCCTGCCAGCCGCTGTTGTGTCTAAATATTAGTGAGACATGATACAACTTATATTTATGAGTCAATTAATTTCGATATCCAGGTCTTGTAACATGTCATCATGTTTCCTCTTCTCCGTCCACAATAATATATTCTAAGAATTGGTCTGTAACATTCGAGCGCAAAAGACCCAATTGTCTTCTTTAGTGATTGCGAAATGGTCTACGACTCACATCCACATGTTGTTACCTTAAAAATGTCTTAAAATTCGAGAGGATCGACTTCATTGCACCGGGTTTTATCCCATACGGTTCGGTCTCTTTCCGCAGGGAGGCCTGTTCTAGCGACGACCCCTACTAGTCTCCGAGAAAAATGCACTCGTTAACCAAAAGACTTAGCCCGGAATCAAACCACAATCTTCGGAGCGCGAGGTAAACGGCTTGACCACTTCGCCATGGAGACCTTACATGTTGCCACAGGAAAGATGCATGTTCTCAACAATGTTACTTTAGCTTGCTTGCCGGTGTTGTGATGTAAGTTCTGTGTACAGTTTAACCTCTGTATGCCATAAAGAAATTGCAAGACGAATCTCTATTGCTCTTCAAAAACTAATACACATGAATAAATTGTGGCCTGGGCCAGATAGACCTACAAAAATTAGATTTTTAACAGCATGCATATTTCCCATTGCAACATACGCCTGTGACACCCGGAAAATTAGTAAACAATCTGAACTCGCATACATTCCTTTGAATATATATGTTACAGATGGGTTTTAAGAATATTTTGGATACAGACAAATGCATCCATACGACAAGAGTTGAATATTGAAGAAGGTTGCTCACTAAAGATCATATAACAAAGACAATTGGAATATTCTGGTCACTTGAAACGCCATGAACGTTTCAAGAGAACAATAATGGAGGGGTATATGCCTGGGAAGAGAGGAAAGGGAAGGCCAAAGAGAAATTTTGTGAAGGATGTGGCAGATGATATCCAGATGGGCGTATCGGACGCGGGACATCTTGCTTATGATAGAGAAGTTTTCCGGAAGGTTGTTATGGGAGCGAGGTTCTGCAAGGAACATGCTATTCAATTCAATTCAATACAATTCAATTCAATTCAATTCAACTTTATTTTAAAAGGGTTACAAATTGGGCACGCAAGCCCGTCTTACATTCGGCCCTTCCAATCACTCATCTTTCATTCATCAATAGTGCTTGATACATTCACATAGGAAAATAAATTGTCAAATGAATGTTGTAAACATAAACAATGCATATTACAATGTTATGAGACACATCCCTCACCCACCCACACTTCCCTTCCAACCCACATACATCCCCACCCACCCACACACATCCCCATCCACCAACACATAACCTCCACCTTCCCACAAACACCTCACCCACCCACACATATCACTCACCCATACACACACCCTCCATCCACCCACATATACCCTCCATCCACCCACACCCGACCCTCCCACATACCCATCCCACCCACACAACCCTCACCCAGCCATACACATCCCCCACCCACCCACAAACATCCCCCGCACACATCCCACCCAAACACCCACCAACCCACCCTTCCCTATTAACACACACCCCCCAACACACACACACACACACATATCTCCCAACAAACACATCCATCCCTCAGCCCACACACACCTAACCACCCACCCATCCATATGCTACTGAATGAATGAATGGATGAATGAATGTCAGCCTGCGTCTAACTTCTCTTGAGCTGTCCCCATTATTGTAGATTTTTTCTCTTGAGCCAAGATATTCAAAGTAAGTGGCATTTTCAATTCCTTCATTGTTGAGTGTGATCTTTGGTTGGTGTGTAGCTTTGTCCGTAGACATTATTATAGTTTTGCTTAATTTCAGAGGAGAATGTAATTTTCACTGACTGTTCACAGACAGGATCAGCTCTTCTAATCCTTTAGCATTGTTTGAGACGAGGACCGCGTTATCTGCGTATCTAAGTTCTGCCAATAACCAATAGATCAAAAGTGTCTCTGATCGCGTCATTTTTGTATATGTGGGTCCGTGCAGGGAGATAATATAACTAACACGTTTATTTATTTGCTATCATGTATTATCTCCCGTCTCTACGTGTAGTCTGCAAGCACGGTCGGAAGAGAGTCCGGCACCTGGGCTCGTCACCTGCTAAGTGAGGGAAAGACTTGTTGTCTTTACTTTGTTAAGTTCGATGCACAGATATACGAGGCGTCTTCAAATGAAAACCTTAAAAGTGTGCTTTTTTGTTTTTGTTTTGTGTGAATATATTCCGAAAAAGTAAAGAACAAATGTAAGATTTTGCGATATAGTCACCACTGCTTTCAATGCAAGTCCTCCAGCGCCGATAAAGTGCTTGGATTCCTGTAGAACAAACTTCTTGTGGTCGCGTGTGCAACCACCCATGCACCATCTGATGTTCTTCTTCATCGGACCGAAAAGTCTGTCATAGAAGTCACGCCATGTTGAGGCTTCACTCGACTCATATACTTGATGGACTGACTTACTATCATCAACCTACTGGATCTTCATTCGCCGATGAATTTCTACAGGTTTCACTGTAAGAAAATAACGGTTGGCGCATGCCAATAGTGGGGTGGCCATGTTTAAAATGTCCTAATGACGTCAGCGTGTTCGTATGCACCGCGATGTCACGTGCTAAACACTCTTGACATCCTTGGCAACAATATTGACAGGTTACAAGACAAAGGCATGGTTATTGTAATTTCTATCACTACTTTTAAAGTTTTAATTTGAGCCCCCTTGTATTATCTCCTGTCACTACATGTAGCTTGCAAGTACGGTCGGAAGAGGATTCGTCCACCTGCTAAGTGAGGGAAAGAATGTTGTTTGTACTTTGTTAGGTTCGATCCACAGATATAGGCAGGTTAATTTGATTGTCAGTCCAGTACCATGATTCGCTGGGACCCATGTCATGGGTATCATGGGATAGTAGATGCATCTAGTGTGATACTTAAGACATGTCCTTTCCTTCGCCAGTTGGTCACCCAATATGTGGACATAGTCCCATATTCCTGGCTTGCATTAACGGGGAGTCGTCATAGACTAGGTCCCTGGTTTCTGTGTCTGTGGGCGAGGGTTGGGGTCAAGATAGGACTTACGTGACTTGGTGTCAAGATATGACTTACACGACTTGTGGTCATGATATAACTTACATGACTTGGTGTCAAGATATCACTTACACGACTTGGGGGTCAAGATATCACTTACACGACTTGGGGGTCAAGATATGACTTACGTGACTTGGTGTCAAGATATGATTTATACGACTTGGGGTCAAGATATCACATACATGACTTGGTGTCAAGATAGGACTTACACGACTTGGGGTCAAGATATGACTTACATGATTTGGGGTCAAGATATGACTTACATGACTTGGGGTCAAGATATCACTTACACGACTTGGGGGTCAAGATATGACTTACATTACTTGGGGTCACTATATGACTTATATGAGAACCCTTATTAACTGATTCAGTGCCAAACAAAACATAGGTTTGGACCGAACATGGTACACAATCAAATGTACACCTTGTTGCACTAATAGTACGGTAGTTCTCCTAGAAATATAGCTTGAACACTATCGGTACGATAGTTCTACTAGCAATATAGCTTCAACACTAACAGTATGATAGTTCTCCTAGCAATATAGCTTGAACACTATTGATACAATAGTTCTACTAGCAATATAGCTTCAACACTATTAGTGCGATAGTGTTCATAGCAATATAACTTCAACACTAACAATACGATAGTTCTACTAGCAATATAGCTTGAACACTATTAGTACGATAGTTCTACTAGCAATATAGCTTGAACACTATTAGTACGATAGTTCTACTAGCAATATAGCTTGAACACTATTAGTACGATAGTTCTACTAGCAATATAGCTTGAACACTATTAGTACGAACGAACGAACGAACGAACGAACAAACTTTATTTTCAAAGGGTTAAGAATTGGGCACGCAGGCCCGTCTAACATTCTGCCCTTCTCTCACTCTCTTTCATACATTTTTTCATTCACACATCATTCAAGGCTAACAGAGAACAGCAACAATAAAAAAGATATGCATTATAAAGGCATGGGCAAAATGCGAACATCAAAACTACACGACACAGTAAAATTAGATAATGGTCTGACACTTGTTATTAGCCATGTGGAATATACTGGCCTACCAAAAGGGGACTGGCTGTTATACTAGGGTTTTGTTATTATTATTATTATCTCTATTATTAAGGGGGAAGATAATCCGTACTGAGATAGTGTTCGAGTAATTTGCGATAGTTCTACTAGCAATATAACTTCAACACTAACAATACGATAGTTCTACTAGCAATATAGCTTGAACACTATTAGTGCGATAGTTCTACTAGCAATATAGCTTGAACACTATTAGTACGATAGTTCTACTAGCAATATAGCTTGAACACTATTAGTGCGATAGTTCTACTAGCAATATAGCTTGAACACTATTAGTACGATAGTTCTACTAGCAATATAGCTTGAACACTATTAGTACGATAGTTCTACTAGCAATATAGCTTGAACACTATTAGTACAATAGTTCTACTAGCAATATAGCTTGAACACTATTAGTGCGATAGTTCTACTAGCAATATAGCTTGAACACTATTAGTACGATAGTTCTACTAGCAATATAGCTTGAACACTATTGATACAATAGTTCTACTAGCAATATAGCTTCAACACTATTGATACGATAGTTCTACTAGCAATATAGCTTGAACACTATTAGTACGATAGTTCTACTAGCAATATAGCTTGAACACTATTAGTGCGATAGTTCTACTAGCAATATAGCTTCAACACTATTAGTACGATAGTTCTACTAGCAATATAACTTGAACACTATTAGTGCGATAGTTCTACTAGCAATATAGCTTCAACACTATTAGTACGATAGTTCTACTAGCAATATAGCTTGAACACTATTAGTGCGATAGTTCTACTAGCAATATAGCTTGAACACTATTAGTGCGATAGTTCTACTAGCAATATAGCTTGAACACTATTAGTGCGATAGTTCTACTAGCAATATAGCTTGCAACACTATTAGTACGATAGTTCTACTAAGCAATATAACTTGAACACTATTAGTGCGATAGTTCTACTAGCAATATAGCTTGCAACACTATTAGTGACGATAGTTCTACTAGCAATATAGCTTGAACACTATTAGTGCGATAGTTCTACTAGCAATATAGCTTCAACACTATTAGTGCGATAGTTCTACTAGCAATATAGCTTGAACACTATTAGTAGCGATAGTTCTACTAGCAATATAGCTTGAACACTATTAGTGCGATAGTTCTACTAGCAATATAGCTTGAACACTATTAGTGCGATAGTTCTACTAGCAATATAGCTTGAACACTATTAGTGCGATAGTTCTACTAGCAATATAGCTTGAACACTATTAGTGCGATAGTTCTACTAGCAATATAGCTTGAACACTATTAGTAGCGATAGTTCTACTAGCAATATAGCTTGAACACTATTAGTGCGATAGTTCTACTAGCAATATAGCTTGAACACTATTAGTGCGATAGTTCTACTAGCAATATAGCTTGAACACTATTAGTGCGATAGTTCTACTAGCAATATAGCTTGAACACTATTAGTGCGATAGTTCTACTAGCAATATAGCTTGAACACTATTAGTGCGATAGTTCTACTAGCAATATAGCTTGAACACTATTAGTGCGATAGTTCTACTAGCAATATAGCTTGAACACTATTAGTGCGATAGTTCTACTAGCAATATAGCTTGAACACTATTAGTGCGATAGTTCTACTAGCAATATAGCTTGAACACTATTAGTGCGATAGTTCTACTAGCAATATAGCTTGAACACTATTAGTACGATAGTTCTACTAGCAATATAGCTTGAACACTATTAGTACGATAGTTCTACTAGCAATATAGCTTGAACACTATTAGTGCGATAGTTCTACTAGCAATATAGCTTGAACACTATTAGTACGATAGTTCTACTAGCAATATAGCTTGAACACTATTAGTGCGATAGTTCTACTAGCAATATAGCTTGAACACTATTAGTGCGATAGTTCTACTAGCAATATAGCTTGAACACTATTAGTGCGATAGTTCTACTAGCAATATAGCTTGAACACTATTAGTGCGATAGTTCTACTAGCAATATAGCTTGAACACTATTAGTGCGATAGTTCTACTAGCAATATAGCTTGAACACTATTAGTGCGATAGTTCTACTAGCAATATAGCTTGAACACTATTAGTGCGATAGTTCTACTAGCAATATAGCTTGAACACTATTAGTGCGATAGTTCTACTAGCAATATAGCTTAACACTATTAGTGCGATAGTTCTACTAGCAATATAGCTTGAACACTATTAGTGCGATAGTTCTACTAGCAATATAGCTTCAACACTATTAGTGCGATAGTTCTACTAGCAATATAGCTTGAACACTATTAGTGCGATAGTTCTACTAGCAATATAGCTTGAACACTATTAGTGCGATAGTTCTACTAGCAATATAGCTTGAACACTATTAGTGCGATAGTTCTACTAGCAATATAGCTTCAACACTATTAGTGCGATAGTTCTACTAGCAATATAGCTTGAACACTATTAGTGCGATAGTTCTACTAGCAATATAGCTTGAACACTATTAGTGCGATAGTTCTACTAGCAATATAGCTTGAACACTATTAGTGCGATAGTTCTACTAGCAATATAGCTTGAACACTATTAGTGCGATAGTTCTACTAGCAATATAGCTTCAACACTATTAGTGCGATAGTTCTACTAGCAATATAGCTTGAACACTATTAGTGCGATAGTTCTACTAGCAATATAGCTTGAACACTATTAGTGCGATAGTTCTACTAGCAATATAGCTTGAACACTATTAGTGCGATAGTTCTACTAGCAATATAGCTTGAACACTATTAGTGCGATAGTTCTACTAGCAATATAGCTTCAACACTATTAGTGCGATAGTTCTACTAGCAATATAGCTTGCACACTATTAGTGCGATAGTTTCTACTAGCAATATAGCTTGAACACTATTAGTGCGATAGTTCTACTAGCAATATAGCTTGAACACTATTAGTGCGATAGTTCTACTAGCAATATAGCTTTGAACCACATTATTAGTGCGATAGTTATCACTAGCAATATAGCTTGAAGCACTAATTAGTGTGCGATAGTTCTAGATACGCAATATATCTTCGACACTAATTATGTAGCGAGTAGTTTCTTACTAGCAATATACGCTTCAACACTATTAGTGCGATAGTTCTACTAGCAATATAGCTTGAACACTATTAGTGCGGATAGTTCTACTAGCAATATAGCTTGCAAACACTATTAGTGGCGATAGTTCTACTAGCAATATAGCTGCAACACTATAGTGCGATAGTTCTACTAGCAATATAGCTTGCAACACTATTAGTGCGATAGTTATACTAGCAATATAGCTTGAACACTATTAGTGCGATAGTTCTAGCCTAGCAATATAGGCTTGAAACACCTATTAGTAGCGAATTAGTTCTAATATCAGCATATACAGCTTGGAACAGCTATTAGTAGCGAGTAGTTCTACTAGTCATAAGCTTGAAGCAGCTATTAGTACGATAGTTCTACTAACTAGGCAATATAGCTTCGACACTTATTAGTAGCGATAGTTCTACTAGCAATATAGCTTCAACACTATTAGTACGATAGTTCTACTAGCAATATAGCTTCAACACTATTAGTGCGATAGTTCTACTAGCAATATAGCTTGAACACTATTAGTGCGATAGTTCTACTAGCAATATAGCTTGAACACTATTAGTGCGATAGTTCTACTAGCAATATAGCTTGAACACTATTAGTCGATAGTTCTACTAGCAATATAGCTTCAACACTATTAGTACGATAGTTCTACTAGCAATATAGCTTGAACACTATTAGTGCGATAGTTCTACTAGCAATATAGCTTAACACTATTAGTGCGATAGTTCTACTAGCAATATAGCTTGAACACTATTAGTGCGATAGTTCTACTAGCAATATAGCTTGAACACTATTAGTGCGATAGTTCTACTAGCAATATAGCTTGAACACTATTAGTGCGATAGTTCTACTAGCAATATAGCTTGAACACTATTAGTGCGATAGTTCTACTAGCAATATAGCTTGAACACTATTAGTACGATAGTTCTACTAGCAATATAGCTTGAACACTATTAGTGCGATAGTTCTACTAGCAATATAGCTTCAACACTATTAGTGCGATAGTTCTACTAGCAATATAGCTTGAACACTATTAGTGCGATAGTTCTACTAGCAATATAGCTTGAACACTATTAGTGCGATAGTTCTACTAGCAATATAGCTTGAACACTATTAGTGCGATAGTTCTACTAGCAATATAGCTTGAACACTATTAGTACGATAGTTCTACTAGCAATATAGCTTCAACACTATTAGTACGATAGTTCTACTAGCAATATAGCTTGAACACTATTAGTGCGATAGTTCTACTAGCAATATAGCTTGAACACTATTAGTGCGATAGTTCTACTAGCAATATAGCTTGAACACTATTAGTGCGATAGTTCTACTAGCAATATAGCTTGAACACTATTAGTGCGATAGTTCTACTAGCAATATAGCTTGAACACTATTAGTGCGATAGTTCTACTAGCAATATAGCTTCAACACTATTAGTGCGATAGTTCTACTAGCAATATAGCTTGAACACTATTAGTGCGATAGTTCTACTAGCAATATAAGCTTGAACACTATTAGTGCGATAGTTCTACTAGCAATATAGCTTGAACACTATTAGTGCGATAGTTCTACTAGCAATATAGCTTGAACACTATTAGTACGATAGTTCTACTAGCAATATAGCTTGAACACTATTAGTACGATAGTTCTACTAGCAATATAGCTTCAACACTATTAGTACGATAGTTCTACTAGCAATATAGCTTCAACACTATTAGTGCGATAGTTCTACTAGCAATATAACTTCAACACTAACAATACGATAGTTCTACTAGCAATATAACTTCAACACTATTAGTACGATAGTTCTACTAGCAATATAACTTGAACACTATTAGTGCGATAGTTCTACTAGCAATATAACTTCAACACTATTAGTACGATAGTTCTACTAGCAATATAACTTGAACACTATTAGTACGATAGTTCTACTAGCAATATAACTTCAACACTATTAGTACGATAGTTCTACTAGCAATATAACTTGAACACTATTAGTACGATAGTTCTACTAGCAATATAACTTCAACACTATTAGTACGATAGTTCTACTAGCAATATAACTTGAACACTATTAGTGCGATAGTTCTACTAGCAATATAACTTGAACACTATTAGTACGATAGTTCTACTAGCAATATAACTTCAACACTATTAGTACGATAGTTCTACTAGCAATATAACTTCAACACTATTAGTACGATAGTTCTACTAGCAATATAACTTGAACACTAACAATACGATAGTTCTACTAGTAATATAACTTCAACACTAACAATACGATAGTTCTACTAGTAATATAACTTCAACACTATTAGTACGATACTTCTACTAGCAATATAACTTGAACACTATTAGTGCGATAGTTCTACTAGCAATATAACTTGAACACTATTAGTGCGATAGTTCTACTAGCAATATAACTTGAACACTATTAGTGCGATAGTTCTACTAGCAATATAACTTGAACACTAACAATACGATAGTTCTACTAGCAATATAACTTCAACACTAACAATACGATAGTTCTACTAGCAATATAACTTCAACACTATTAGTACGATAGTTCTACTAGCAATATAACTTCAACACTAACAATACGATAGGTCTTTTAGCAATATAACTTCAACACTATTAGTACGATAGTTTTACTAGCAATATAACTTGAGCACTAACGGTATTTGTTTTTTTCGCTCGCTCGCATTAACCCAAGCGTAGTCCATACAGACTATTTATAGTTGTGATGGACTGAATTATGCGTGTGGATTAGCTTTGCCTATTAACAGTGTCCCTCGCCATCAGGCGAACCAACTCCGACTTCAGAGGTCTTGTAGTTTACGTCCCCAAGTCAAGGACGATAGGTCAACATTTTAGTCCAGCTGTCCGGTGTAGGAGTTGAATCGCTTACCTCGGCATCAGCTCACCGGATGTTTGAACCACATTCGCCTGACTACATAGTTGTAGTTTCTCCAATCAAATATGGGAAATTTACCCGC
>JACEFZ010020479.1:0-16851 GCA_014155875.1 Cepaea nemoralis
CTACATAAAAACTCCCTACCCCCCCTCCCGATCCCCCAATCCCCACCCTCAAAACCTCCCTTTCCAGTATTAACTGATTGGCACCGCTGTCTAGTTCACATAATCTCAGAAATCTATTAAAAACTTGCCTTTCACATTTGCACCGGCGCGGGGGTGGAAAAAGACAGACTTTAAATTGTTGCTATCAAAAAGGTCTTGAAATCTGGGACGATAACTTCAGGATCAAACCCCCCGATTACACGAAACAGTTCTTTGCCATTAAAAGGGTTTTAATATATTAGAGTTAAAACTCACCCCGTCTCTTGGCTATGGGGGACAGGCTAAGACGGGCAGCTTGTGTAGTGACGCAATGACCCACATTCGGCACCCAAAAAACGGCAAGCGTATATTTAATAGACATGTACACACCTGAACCGGTACCCCCCCCTTTTTTTCCCTTCGGGGGAGTGCGCAGTTTCACAACCCTGTCATACGGGTTCAAAGTCTCTCTTGGTTTGGGAAAAGCAGACCGTGTTGTTTTAATTTCCCAAGGGATGAGCGTGGGCCTTCGAAAACAATAAAAAACTTTAAGTAAGTTGCATATCCTTTACATGACGTCACATTCAAACCACATTTTAGCTGTTCTATCTCTTGGCAAGTATACGTTCGTATTTGCCAATACTTTCTAAACGATCGGCATCCATACCCTTTCGTAAAAAAATAACCCCAAGGCGGCCTGCTCCCAAAATCACCCCTATCTTTGTCCGTAACCCTTCGCCACCGTTTAGCTTGGATTACAATGTTAACCTGTCATCCTTGCTTCGGATTAAATTACAAGTACCTTGAAGTCGGAGTGGTTCATTGATGGCTTGTGCACAGGAAAAAGGGGAAAAAGCTAACCCCAGGGAAAATAAGTGATTTCAAGAATAGTAGCATGTACTACGTTTGAGTTCAAAGAGAGTAAACGTTTAAAAAAACACACAAACACACATATCAACTTGGGGCCTCTTGGGAGAAATGACAGTTATCTGTGATAAAAAAAAAATATTTCCCCCTCAAATTTTGATATAGATCTTTAAACAAATGATGCTTTTATGTGGGTTTTTTCAGATTAAGACTAGTGTGAAATGTAGTATGTCCTTCAGACTTATGACTTGCCCATACACTTTTTTAAAATTTTTCTTGTGGAAACATATGGGGTTCCACATAGACTGCATTGCGAGGTTTTTATTTCCACCAGTGAGGCACGAGTCAGGGCAAGTGGGGCTCTTTTTTGCTCAAGTGCAACTTGTCCCTTTATTTCGGTGGTTTCACGGGTTTCGTGAACTTTTTATCGCAGTCTTGTTTGGGTTTCATGTCTTTGCCAGGAGGAAGTAACGAATTAATCATAGTAAAAGCCAAGTGACGGAGATAACAATGGCGGAGATAAAATCAGATAACATACCACTCATTGGGTGTAGAAAGAGAAGGGAAACCACCATGTAATTTCCTCAAGAGGCTTTAGAGATATGGTTTTATGCAAGAAAGCTACAAATTAATTGGACAGTCTAAATGATTAATCTGGACATTTTGAGGGAGGCTAAGTCGCAAAGACAACGTACTACTAACATCAGAAAGAGGCAATCATAATTTTGTTTCCACATTATGAGAAGACAAACGCTGGAGCAGCTTGTGACAACTGTCATGACTGACAACAATATTTGTGGAAAGAGAGATAGAGGAAGACTGAGGAAATACTTGACAGTCTTGTGTCAAGGCACGGAAGGGAGTCAACATATGCATTGGTTTATGCCAACGCGGACCGTAATTTGTGAGATCGGCACCGGAGATAATAGTGATCCCTGTGGCAGGCCAGGATATATTGTTGTTGGTTCAGAAGTACAACTTTCACATCTAAAATTTACGTTCCGTTGAAAGAGAGCTGAAGAGACCCAGTTAACGACGAATGTACTTATCTTGTGTTCAAGAGTTCAGCGGTTCTCTTTTGTACGCATCCTCAAATAAATTACTGCAGCACATGTTTCAATGCAAGAATGGAAACCTGCATACACAACATGGGCAAAAACTGCCGCGTTGGTCCAGGTTATACTATCTCGAAAAAGAATGTCAACTTCCAGGTGTCGCTTGTTGTAAAAGCATTTGAAACCGCTATATGAAGTGCGTTAACTCCCAGTGGCGTCATCTGTAGCGTTACAATATCGTTTTTTTACGCCAAACCTTCCAGATTCAGGCCTCATGTTTTGCGCCGGCGCATTCCCAATATAGAATGCAGTATTACTTATGCCCAGACAGACATATTTGAGTCTTGTTCTTCTGGCTCCAGCGCGGTTTGTCTTATTGTTTACGCCGACCCCGTCAACTTCGAGGTTTGTGTGCCTTTTGCTACGAAGCCCAAACGCTGGTCCGACATGATTGAAAACCAAAACACATAACACGTTATCGGTAACACACACGCTGAAAGATAAACTCAAGGATGGTTTCGCTCAGACGCACTAACTCCGTGGAACAGGCGAAAATCTTGAGAACAAAGGAAACTCCCGGTATACATGATGACACACATAATTACACGCAAGAGATGAAAATTATGAAAGTAAAGCGGTTACGAAAAATTACACCTGTCCGCTGCCAGTTCGCTCCCCTCGCCCAAACAACACAGTAGATATCAGAGAGATGTTTTAATTACAGTACTTTCTAGTGCGTGCTAAATCTCCAAAATGAGATAAACTCATACCCGTCGACCATTAATTATAATGTTCTCTCTTTAGTAATTTAGAAATTTTGCGTATGTGTACCACCCTCCCCCCCCCCCCCTTTCTTTTTTTTTCTCCCCCCCCCCCCCCCCCCCCAAAAAAAAAAAATCTACTCAAGTGAATGAACATAAGAGAACCATATAAATATCTATCTTGTTCCTCTCGTACCTTGAAGTGTCGAGGTGAAACGTTAACAGTGCGAGAGTGCGCGTTTACAGGCCATATATATCTTAATTCCCAAGGTTTCTGCTATTCCTTCTGTCCATCGTTTACATTGTCGACCTCTTCTTCTGCTTCCATCTGGTCTGTATATAATTGCTTGTTGTGGTATACTGTTAGTTGGTAGCCTAGTTATATGGCCGAATCATTTAACTTTTTTTTTTTTTCTAATAAAATGTATCACTGCTATAATTATATTATTATTATTATTATTATTTGCAGGATTTAATCCTGTCATTTAATCCAAAGACAGGAGTTAATCACAGTTAGTGCAGACATCAACAATCACCGACACGTTTACTTGAGGTCAAGGACCAGGGTAATCGTAGGTAACGACGTGGGGACAAAAAGGGACACATGTAACTCAGCTAGAGCAGTGTGTGTTCAGACCATCGTTAGGACCGGACAAAACTGGGAGCTAGATGAATTGATTTAGCAAATGTGCGACTGAAGGAAATTTCAGACGGGACTTTGTATGAACGCGTAAAGTGAGGACGACTTAGCGACGAGACTTACAGAACTTTGACAATGTAACGACTAGTGATGCAACGTTTTAGAACGAATGGTGTGTGAATATATTAAGCCTCATAGTCTAAGTGTGTGAACAGGAATATGCAGTTGATGTGTGCGTTCGGTTTACTGATAGAATGGCTGGTGGCGCGTATGAGCGAGATCATCGTCATCATCAAGTGCCGTGCCGGCTGGCGAAGGCGTTCATGTCTCTCCACAGATCTCGGTCTTTGGTTTTCTGGATCAACTCTGCTGATGGTATTTCTCCATGCCACCTTCTCATTCCATCCAGCATCATTTCTCTTGGTCTGCCTGTACCTCTCTTCCCCTCGATCTTTCCTCTTGTTAAAATGTTCTCCAATGCCTCACTTCTCATCACATGACCAAAGAAATATGTTTGTTTCTTTCTTAGTGTTGTATATAATGTTCTAGTTTCATTAGCCTGTTTCAGGCAATCGTTGTTAGTTACTCTGCCAGTCCATGGAATTCGTAACATTCGTCTCAGGAACCACATCTCTGTTGCTTCTAATTTCTTCTTAATTTGGTCAGCTACATTCCAAGATTCACTGCCATACAGCAAAAATGTTTCTATATAGTACTTCAGCACTTTCTTTCTTACATTCAGTGATAGTGACTTATTGCATACTATATTCTTCATTTTCTGAAATGCGGCTTTTGCGTGCCCTATTCTGCTCTTAATCTCTGTTGTGCATTTTCATCTGATGTTATAAATGCCCCTAGGTATTTAAATGTATCCACTTGGTTAAGAATTTTCCCTTCTATTTTTATGTCATATTTTAGTGTCACCATTTTGTCATTTTCTGTACTAACTCCTTATCGTTTAAGGATTTCCCACAGCTTGTTTCTATCTATTCTATCACGCGCATTTTCTTGGTCGACAAAGGCTAAGTAGAGTATTTCATCAAATTCGATTGAATTCCTATTAGTTGTCTAAAAACAAAGATGGCATGTGCGCATCCTTTAGTTTTTCCTAACCCAAGTGGTGTTTCATTTAGCTGGGGTTCTATTGTAGATCGTATATATATATATATATATATATATATATATATTATATATATATATATATATATATATATATATATATATATATATATATATATATATGATGTTTTACTGACCACATCGTCTACAGTGTTGATTGAACTATAAAAGCTAGTGTCTAGTACCACATCCCCGGTTGTGTCTTAGGCGTGGCAGATGATTCCTATTTACTTGCATGTAAGTATGTACGGCAAACATTCACAGAGAGACATTTAATCACTCAATGGATTAACGAACACCAAAATAACCCTATGACGTCATTATGATCTACCATTAGACGTGACGCCTATTTTAATCACACACAGGCTATCACTTATGTGTAGGTCAGCATTGCTTAATGGATAAGAACGCGTGTTCTTAAACATCCAGTATGCTGATGCCGAGGTAAGGGGTTCAACCCCTACACAGAACAGAGTGGGTTCGCCTGTTGGCGAGGGACATGTTAATAGGGAAAGCTAATCGAAACGCAAAAATTCAGTCCAGCACTACTAGAAGTACTGTGTATGGACTACGCTTGAGTTCAAATCGAGTGAGCGCAAACAAACCAAAACAAACATACAATCACTGGTCACATTTATGCTACGTTTTCTAACACACGGTATTTAAATGCTACACACAAAAAAAAACGATAATAAACCATGTAAGCCATTTTGTTGTAACCGATGATCACACTGGATAGCTTCCATTGAAACGTGCATGAAAGTAACACAGATGAAGAAAATATTATTGTTTAAAATCCAATGCAACTTAGTGCTTCACAACAACATCAAAGGACACAACTGGAAAATTATAACCAATCATGCAAAGCATACAGCTTGATTTAACAGAAAGAACATGTTCCGGGTGCAAGAAAACAAAACAATAAATGACATGCTATCAAGCATTCTAAGAATGCTACACCGAGTGTTTTCTCTGACCTTATGGCACAATGGCAGAACACCAGCAAAGACATTTATAAATGCCAACTGAGTCACGCAGGTAATGCAGACGGATGTACAGAAACGCTGCAGGCAAAAACATAAATGAAAAATGAGACAGATGATTTTCCGTGTATAAAATAATAAACACTGAAATAAATTTCGTGCCTACCTCGTTTTAAACGACAGGTTTATGCAACGATAAATATTGTGTTTAATGCTACTGTATTTTGTGTAGCCACCGCAATGTCTTTCCGTGTCTTGCGAGATGACAGAATGTTATGGTGACACTTCAAGTTTAACCCTTTGCCCGTTTGTAGCATTACATGTTTTCGAAAGCTCTAAGTTTATTTCCTGGTGACGGACGGACGGACGGACGGACACACACACACACACACACACACACACACATACACACACACACCACACGCACGCACGCACGCATGCAGGCGCGCGCGCACACACACACACATAGAAACCGAGAACAAAACCATAAATAACAACCATATTATAGCGTACAATAGAAAGCGGGTGTGCAAGGTGTACGCATTGAGATAAAAAGTCGCTTAAAAGTCGACAGGGTCGACTTCATTGCACCGGTTTTTATCATATGGCTCCGTCTCTTTCCGCAGCGTGGAAAGTGTCGCACAAAGCACGAACTCCGTAGCTCTAGGGACGACCCACAGGAGTCTCCGAAAAATTTAATTCGTGAACCGAAGGACGCGGCCCGGAATCGAACCCACAACCTTCGGAGCCCGGGGTTAAACGGCTTGACCACTTCGCCACTAAGTGGGAAGATAACATTAAAAAATGGACTAACAGCTGTCTGCTAGAGTGTGCATTCATTGCAACGACCTTTCATTGTGAAGACGGCACCTAAATTATTGATTGATGTGTCTCAACGAATTAACAGATTTGTGAGAAACAACGTCGAGACTATATATTTAATAACCCTGGGAAAAACCAGAGCAGATAGAGTAATTAAAACGTTTTGACAGAAAGCGGCAATTCACAAAGATAATTGCATACTCCTATCTCAAGCAAGCAAAGTAAACGGAAACAATCACATTTTGATGCGATGAAGCGTCGCGCAGTGGATATATAGTGCTAGCCCCGTATTGTTATGCCGATCGGCACTCATTAAATGTAGTGGCCAATGTCACACCGTCCGCATTAACATCTAAGGAAATTTCCGGGCACCGATTTTTAGAAATGTGAGCCAGGTCATAGAAAAAAACCCGGCCTGGTTACGGATTCCAACACTTGACCCCGGGTCGGCAGAAAAGCCTGATCACCGCTGCACTACCAGGACTCAACGTATCAGAAGTTAAATTTGTTGCATGTACTGTACATTGTGTTACAGCCAACTTCAGCATGTAATGTACATTGTGTCACAGCCAACTTCAGCATGTACTGTACAGAATGTCACAGCCAACTTCAGCATGTACTGTACATTGTGTTACAGCCAACTTCAGCATGTACTGTACAGAATGTCACAGCCAACTTCAGCATGTACTGTACATTGTGTCACAGCCAACTTCAGCATGTACTGTACAGAATGTCACAGCCAACTTCAGCATGTACTGTACAGAATGTCACAACCAACTTCAGCATGTACTGTTCAGGATGTCACAGCCAACTTCAGTATGTACTGTACAGAATGTCACAGCCAACTTCAGCATGTACTGTACAGAATGTCACAGCCAACTTCAGTATGTACTGTTCAGGATGTCACAGCCAACTTCAGTATGTACTGTACAGAATGTCACAGCCAACTTCAGCATGTACTGTACAGAATGTCACAGCCAACTTCAGCATGTACTGTACAGAATGTCACAGCCAACTTCAGTATGTACTGTTCAGGATGTCAGAACCAACTTCAGCATGTACTGTACAGAATGTCACAGCCAACTTCAGCATGTACTGTACAGAATGTCACAGCCACCTTCAGCATGTACTGTACAGAATGTCACAGCCAACTTCAGTATGTACTGTTCAGGATGTCACAACCAACTTCAGCATGCACTGTACATTGTGTCACAGCCAACTTCAGCATGTACTGTACAGAAAGTCACAACCAACTTCAGCATGTACTGTACAGAATGTCACAGCCAACTTCAGCATGTACTGTACAGAATGTCACAGCCAACTTCAGTATGTACTGTTCAGGATGTCACAACCAACTTCAGCATGCACTGTACATTGTGTCACAGCCAACTTCAGCATTTACTGTACATTGTGTCACAGCCAACGTCAGCATGTACTGTACATTGTGTCACAGCCAACTTCAGCATGTACTGTACAGAATGTCATAGCCAACTTCTGCATGAACTGTACAGAATGTCACAGCCAACTTCAGCATATACTGTACAGAATGTCACAACCAACTTCAGCATGTACTGTACAGAATGTCACAGCCAACTTCAGCATGTACTGTACAGAATGTCACAGCCAACTTCAGCATGTATTGTACATTGTGTCACAGCCAACTTCAGCATGTATTGTACATTGTGTCACAGCCAACTTCAGCATGTACTGTACATTGTGTCACAGCCAATTTCAGCATGTAATGTACAGAATGTCACAGCCAACTTCAGCATGTACTGTACATTGTGTCACAGCCAATTTCAGCATGTAATGTACAGAATGTCACAGCCAACTTCAGCATGTACTGTACATTGTGTCACAGCCAATTTCAGCATGTAATGTACATTGTGTCACAGCCAATTTCAGCATGTAATGTACATTGTGTCACAGCCAATTTCAGCATGTATTGTACATTGTGTCACAGCCAACTTCAGCATGTACTGTACATTGTGTCACAGCCAATTTCAGCATGTAATGTACAGAATGTCACAGCCAACTTCAGCATGTACTGTACATTGTGTCACAGCCAATTTCAGCATGTAATGTACAGAATGTCACAGCCAACTTCAGTATGTACTGTTCAGGATGTCACAACCAACTTCAGCATGCACTGTACATTGTGTCACAGCCAACTTCAGCATTTACTGTACATTGTGTCACAGCCAACGTCAGCATGTACTGTACATTGTGTCACAGCCAACTTCAGCATGTACTGTACAGAATGTCATAGCCAACTTCTGCATGAACTGTACAGAATGTCACAGCCAACTTCAGCATATACTGTACAGAATGTCACAACCAACTTCAGCATGTACTGTACAGAATGTCACAGCCAACTTCAGCATGTACTGTACAGAATGTCACAGCCAACTTCAGCATGTATTGTACATTGTGTCACAGCCAACTTCAGCATGTATTGTACATTGTGTCACAGCCAACTTCAGCATGTACTGTACATTGTGTCACAGCCAATTTCAGCATGTAATGTACAGAATGTCACAGCCAACTTCAGCATGTATTGTACATTGTGTCACAGCCATTTTCAGCATGTACTGTACATTGTGTCACAGCCAACTTCAGCATGTACTGTACATTGTGTCACAGCCAACTTCAGCATGTACTGTACAGAATGTCACAGCCAACTTCAGCATGTACTGTACAGAATGTCACAACCAACTTCAGCATGTACTGTACAGAATGTCACAGCCAACTTCAGCATGTACTGTACAGAATGTCACAGCCAACTTCAGTATGTACTGTTCAGGATGTCACAGCCAACTTCAGTATGTACTGTACAGAATGTCACAGCCAACTTCAGCATGTACTGTACAGAATGTCACAGCCAACTTCAGTATGTACTGTTCAGGTTGTCACAGCCAACTTCAGTATGTACTGTACAGAATGTCACAGCCAACTTCAGCATGTACTGTAAATTGTGTCACAGCCCACTTCAGCATGTACTGTACAGAATGTCACAGCCAACTTCAGCATGTACTGTACAGGATGGCACAGCCAATTTCGGTATGTATTGACTCTATTGATTTTCTAGGCAATTTACCTTCAGTAGGTGGTCATTGCTGGTCTCCCTGGCGAAGGTTTTAACGACACTGTTCGTAAATCCGTAAACTCTCGTGGGAAACACAGCTGCTTTAGATTCGGCAGCGGATCGCGTCGCGTTGGTTACTTATGGAGGGCATGTGAGCTGGTGGTTCAGAAAGCAATGGCAAAATTCTGAACGTAAAACTTGCCAAGATATCAACAGCAGCTGAAAAAATGCTGGTGTTGACTGCAATGTCATGTAAAGGATATGCGAAAACAAAAAAAGTTTTTCATTGCTTTCTGAACGACCGTCGCTAATACAATTGTGAAAATCAGCGTAAAACTATCTTCTGTATCAGAAGCAGACAATCACAATTATATTCGCATCTCATAACAGGTAAACTGAAAACTATTATGAACACACGTATAGACAGCGTAAAGTCTGCGTAGAGACAGCGTTTCAACAAGGTGGGATACCTGGTGTCCCCGGTTGTCTCGAACACGGCATCATGATCTGGGAAGCCATCCAGAGAGCGGAGACACACCAAGTTTAGTTTAGTTTAGTTTAGTCGATGGATCAACATCACGGCACACGGGTGTAACCAGTGAAGGACTCACAAGACAAGAATTAGGGTAAATAAACCCACAAAAACCACGGACCTCAACAATAACCACAGCTGATGAAGCAGGTTAGACGAGGCCGAATTTAGCATTTTTGTTTTTTAAAATTGGAATTGGAATTGGAACCCATAAGTGCTCCGTTCTCCTCCTAACTCAAACCTGAGTCTGGAGAAACTCAGCTCAGTGCATGAACCCCGTAGCACCGGCGAGGATCCTGAAATACTTTGGGTAGATTTTTAACTCGAAATTTTGCCCGGGCAGCGCCGCTAGGCTAATATTTTTCGATTTCCAACTGCCAAGGGATTTTTTACGTGCGCAACAATACATATGGGTGTCCGATCTCACTACCCAGAGACCAGGGAAAATGTTATTACTAGAAGTCCATGTGAAAATAATCTCGATCCTCACCGGGGCTTGAACCCAGGACCTTCAACACTCTAGGCGGACACCATACTTCGAGACCCCGCAGCCACCCGAAATGTTGTGGCATGAACTCAAGGCGTATCACGTGCCCGAGAACATTACAAAAATGCTTATGCAGTACTTCTCGGGCTTTTCTCTTCGTTTCTCGACTAAAACGTTCACGACCAGATGGATCGACCTGCAGGTGGGTATTGCCATGGGATGTACGATTTCGCCGATATTATCTGTCATGGCCATACAGGTCATCCCGGAAGCGGCATCCGTCTACGCACACGGTCCGAAACTCGGCGAGGGAAAGAACATGCCGCCGCTGAAGGCCTTCTTGGACGATACAACAATCCTGACACCGAAGGAGAGTGATGCCCGCAGCATCTGATTCGCTGGACGATCTGATTCGCTGGTCCAGGGTGAGCTTTAAGCCCAAGAAATCGAGAAGCATGTCGATCGTGAAGGGTAGAGCGTCGAAAAGGTTGTTTATGGTTGCCGGACAAGCGATTCCCATGGTATTATAGGAACCGGTAAAGAGTCTCGGTCGTGTGTACGATTCAACCCTGACGGACAGGAACGCGGTGAAAAACATGCAAGAAATGTTGACGAACGGCCTGCGCACCATCGTTAAAACCAGGCTAATAGGCAAATTAAAAATCTGGTGTCTCCAATTCATTCCGTATTCAGAAGCTCCGGTGGTCGCTGCTGATATATGGTATAGGCACGACCACAGTGCAAGCGATGGAGGGGAAGATAAGCAGCTACATAAGGAAATGGCTTGGAGCACCAACATGCCTCACGACTGTCGCAATGTATTGCAAGCAGAATAAGCTCGTCCTCCCGTTCTGGTCCCTCGCGGAAGAATTCAAAGTCGGAAAAGCCAGACTCGCGATGATGTTGCGCGAGTCTCCAGATGACACGGTCAGCGCCTCAACTCCCACCCTAAGAATGGGAAGGAAGTGGAAGGTCGTCAGCACAGCCGAAGATGCCATGCAGCACTCCAGCTGAAGGAGGTCATGGGGCACACCCATTTATGCAGAAGGGGGTTAGGCTACCATGACAGAGACCCGATGTGGTATAAGGCGACTACCAAGGAACGCAGAAACCTGGTGGTTAAACAGATCCGACAGGGAGAGGATGACGAAAGAGTCCGTGTGGCTGCCCAATAGGCGTAGCAGGGCCGGTGGATGTCATGGGAAGAGATACTGCATAGATCTCTTACCTGGAATGATATATGGTGGATGGCACCACTACTCTTTTAAGTTTCGTCGTCCGATCCCTCTACGATGTCTTGCCATCAGCTGCAAACTTGATCAAGTGGGGGGGGGGGGGGGGGGAACCACCGACTCGTCCTGTCCCCTCTGTAAAAATGTTCAGGCAGCGGAACACGTATTGTCCGCGTGTAAAGTCGCCCTGATCCAAGGCCAATTTACGTGGCGTCACAACAAAGTCCTTTCTGAGTTGGCGGCCATAGTTGATGTAGCCAGAATGAAGGCGAACAAAGAGGGGACCTGGCCGAGGCCGATGAAGATTTCCTTCTTCCATGTCGGGCAGCAACGCAGAGACAACGAAAGTAGAACTGACGACTTTTCGCTTCCGGCCATTGTCGATAGTGCGAAGGACTGGGAATTGACTGTGGATCTAAAGGCCGTGGCAAATACCCTGAGGTGATCCAAAAGTTTGGCTTGCGACCTGACATCGTACTTAGCTCCCCGTCAGCCAAGCAGCCGATTGAGCTGACCGTCCCTTACGAGTCATATATTGAGGAGCAGCATACGTACAAGTTAAATAAGTACGATGACATGGTCGCTGGTCTTAAAAGGGAAAAATACACTGTCAGGCTATTCGCCTTAGAGTTAGGCGCCAGAGGTCTAGTCTCCCACTCTGTATGCCGTGCTGAAACAAATGGACATTAAAGGTCAAGCAAAAGCTCGGGCCCAGAAACAACTGTGTGAGGCAGCCGAAAAGGCTTCGTGCTAGCTGTGAAATTGTCGGAACCTGAAATGGGATGAGTTTAGAAATTAGTATGGTTATGCTGTGGAAATGTGGTTTCAGATGAAAATGCAAAGAATATCATGGACAGACAGAAAAACCATGAACAAGTCCTTCAAGAAACAAATGAAGATCTTAAGACTCATTAGACGTAGACAGTAAATATTGTTTTGGCATGTTATGAGAAGAAATGACTTGGAGAACTTGGTGACAACTGGCAAGATCGAAGGGAAGAGACCAAAGGGAAGACCGAGAATTAAATACCTGGATGGCTTGGCCACATGGGATGGTCGAGACAGGAACACGGAGCTGATCCACGACTCCGGTGATCGAGTGAGATGGCAAAACATGACCGCCCACGCTTTTCGGCATGGCACATGATGGATGGATAGATGGATGGTTAGAAGAGGTAACTGCAGAACACCTCACAATCTCTCAAACTAAGAACACCGAACTTGCAACGTCTCGTTTAAACTCTGCAACCTTTCCTCCGAGCGAGGGTGGTGAGTCCGAGTGCAGTCAAATCATACAAATGTCGGCCGAAGTCCAACCTGCATACCAGAGCGGTAATCGTCAATAAGTCGCACTGACCTGCAAATACCAAGAGATGGGTCGACAAACCAGCGGAAGAACCCGCTTCCTAGCAGAGTGCGGCACCGTCAACGTGTCACGAAGAAGGAAAACGGCGACGGAAACGGATGGAGGTGACGGAGGCCGTGGATGGGGATGAGGCAGGCTTCCCACGACCACAGGTGCTAATTGCAGGCACTGGCTGCACGGGCTCGCATAACTGAGGGAGGGGAGGCTCGGGAATGGACATGGTAACAGCGAAGGGACAAGCACAACACCAAGGACAACGAAATCGACCGAACGTCTCCGCGGCAAGGGAAAGACGTCCTGAGTCATGACCCGGACGGTTCCGTTCCTAGAGAGTGTTAAGGGTATAATGGGGAGGGGAGTACCCTTCTGACGATCAGAAACCATCTGTCGTGTTTGCTCAGCGGCGGAGTTTTTATGACTAACACCGGACAGGTTCAGGGTTAAAGAGCCAGAGGAAGACATATATAGAGAGTGCTAGACAGATTTATTTTGTAATATGGGAAAACATATGTACTGAAGATAATTAACGACACGAGACAAGAGCCTGTTAACAAACATGGCAAGAACTCCGTACGACATGCACTGTTAGAAGAAATCTTATGTCAAGACGACTTCCTTGAATCCTGGTTCCCTGTAAAACTAAACACAACAGAGTAACACCGTTTGGCATTTAAACGTATCCAGCCTGATGGAGAATGAGTTCGAGATTACCTGTTTGTCTAAAGCAGACATACCTTATCAGTGGCCGATTACATCGTATTTCTGGCACAAAACACTGGATAGATAATGTTTAATTTATCCCTACTGACATTATCCAGTGTATGCTTACTCTATGATCGTATGATGCATGTATGTTTTACATTATACATGCTAGATATGTACCATATTTTAATAACATGAGTAATACATTCACATGTATTGTTAGCCATTAATGTAAGTAGAGGAAAGAAGCAAATATTGGACGACACAGTAGACAAAAACTGAAAGCCAAAGTGTGTTTCTGAGATAGAATCACGGGCAAAGTAGTTGGTGAGCAGTATAGAGCCTATAGAAATACAGTCTGCAGTACAAAGATGTAGCCGGCTGTGATAAACTGTAAAATGCCAGTGCACTGTGAATGCTAATGTATCGACACTGGACAATCTGAGAACATCAACTATTAATTAGATCCTGTCTTTAACAGTCCAACAAAAAGAAGCCGTAATCTGGCTTCTAAACCCCTTCTAATAAGACGTCCTGATCGTTCGGGTCCCATCGATTGACGGACGTCGGTCGCGGCGATTGGGCAATCTTGAGCATAGCCTACGATGGGTAGCGTTGTGATGTTCTGTTGTGATAATTTGGTGTGTCCAGTGTGTGCCACGTGGTTACACACCCGCTTCACACGCGTGATCCGGGACTGTTTCCGGATCCGGTCAGGGATATGCACTACTGACGAGCTCAAATGAGGGCGAAACTCGAGTATAGTGCTTCCATATTGACATGGATAGGCCTTAGGTTCATACCAGAATTCGATCGGCGTTGCCAGTAGTGGGTTATGCTCAATATTTAAATTTCAAATCCCGAAACAACCACATAATCAATTAGTATAAACGTTCAAAAAAGAAGTAGTATTACCAAATACTGCCTTTGGTCTATCCAAAGGCCCCCTTGACCTTCACTATTCCCATTTCAATGTAAATTTTGATGGCCCTAATCTGGGGGGAGGGAGGCTAATATCCGGGGTAGGGGCCCATTCCCTCGCGCCCTCACATCGGCCTACCCCACACACACACACAGAGACACACACAGGGTCTCGAACCCGGGTGTCTTGCGCCTTTTTGGTCTACTTAACTATATAAGTATTCCACATGCCCGGGGCTTGCCTCGCCGGGGCTTGCCTCGCTTGCCTCAAGCGATCGCGGGACGGACCGGGGGAAGCGGAGGCGACCAGCGGAAGCACCTATGGGCGGGGCGGTCGGTGGGAGACACACACCATGGACCGGAAGTCAACCAGAAGTAGACAACCGGAAGTAGTCACCAGGTACGTAACCAAGAAAATACCCGCCAATTTTTCAAATTCTGGTGTCGGTTTATGATGTCATCAATCTGGTGCTAGACTCTTCATATAGTAAAATACTACGTCAAAAATCTGGTGCTGCACCAGATTTGCTAACCCATTACCGCCTAGGTTAGGCGGTGACTGCAGCTTTCCATTGGTTGGAAAACAAACTGTATACGCATGTCGCAATTATGACAGATTCACAAAGCATGCTGACAAAGGTGAAGACTAGCATGCTTCGTGCTGAATGGTATGCATCACTTCTGGATCCTTTCTCCAAGATATGTTGGTGGTTTTGGAAATTAACAGACAGTCATATTGACTGGTGCTGCAGCATTGAGGGGCGATCTGTTGTGGTGAAGGCCCTTTGAGATCGCGTAAACAATGCAAAAGGACAGATATACAATTATAGTCTTAGGGTCTTAGAGAGAATACGTCAGCTGAGGGTGGTCAGAGGAGCTGGTAGACAGTCGTCACCAAGAGGTAAAGCAAAGCGGACCTATAATCAGATTGTAACGGCCACCATTAGTTTTGGACTTCTAGGTTGGCTGTTGAGATGATGACAAAGCGCTTATGGAAATGCCCCGAGTTCATTGATGTCGGTTCTTGACTCGACTCGACTCAACTAATACCGATTACTGACTTTATAGGATTAAATTGGTCCAGACAGGTAGCTTAAATTAATCAAGATCAATATCTTGAGCATCCAACGCGATGAGAAAATCGAGATACAAAGCAAGACACAGAAAGAGATGGCTAGATGAAGTAAAAGAGACACTGACGAAATCAAATATGACATTACATTAGCACAAGCAACAATACAAGCAAATAAATACAAAATTGCATCTACTCCCTCTCTGCGAAGTTTCAGGGCAAAATCAGTAGGACAAAAAAGAAAATGAGGACGGCAAGTTTAGGATGATGCACGAAACCATATTATGGACCTAGAATACGGAAGTAGTTTGTTTTCTTTCCTGCAAGACATTACTAAGTGCGATGTTCGCTAATGGGTTTGTTATTCAACGAAAAACAACAACAACATAAGGTTATATAATATCCGTGACATTACTTCTTTAGGATGTTTATTTCTGTGTGTTATAAAGCACACACGTTTTCGTGATTTCAAGTCAATGTTTTTTCAGCACGTCCCCACATATTTTCTGCTACGGGCCACTGACGTAAATATATGACTTGTTGTTCTCACTAGACCTCAAACTTCAGCTAGACAGATTAATTTTCGTTTTCTTGTTTTGTTTTTTGAACATGACTCATTGTAGCAAGTGAGAATAATTATCTGCTTTTTTAAGATAACATTGTTTGTATAAGCAGCATCTATCTTCACTCGACGACACAGCTGATGACAGTATTTGTCATTTGAAATACATGCATCATTCATCACGTGGCTTATCCGTATCAGGTTAGAACTGTGGTTCTCAACCGGTGGGGAATCCCACCCCCCACGGGGAGGGGTGGGGGGGGGTAATTTTAGGGTTTCCGGGGGGTGGGGGAAATTAAGATTATTTCAAGATCGCGTTAATATAAGAACCGATTACTTGATATTGTTTTTCCCTCCATACATTACCGTTATGTACTTCTCGCCCTTCTGAAATTCCTTTTGTAACGTAAGTAGACTCGCAAATCACGTTTTATGTAGACGTCTAGACCTGTTAATTTTGTTATTAAATTTAGCTTCCACTTTTACGTATACTGTGTAAGGGCGGATGGAAATTTATAGGCAGGAAATGCGAAAATGGGGAATGACATTCTAAACATATGGTGAAGGGGTGCATGGGCCAAAAAAGGTTGAAAAACCAAACCCTGGGCCCAGAAAGGTTCGGGGGTT
>JACEFZ010020480.1:0-7500 GCA_014155875.1 Cepaea nemoralis
TTATAGACAATCGGAACGCATTGGGTGATTTGCTCCGCACCAACAACAAAACAACAAAACAAAAAACAGTTAGTTGCATAGCCTGTACAGGACGTCGCAGTCAATCGTCGCATATAAAGCCGTGTAGCCTGCATTGGACGAGCAGATCGAATGGAAGCACGCTGAAAATGTGTCGACAGACTGGATACGTGTCAGGAAAAAGGGAATGGGGAAAATGTCAATCTCACTGTTAAGAATACAGGTGGCCTAGGCAAACTGAACGCAAAGAGGGTAACGGGTTTTGGCTGTTTGTGATTTCTTGACAAGTTTAAGTTCAGCAGTTTCAGATGTATAAAATCCGAATCCACATCGATGCGGATCAATCCTAATACAATTCGGAGTGCAGGCCAGTGTCCAGGTGCAATGTTACCGTGGCTCCCTGTCTCCAACAAGTATTGTAGTCAGTTGACTATCATGGCGACATCTAATGGAACATGAAAGACTTGTGGGTGGGTGTATTTGACAACAGCAATCAGCAAGGACCGCGAGTAATATCACACAAACACGTTTCACATCGATTGATAGCAGCCGTCAGTCTCAGATCCTAGGGCAAACCATCACATCATGAAACTAGGTCACCAATACCAGACTGTGGGAATCTCCAGTGGTATGTCTTTGCTACAAGTGCGTGAGATGTTGTAACTATAATGATTGCCGCAATCGTTATTCATTTTCGTAATTTGATTTTTGCGATCCCAGACTAATTTCTCCCGTGTTTATCTGTTGTGAATCGTGTGTTTATTTAGTTATTGCTTCAATGTTTATGTTCTAGTTTGCGTTCTTTCTTCACACAAACAACATATCGTATCTGTCACAGATGCATTAGATTAATTTTCTTGTCAATGTCACCTTCCCGCGTACGCAAATAATTTCGGGTGATATTATGAGAAGTGGCTGCGGTCGAACAGTAGGACGGGGCCAACGGGATATGAAAGACTTGATGTTGTATGAGGTTAGGGAGCTGGAGGAAGATCCAAGTGTCTTTGAGGTGGAGCGTGGTGAGAGCGATGCTCTACAAGTAATACATTAAATGCTGATTAGATAGCAATATAGGTTGGTAGAATGGCAGACACGCAGGCAAGCAGGCAGGCGAACAGACAGAGAGACAGGCAAACAGACAGCGACAGTCATTCATGCAATCTGGCAACCAAACAGCCAGAGATAGACAAGCAGATAGACAGATAGAGGCAGACGTGCAGGCAAGTAGGCAGGCAGACAGACAGACAGACAGACAGACAGACAGACACGTAGTTGGTAGGTAGATTAGTAGCCAGACGGATAAACAGACGACAAATAGATGAGTGAATTAATGGACATACGGATGGCTAGATAAACGGACAAATAGACTTGCAGATTAATAGAAGGATAGTATGACGGAAGGACATACGTACAGACGGATGGACGGATGGACAGACGAACAGAAGAATGGATGGATAGACGATATAATATATCATATTGTTAATTGGCCATGTAGGTACTAACTACAGCGAAATCTATATCTATAAAACAGAGTGTATGTTTGTGGGGATTTATGTATTGGATGCGTTCGATAACGGTACATCCGATTGAGATGAAATTTTCTACACGTCTTCCTTTCATTCATTTGCAACCGACTATAATAATTTCTTAATGTAAAATCTTCGACTTATTTAATAACATTTACTTTTCCATTTTCATTATATAATGTCTATATAGCAGGGGGACTTCACTCTAGAAAAGTTATTTCAAGGGGCATAACTTTTAATAACGATTTCTATATACTTTATAGTCATATTGTTGGACTTACTTGCACTATTGTTAAACTCTTTGTCTATAGTTATTTTCAGGCATATAAGTTATAATAAATAATGATATAATCTTTAAGGCATTTTCAAAGTTTGCATAAAAATAATGCATAATGCATAACATTGTAACCCATCTTTTTCTACAGTTTTCATTGAATGGTGTGTGGAAGGACATTCTTTTAAGTTACTGTGCGCCAGGAGCTGGGCGAAACCACGCCGGGTCAGATAGATAGACAGATAGTCGGGAACGGAAGCTTATTTGACTACTTATATGAATTAAATGACATGCTCCCCACCAGGGACTGGGTGAAGCCGGGCCGGGTCAGACAGACAGATAGACAGACAGACAGTCGGGAACGGGAGAGCTTATATGACTACGTATATGAATTAAATTAGATGCTCCCCACCAGGGACTGGGTGAAGCCGGGCCGGGACAGACAGACAGACAAACAGATAGTCGGGAACGGGAGAGCTTATATGACTACGTATATGAATTAAATGAGATGCTCCCCACCAGGGACTGGGTGAAGCCGGGTCCGGTCAGACAGACAGACAGACAGATAGACAGACAGACAGATAGTCGGGAACGGGAGAGCTTATATGACTACTTATATGAATTAAATGAGATGCTCCCCACCAGGGACTGGGTGAAGCAGGGCCGGGTCAGCCAGACAGACAGACAAACAAGCAGACAGACAGACTGATAGATAGATAGATCCCCTCCAGGGCCTGGGCGAAGCCGGGCCGGGTCAGCTAGTGTATTATATGAATGACTGTGGGGATATTAATGGCATACATTAACCAATGATAGCCGAGACGGAACCTAGGCACTCATTAAATGAAATTGTATGAACAATAAAGAACCTGAATAATGATAAATCACAAAGTTGTGATGAGATACCCGCTGAACTATTTAAAACGGGTGGAGCAGAAAGCATATGAATCTATCACGCATTACGTACAAAGATATGGAAATATGGTATATGGCCAACAGATTGGAAGAGAACTATCTTCATTCCAATACCAAAAAAGGGCAACCTGAAATTATGCACCAATTATAGAACTGTTGCCCTGATCAGTCATGCAATTCAAATTCCACTAAAAATCATAATGGGAGACTTCATAAGAAAATGGAAGAAGAGATTAACGTGGTTCAAGCTGGATTTAGACAAAGAAGAGGAACAAGAGATCATTATATTTGCTGAATGTTACGGGTAAGCTAACTTGAGAACGAAACATCTTTTGTGCAATTTAAAATTTACAATATTAAAATGTCGCATATCGATTATAGTAGTATTACAGGGTTGAGGTAATTAAGATTGCAAACAAATATAGAATATTAATAATTGAGGTTGTTGTTAGCGTTGGAGTGAGAATTATTTCATCATATTCATCATTCACATTGCAAAATTACGAAATTGCACGCAAAACTTCATTTAGAAACATGAAATGATGTGTTGTCATTAGCATCTGCCTTTTTGTTTTTAATATTGATAAATTAATTACTTTGATGCAAAAACAGCTTAATGGGAGTATAGTTTGCTAAATAGTAGTGTCATTAGCTCTATCTCTCCGCTCCCTCCTCTCTCTCTCTCCTTCTCTCATCCATCCTCTTACTCTCTATGTCTCTGATTCTCTTTCTTTCTCTCTTTTTCTCTCACTCCGATGACTTTCTCTCTCTCTCTCTCTCTCTCTCTCTCTCTCGCTGTCTCTCTCCTTCACTTCCTCTCTCATTGTCTGCCATTTAGTTGCTGTCTCCCTCTAAATCCCCTTCTTTCTCACACACTCTCCGTCTATCTCTCATTTTCTATCTATGTGCTGCTCACTTTCGCTCTATATGGGCTCTCTCTCTCTCTCTCTCTCTCTCTCTCTCTCTTTCTCTCTCTCTCTCTCTCGCTGTCTCTCTTCTTCACTCCATCTCTCATTGTCTGCCACTTAGTTGCTGTCTCCCTCTAAATCCCCGTCTTTCTCACACACTCTCCGTCTATCTCTCACTTTATATCTATGTCCTGCGCACTGTCGCTCTCTATGGACTCTCTCTCTCTCTCTCTCTCTCTTTCTCTCTCTCTCGCTGTCTCTCTCCTTCACTCCCTCTCTGATTGTCTGCCACTTAGTTGCTGTCTCCCTCTAAATCCCCGTCCTTCTCACACACTCTCCGTCTATCTCTCACTTTCTATCTATGTCCTGCGCACTGTCGCTCTCTATGGACTCTCTCTCTCTCTCTCTCTCTCTCTCTCTCTCTCTCGCTGTCTCTCTCCTTCACACCCTCTCTCATTGTCTGCCACTTAGTTGCTGTCTCCCTCTAAATCCCCGTCTTTCTCACACACTCTCCGTCTATCTCTCACTTTCTATCTATGTCCTGCGCACTGTCGCTCTCTATGGACTCTCTCTCCCTTCGCTTTCTTCTCATTTGTTTTCCTGTTAATTTATCATTGCTTTAATGAACGACCTGTGCTCATACTATTGTGAACATCAACGCAAGGTCATCTGCCTCCGGATGTAGGTATTGTAGAAACGCGTTCGTTACCGCTAAGCAACGAACAACAACAAGCACACAATAACCACAGGAAAATACATTACAACACGAAAGCGAAATAATCCCTAAGGCCAAACAACAAAGACAATCAAAACAAATGCCATAAGCAATGACATCGAACAGAAACAACAGAAGCAACATTTCACAAATAATAAAGAGGCTTGATGATCTGTATCCCCGGTGATCAAATTCGCCCCAGTGAAGATGTCATCAAATCCTGCGATAATCTTCACGCTTGAAAGCTTCATCGCTGAACTTATTATCTCTGTGTCAGTCTGTCTGCTGTTTCTGAAGTCAATCTGTGAAACGGATACACAGCGTGATATCTGATTGTCAGTAAGGTCGCGCATTTATTACCCTCTTTGGACAACAATCACATTTTAAATTAATATCCGGTGTGGGTGAAACCGTGGTTAATGGATATTTGTTGCTGACTCAGTCACAAGATTATTAATATAAGCCACAGATGGATCCTATTATAACTTTTCTTGCAGGTTGAACAGGGTCAGGGTTGCGGTATAATCGTTAGGTCTCGCAGAAACAGTATAGAACGTATTGAGTGGTGCAAGGACGGTGACTAGTTTTGTAGATCTCACTTTTACACAATTGCTCAGAACTGACAGAACAGCAAGGCTAACATAGCTATGTGAACGAGAAAAATTAGAAAGTTTGACGACATACTGTATCGTGAACAGTCCCTGCGGCAGAATGCATTCATGCTGGAGATGGCTGAGTGATCTTGAGGTATGGTGTCCGCCTCGAGTGCTGGAGGTCCCGGGTTCAGGCCTTGGTGAGGGCCGGGATTTTTTCACGTGGACTTCTAGTAACAAAACTTCCCCTGGTCTCTGGGTAGTGAGATCGGAAGCCCGTGTGTATTGTTGCGCACGTAAAAAATCCCTTGGCAGTTGGAAATCGAAAAAGAGTAGCCTAACGGCGCTGCCGGGCAACATTTCGAGTTAAAAATTTACCCAAAGTATTTCAGGACCCTCGCCGGTGTTATGGAGTTTGTGCCGTGCACTGAGCTGAGAAGGCTCCGGCTTGAGTTAGGAGTAGAACGGAGCACTTATAGGTTACACCCGTGTGCCGTGATGTTGATCTGTCGACTAAACTAAACTAAGCATTCATGCTGGAACTTTGTGGCACATTAGTGTCCGCTCCCCCCGGCGGAGCCACAGCAGAAATCATGGGACTGACTGGACTGTGGAGATTTATAGGGGGGGGGGAGAGGGGAAGAGACGGGGGGAGGGAGGTGAAGAAAGGGGGATTCAAGTGAAAACCTTAAATTTGTCTGCATTCAATGCAAGTCCTCCAGCGCGGATAAAGTGTTTGCATTCCTGTGGTGTTCCTGACCCCGGTCTGAAACAGTCTGTCACACAAGTCACCCCGTTGTGAAACTTCCTACTCCAGTCATACACTTGCTGGACTGACAGGCATGCGTCACAAGACTGGATCTTCATTCGCCGATGAATGTCTTTAATTTCACCGCTTCACTGATTTAAAAAGTGGATACCAGAATGCTGCTCCTCTTGGGTGCATGTCAAAAATGGGGCTGCCATCTTTAAACTGTCATTATGACGTCACCGAGGATTATCTACACCGTGATGGCATATGCCTAACACTCTTGACATCCTTAACAACAGTACTGTCGAGTTACAAGACAATGGCTTGGTTAATGTAATTTCTATCACACTTTGAAGGTTTTAATTTGAAGCCCCTTCCTATTTTACTTCATCACTGAATTGATACTGTCGGTTTTTCTGCTAGTTAAGGCGGGGGTCAGTGGAATTCCTATTTCATAACAAGGAAGGTGGTCTTCGACAATGGCTTGTTTGAGGAACTTTTTACGTATGTTGTGTTCTGGACGTTGCTCTGTGGAATGGTCCACCTGTATTAGAAGATCGATTATTCCAAGATTCTTGTGACGAGCAACCTGTGTTGGGAATGTGGGCTAGAGAAAGTTTAACAGTGTCCTGGCCAGCTACTTTCTAATCAGTTTGTGAATTGCCAGTTCATCAACAATGGTGTCTGGTGTTGTCACGCCTCAGTTTTATGCCATCACTTCACATATTCTATTGTGTGCTGTCACTTCACATTCTTAAATTCGGTTTTTGCGAGGAGGAATACCAGTGTGATTAAGAGGTGGTGAGGAAAAAGGACCTGAGTCTGTGTCTGCATGTACGAATGGATATTTTTAAAATGTGATTCACTGAACAGAAAATGGAAAATAATAAAACACAATCATTATTGAATTTTTATTTTTTAAATTTCACTTTATCGAAAATAAATGTATTGAAAGGTTAGTAAATGCTGGCAAAGAGAAATATGCCCAAACCTCTTTCAAGTAATCGTAAAATATATAATTAATGTCAGCTCAACTGCTAAATGTTTGAAAGAATATGACGCAGACTCCAGAGACAGCACAGAAGCCCACGCATCAATAATTGTAGCAGGATCAGATATACTGAATAAAAGCTTTAAATCCTCCAGATATTTTCACTTACTTATATTTCAAACAATAAAAATTCGCCTAAGTGGCACATGAGTGTATATCTCAATCCACAAATTTCCCAAAGGGACAACAATGTGTGCATCTCAGCCATCACAAATCCCCCGAGGTATTGGGTAATGGATATTTCAGCCAATACAAATCCCCGAGCTAATAGGGAATGGATATCTCAGCCAATACAAATCCCCGAGGTAATGGGGAAATGATATCTCAGCCAATACAAATCCCGAGATAATGGGAATTGATATCTCAGCCAATACAAACTCCCAAAGCAATAGGGAATTGATATCTCAGCCAATACAAACTTCCAAAGCAATAGGGAATTGATATCTCAGCCAATATAAATCCTCGAGGTAACGGGGAATTGATATCTCGGCCAATACAAATACCCGAGGTAATGGGGAAATGATATCTCAGCCAATACAAATCCCGAGATAATGGGGAATTGATATCTCAGCCAATACAAACTCCCAAAGCAATAGGGAATTGATATCTCAGCCAATACAAACTCCCAAAGCAATAGGGAATTGATATCTCAGCCAATATAAATCCTCGAGGTAACGGGGAATTGATATCTCAGCCAATACGAATCCCCAAGGTAATGGGGAATTGATATCCTATCCAATACAAATCCC
>JACEFZ010020480.1:12500-75000 GCA_014155875.1 Cepaea nemoralis
AGTAATGAATATTCTCCGTGGTGCACGGGAATTTCAATATGAGAAGCACGTCACATAGTGGAACAGATGTGTTCAGTGGTATCTACACGAACTGACGTGCATTACTGGAAAACACGTTTGTTAGCGTGAATTAATACAATTCCATAAACTATCACAGAAATCCCGTCACTTTCCATGTTTTACAGTTGTCTTTGGACTTATCAAAAACTTATTACTTGGGTGGGAGTAAATATACGACAGCAGGAAATATTTCATAACGATGCAACAGATACTTGTTCTTCTTCAGCGTTCCGAGCCATTGAGGTTCTTTGCTGCAAATACAATCTGTCTCCATTCGTCTCATTGGTTGACCATTTCTTGCCAGTCGCTAATCCCAAGTGCTTGTAAGTCTGTATGTATATTATCTCTCCACATATTATCTCTGCAACAGATACTTATTAAAAACAATTTGAACGTGAATGAGGGAAAGCATTTATGAACAAACTAACAACTGAAATTAAATTTGCCAAATATGAGGAGACCAGAACGTAATGTCTGGGAAATATGAGACTTAGGATAGCGGCCGGTTGATACTTTAATTTTCACAGGGGAAATGTCATTTGACATTGCCAGCGTCCATCTATCTAAATGTGCTGTATTTTTTAAGATAATATATGTATACTCTAAAATAATCATTATCATTGTACATCATGATCTTTATCATTCTCCACACCGATAAGCGTGGGCGGTCATGTTTTGCCATCTCACATGATCACCAGAGTCGTGTTCTTATCTCAATTTTGCCATGTGGACAAGCCATTTATTTCTTCTCATAACGTGTCCAAACAATCTTGACTGTCTACGCCTAATCTTTCTACTCAGTTTACGGTTATCATTTGTTTCGTTGATGACGTGTTCATTGGTTTTTCTGTCTGCTAATGGAATTCATCAGAAACCACACGTCCACTACCATTAGATGTTCTTCAGCTTGTCTACTCATTATCCACATTTCACATTCGATATAAAAGTGCATGCACATCTCTACAAGTGCTTCAGCCACCTCCCACAGATCACACTTGGAGAATCTCAGCCCAGCTCACAAACTCCGTACCACCTGCCTGGATGTGTATACCCCGGGTCCTTGTTTTGCAGTTAGATTTCATCTTGCTGAAATTGGCCCTTCGTCTGGGAGCTTTCTATTTTGCAGTTCTTTCCTATTTCAGGTAAGGCAAGGAATTAACAATTAGCATGTGCAACGTGTATACGTGTCTTTCTAGTGATTCACCTTTATCTGAAAAGAATATACGTTCAATCCACTACCACGGGACCTATGGAGTACGCCATCCTTTTCTTCTTTGCAAAAATCCAGAAAGTAAATCGAACCAGTTTTCCAGGAGGGAAGGGCGGAGATTCTTACCTCTGGATATCTATTTCACTACTATGAAAACATGCGACGAGTTTTCTATTATCTCGGTTATAAGAAATAGGCTCTTATGGATGGGTGGAGGTGCTTATCACAGTGCTATTCACGCAGCAATCTATATACTTCAGCAAGTTAAACTATCCTGCCAGATGTCCATAGTATACCACGACCAAACGTAAAAGATATAACACACAATCCGTTCATTGATAAACACGGACAGCAGCTAATCGTACTTCGTGCGTTGTTTGGGACAGAGAGAGTGAAGTCTTCAAATTCTAGAAGGTTCTTTTGACTGGGCAGGTGAACGCGGTCTGGATCAAGCCACTGCTCTGTGTGTCCTCAGAAAACAGGCTCTGCTGGATATCTATTTCGCTACTGTGAAAAAATGAGACGAGTTTTCTATTATCTTGGCTATAAGAAATGGGCTCTTAGTAATGAAGTAATTTGAGCTCTATTTTTAGGCGGGGAGATATAGGCTGGCAGAAAACGGATTCAGTAGAGAAAGTCGGGTAGGGAAATATGGATGATAGATAGTTGCATAATTTTTGTACTATATACACAAACAAACACACACAGACACACACTACCCTCCCCCCCCCCACCTTCCACACACACACACACACACACATGCTCAGAGACAGCCAGAAGGAGGAGGAAACACAATGAATGAATGAGTGAATGAATGAATGAATGAATGAATGAAATTAAGAAAGAAAGAAAGAAAGAAAGAAAGAAAGAAAGAAAGAAAGAAAGAAAGAAAGAAAGAAAGAAATGAAAGTCTTCATCGTAATTGTATTCGTCGTCGTTTTCGTCATCGTTGTCGTTTTTTTTACTATTTACTATTATTATTATTACTGTTATTATTATTATTATTATTATTATTATTATTATTATTATATTATATCATTATCTCATCTCATCTTGTTCCTCTTGTACCGTGCGGTGTCGAGGTGAAGTATAAACAGCGGGAGAGTGCCTGCTTATGGGCTTCATGTATCGATATTCCCATGGACTCTGTTATTCCCTGCGTCCATCGTTTGCGTGATCGGCCTCTTCCTCTGCTTCCCTCTGGTCTGTACATCATTGCTTGTTGTGGTATACTGTTGGCTGATAACCTACTTGCATGGCCAAACCATTTGACTTGCTGCCTTCTAATACAATCTAGCGCAGCTATAACCCCCCAATTCATTTCTGATCTTCTTTTCTTCTTCTTGATACATTGAGTATGCTTCTCAGAAATCTAATTTCTGTTGTTATGATTTTTCTTTTCTCTGTTTCTGTCATTGTCCAGATTTGGCATTGGTACTTCTTAGTTTTTCTACGAGCAGTATTATTATTATTATTATTATTATTATTATTATTATATTATTATTATTATTATTATAAATATTATTATTATTATCTGCACACACCATCCCACCCCACCCCACTCCTTTTCTTCTTCTTTCCCTTCTTATTATGTTTCCTCTCCTCTTTTTCTTCTCGACTTTCTTTACTATATCTTCTTCTTCTTCTTCTTCTTCTTCTTCTTCTTCTTCTTCTTCTTCTTCTTCTTCATTTTCTTCTCTACTTCCTCTTCTTCTTGTAGTGAAGAAATTAAAATTAAGAGTAAATATTACTGCACCAAACCTCAGTCCATTGAAGAACAATTTGTTCAGAATATGTATTTCGTTTGCACTTATTGTTCCCATTAAGAGTAATATATCCAAAAGATAACTTTTGTTTCCTATTATTATTCCCATTAGCTCTCTCTCTCTCTCTCTCTCTCTCTCTCTCTCTCTCTCTCTCTCTCTCTCTCTCTCTCTCTCTCTCTCTCTCTCTCTCTCTCTCTCTCTCTCTCTCTCTAATTATCTCTCTTTCTCTCTCCGTAACTAGTTTCTCTACATCTCTATTTGAGTACGATTGACTCCACAAACTGCCTAGTTTTTGTAAGTATCTGTGTGTCAACAGTGTTTCCACACCTGCCGCATATTTTGTCTATGTACTAACATTGTTTCTACACCTATTTTGTCTGTGTATCAATATTGTTTCTACACCTATTTTGTCAGTATATCACCATTGTATCCATATCTATTTTGTCAGTATATCAACATTGTTTCTACACCTATTTTGTCAATGTATCAACATTGTTTCTACACCTATTTTGTCAGTATATCAACATTGTTTCTACACCTATTTTGACTGTGTATCGACATTGTTTTCACACATACCCCGTACTTTGTCTGACATCGACATTATTTACACACCCGACACCTATTCTTCCGCGCATCAACACGTCGAAGCCACAACTCACCTCCTAATTGCGTGCTCATTGTCTCTGCTCATGGACCTTAAAATTGAATATGTAAATTGTGAATATGTAACAAACATGCCATGTATTAGGGCGACGCTCGAACGCTGATGTCACATATCTGGTTAGAGCATTGTCACAGAAGGATGTAGCAGCAGAAGTAATGTGACATGTAGCAGCAGGCATAAGGTGACACGAGGAATTGAAAAACGAAAGAGTGACTGATGTAAGCAAATGTAATTGCCCTAATTGATGTTAGAGTAATTGCTGGTAGTATTTCACGCGGGCAATTGATTTAATTTGTGACACAATGACAATTACATGTAGGAAATGATATGCGCAAAATTAATTGTAGTAGCATAAAGGTTGTTTCTACTTGAGAATTGGTACGGCACGACACGAGAGGTACGTCGGGAGGTGGAGGGGCCTTGTCAACAAACACAGAACTGGCACTATTTGTATTAGCCGCCGGACGCTGATACATGATATGGGGGATGGGGGTTCTGAGCACCTATGGACATGTCTGGAGTGCAAAGATAACGACACACACAGAAAGCTGTTGAGACATGGTAACGAGACAGAAGTTATTCTTATAGTCTATGCCGTGTGGCGTTGGTGATCATGTCTGTCCACAGCCTTCTGTCTCGTGTACTGCCAATCTTCTTATAGTCCATGCGTGTGGCGTCGGTGACCATGTCTGTCCACAACCTTCTGTCTCGTGTACTGCCAATCTTCTTATAGTCCATGCCGTGTGGCGTTGGTGACCATGTCTGTCCACAGCCCTCTGTCTCGTGTACTGCCAATCTTCTTATAATCCATGCCAATATTTTCTGATACTAACGTTCCTCCATGTCATGATTTCAGAATGTCCAGCATCTTCTCAGTTAGTCTTCCCCTGCCTCTTTTCCCCCTGCAACTTTCCGTTATCATGATTACTCCAGCTTCCCCCTTCTCATGACATGCCGAAATAATGTAGACTGTATTCCTCTGATGCGAGTATCCAGCTCTCTATGTAAGTTACATTCATTAAAGAAATCTACACTACTCTTTCTATCTGTAGACGTTGCTCTTATCCTTCTTCTACATCAACGCAGCTTCTACATAATTCCTCACTAATTGTCCACGATTCTCTTCCTTACATCAGGATTTGTTCAATATAGCTCTTAATAACTCCTTCTTCTATCCCGACTTTCACAAATATATTGCAGAGAATATTCTTTATGGTGTGAAATGCTGCTTTTATTTAGGCAAACCTACATTCTACTCTCTCTAATTATCTCTCTTTCTCTCTCCGGTTTTCCGGGGGAGGGGGGAATTAAGATTATTTCTAGATTGCGTTAATACAAGAACCGATTACTTGATATTGTTTTTCCCTTCATAGTTTACGGTTCTGTACGTATCACCGTTCTGAAATTCATTTTATAACGTAAGTAGATCCGCAAATCACGTTTTATGTAGATGTCTAGACTTGTTTTAGTATGCGCTATTAAATTTAGCTTCAATTATTACGTATACTGTGTAGGGGCAGGGGGGAATTTGTAGGGAGGAAATACGAAAGGGGGGAATGACGTTCTAAAAATATGGTGAGGGGGAATGACGTCCTAAAAATATGGTCAAGGGGGGCACGGGCCAAAAAAGGTTGAGAACCACTGGTTTAGACAGAGTCGACCTGTGAGGCCAGATCAATGTTTTTTGAAATCCCCACGTAGAGAAACGAATACGACCACCAGGTGGGGGGCCACTACATTACATACCACTATATACCACTTCACCTTACGCTAAGTGTGCTATTTCTTAATTGTTTCTCCGCACAGAAAGAATGACAAAGAGAGAAACTTGGCGTGGGCGTCGAATTCCACTTCATACTTCTTTCAAAAATCAAAATGTTTTCTTCACACGAAACTGATATGATTAGCCAAAAGAGTGAGCGATCAAACTGGGACCCTAACACCACCATTTCCCTTGATAATATCTTTTCGTAATGGGTGTTCATTGTTTGACTCTCCTGTCAGCCGGGTTTGCTCTGAATTCCACCACAGCTCAGAATCTTTCAAGTGGAATCATGATTGCTCCTTGAGGCATTACACCCTGGAGAATTGATTTGAGTATGTTGTGTGACAGTAACGTTGTTTCTCTGTATGTTGTATTGGCGTAGCGTTGAGTTGTGTCTCTGTATGTTGTATTGGCGTAGCGTTGAGTTGTGTCTCTGTATGTTGTGCAGTAATAGCGTTGAGTTGTTTTTTCCGTGTGTTGTGCAGCTGTATTCAAGATCACTTACTGTGTTTGTTTTCAGATTATGTTTGTGGTCATGGTGTTATGATCTATTTGCTATTGTTTTAAACCACGGAGTGAGAAGTGTGTTTGGATGTATGTGTGTACGTGGGGTGGGGGACAGTGAGTGTTTGTGGATGTGTGTGTGTGTGTGTGTGTGTGTGTGTGCGTGTATACGTGTGTGTGTTGGTGTGTGTGTTTGAATGGAGAGCAAGGTGTCTGACCAGCCATGTCTTGGAATTTAACTCTTCGTAGCCAGGCATATTATCATGTTTCTGCTACTGGCACCTGATCTTATCTGATGTTATATTGTGCTTGAACAAAGACATAATAACTGCAACCCATGGCGGGAAACGGGGATGGAGTTATACCTTGAAGCCTGGGTTGAATTGTAGAAACTATGTGTTGTCCATGCAGCATGATCCCTCTCTCGGCCTGCCTAGTTTACTCCAGAGGAAAGGTAACACCAATACGTCTGGAACAAGACAAACTGCAAAAGCTGCCGGATCAGTAAAGTAATGCTCTAATGGTCTGCCTGTCGGAGCTTTACTCCAAGTCCAGTTGCCAACCAAGTCTTAATGCCTGGTCTGCCTATGCCTTAACATATTTGTCTTTAGATTGCATTTCCACGCAGTAGGGTAAGGTGTGTAATCTCCAAATTGCGATTCTCCGTCCGAGGCAGTTGGCACAACGTGGGTCGCCAAAGCGCCCGATATATAGTTCTAGACCCACATTTGTGAAGACCATCCTGCACTCGGTGGGTCATGTTGTCAGTATGCTACCTTTACCTCCCAGGATTTACCCTGGTACCCAGTTTTTCCTCCGACGACATACCTTGGTCCACATTTTACCTCTTACGACATACCCTGGTACCCAGTTTTACCTCACACGACATACCCTGGTACCCAGTTTTACCTCGCACGACATATCCTGGTACCCAGTTTTACCTCCGCGACATACCCTGGTACCTAGTTTTACCTCGCACGACATACCCTGGTACCCAGTTTTACCTTCTACGACATACCCAGGTACCCAGTTTTACCTCACACGACATACCCTGGTACCCAGTTTTACCTCACACGACATACCCTGGTACCCAGTTTTACCTCGCACGACATACCCTGGTACCAGATTTTACCATCCGCACATACATACCCTGTGTACCATTCAGGTTTTAACTTCTTCGCACGTACATACCCTAGGTAACCCCGGGTTTTACCCTCGCACCACGCCATACCTCTGGCTACCTCGAACGACAGTTTTTGTTATAACCATCGTCACAAGTAATACTACCGCTTGTACGAACGTTTTGACCTCGCACGACTTCACCTCGTCCCAGCAGTCTGGTACCCAGTCTACTCGAGTCACGGACATACCCTGGTACCCAGTCTTGTGTACCTCTGTCGCGTAACATACCCTGGTGACCAGTTGTACTTCTAACGACATCGCACAGGTACCCAGTTTACCTCATCGACATACCCTGGTACCCAGTTTTACCTCACACGACATACCCTGGTACCTAGTTTTACCTCGTACGACATACCCTGGTACCCAGTTTTACCTCATACGACATACACTAGTACCCAGTTTTACCTCACACGACATACACTGTTATCCATTTTACACTAGGCTAATCCGGCTCTGTGGTGAAGGAGTTAATGATGCAATTTGCAGTCCCACATACCGCCTTTGAAACACACCTGCAGGCGACTTGGAAGCAAACCGCCTTGCGCTGGTTTTCATACAATTATAAGAATATCCGTCGTTCAGAAAGCAGTGGCAAACTACTGAACGTAAACTTGCCAAGATGTCGCAAACCTCCAAAATGTATGGCTTTGACTGTGACGCCATGTAAAGGATGTACACCTAACATAAATACCTAGAAACCCAGATGAATTTTAACAATTCGAATTTGCCACGATGCGGATCGAATCCGGCAACACTGGGTGGGCAGTCGATCCTCTAGCAACAACGCTACCCGGACACCCTTATTTGCTTACACCGGATCAACACGACATTTTTGTCATCACCAACAGTCATAAATATCCACCTGGAAAGCACAGGAGAAAAGAATAAATTTCTAAATCTCTTGGACCTGTCAGGGAGCTCTTAAAACCCGCTTTGGCTCTAAACATCTCCATGGAATGTTTGGCTTCACATGTTTCTCTATTCCGAGATTCTATATTACTACATTTTTTGGGGGCCTTTTCCCTTCTTCTTCTAATGAGGCCTTGTTGGGAGGCGACACGCGCTCATATGCGCTATGCATCTCAAATGTGCGAAAACACGTTTTGATGTTCTACAAAAAACAATCTACATCGCTCGGTGATTGATATCTTTTATAGACGTTTGAGGAGTGCTTGTTGGCGCATTATATCTTATCTTATCTTATCTTATCTTATCTTATCTTATCCATCCCTCTGTCTGTCTGTCTGTCTGTCTGTCTGTCTGTCTGTCTGTCTGTCTGTCTGTCTGTCTGTCTGTCTGTCTGTTGATTTATTTATCTCTCTCTCTCTCTGTCTGTCTGTCTCTCTCGTCTCTCTCTCTCTCTCTCTCTCTCTCTCTCTCTCTCTCTCTGCATGCTCGTACGTCTGTTTGCCTACCTACGTCTCTATTTGTCTTTCTGCCTATACGTCTGTCTATCTGCCTTCGTATCTGCCCTCTCAACCAGTCACCTACACGTCCAAACACCGACTCACTCACCCATCCACCTACCCACCGACATACCTACCCACTCATCCATCCACCTATCCACCGACCTACCTACCCTCTCACCCATCCACCTATCCACCGACCTACCTACCCTCTCACCCATCCACGTACCTACATATCTATCTATATGCTTATCTATCTACATACTATCTACCTATATATCTTTCTGTATATATGTATGTCTGTCTACCTGTCTGCCTGCATATCTGCCTGTTTATCCACCCACCTACATGCCTACCAAACGACCTACCGACCCACTGACCCATTCACCTGCCTAAGCACCTTTCCATCCTAAATCTCAATCAATCAATCAATCAATCATGTGCCATGCCGGAAAGTGTGGGCGGTCATGACTCGCCATTTCACTCGATCACCAGAGTCGTGGATCAGCTCAGTGTTCCTGTCTCGTCCATGCCATGTGGCCAAGCCATCCAGGTATTTTCTTCTCGGTCTTCCTCTTGGTCTGTTCCCTACGATCTTGCCAGTTGTCACTAAGGTCTCCAATCCATTTCTTCTCATAACATGTCCAAAAACTTTTTTACTGTCTACGTTTAATTTTTCTAATCAATTTACAATTTTCATTTGTCTTCTGTAGTACTTGGTCATTGGTTTTTCTGTCTGTCCATGGTATTCTTTGCATTTTCCTCAGAAACCACATTTCTGCAGCCATCAGATGTTTTTTTTTTCAGCTTGACTGCACATTGTCCAAGTTAGTAGTTAGTTAGTTAGTCGCAGTTCCAACTTCACAGCAACGGGTCATCCCCATTATGCTCCGTTCCTGTGCCAGTGAATATCACACAAAACGCTCCCCACTGCCCAGTGTGAAAAGTGGAAAAGACAGGAGTCTCAACAAACAACAGCCCGCAAAGATACACTGTGCATAATGCTGCCTCCAGAATGTCAACACACAAGTCCCCCACGAAACACCCAATTCATCTCTGATGGAATCGGCAGTCATTTTCCTATCTGGATGTTTCCTAGATGTTCACCAAGTTTCACAACCATACACAAGAACAGGCTCTATATATCCCCTCAACACTGTTTTTCTCGTTTCAATTGACATCTTTTTATTGGTCAGAATGTGTTTCATCTTGCTAAAGGCTACTTTCGCAATGGCGATTCTTGTTCTAATATCTTCAAGGCATCTCCTATCAGATGTTATGACTGTTCCGAGATGATTGTACCGATTGACTTGTTGAAGAATATGCCCATTTACTTGTATATTACATTGTGGTACTTCGTTCTTCCTAGTGACGACCATAACCTGAGTCTTCTTACAATTTAATTCCAACCCCAGCTGCTCATTGTGTACAACAATTGCGTCTACTAATTGTTGTAGATCTTGTGCATTTTCTGCAATCAATACTGTATCATCTGCATATATATATATATATTATATATATATATATATATATATATATATATATATATATATATATATATATATATATATATATATATATATATATATATATATATATATATATATATATATATATATATATATATATATATATGCTTATGGGAATGTCCCGAATGCTGTGATGTCGGTTCCTAAATCAATCAATCAATCAATCAATCATATATATATATATATATATATATATATATATATATATATATATATGTGTGTGTGTGTGTGTGTGTGTGTGTTTGTGTGTGTGTGTGTGTGTGTGTCAGGTCTTAGTCAGATATGACTGAGCTACCGTGTAACAGTAGACGGTACAACCTGCTTTCTGTTAGCGCCGAACTTTGGGCGGCGCTTACCAAACCCGACACCCCACATTGTGCCAACGGCTTCGGGCGGAAGAGCGCAATTGGGAGGGTACAAGCCTTACCCTGGTGCGAGGAAATGCAAGCTAAAGACAAAATGTCATGGCAGGGCAGACCAGGCCCTAAGCCTTGGTTGGCAGCTGGTCTAGGATCGAAGCTCCGTCAGGCGGACAGTTAGAGCATTGCTTTGCTGATCCGGCAGCTTCTGCAGCTTGTCTTGTTCCAGATGTAGAGGTGTTAACTTTCCTCTGGAGTGAACTAGGCAGGCCGAGAGAGGGATCATGCTGCATCTCTATATTTTAGCCCAGGCTTTGTGCTATGGAGTGGCAATAACTCCATCCCTGGTCTTAACTGGTCTCGGAATCAAAGCGAGAGGCAACTGTTACGGGTTATAAGTCCCTGTCAACTGGCGTAGACATGGGGCGCCACGCGTTGCCTCTGACGGTGGGAGACACCTACAGGTGTCACTGATCAGCTACCGCCCGCCTCAAGCTGGGCAGCCCCCGGCCAATTGGGTGCTGATCCGCCACAGCCTGCCTGCTTCAATGGGTGCTTGGGGCTAGGACAAAATCTGAATCGCAGGCTGTAAAACCATTGCACCAGGTACAAACAAACATAAAAACAGAAGCCTCAAGCTACGGCTTGCAACCTGGAACGTGAGAACCATGTGTCCAGGATTTTCCACTGACTTTACCAATATTGACGATGTGAGAAAAACGGCTGTGATTGATGCCGAACTCAATCGTCTTAACATTGATATTGCTGGCCTGCAGGAGACTCGCCTCGCTGAGGAAGGGTCACTCAGGGAAAACAATTACACCATTTTTTTGGGAAGGGTAGAGGGCGGGCAGAAAAAAGGCAACACGGTGTGGGCTTTGCAGTGAAGAATTCGCTACTGGGAATTTTTGAAATTCCAGCATGAGGAAATGAAAGATTATTGTCCCTGCGCCTGGCAACCTCTTGTGGGTTTGCCACCGTTATTAGTGCATATGCACCGACACTCGATTCCTCTGATGATGTGAAGGATTCGTTCTATGAGGAGTTAGACTCCGTGATCAAGGCAGTTCCAAAATCTGACTACATTTATATGCTCGGTGATTTCAATGCTCGTGTGGGCAAGGACTCGAGTTCATGGCCAGTGTGCCTTGGAAAATACAACATCGGTCGCATGAATGAAAATGGGCAAAGGCTGTTGGAGCATTGCACCAGTAATGACCTATGTATTACAAACTCCTTTTTTAAAACAAAAGAGATGCATAAGGTCACATGGAAACATCCAAGATCCGGCTATTGGCACCAGCTGGACTTCATTATCACACGGAGACAACATCTGAACCATATATCATTGACTCGAAGTTACCACAGTGCTGACTATGATACGGATCATTCTTTGGTTGTTGCAAGGGTTAGACTGAGACCAAAGAGAATCTACACAGCTAAACACAAATCTAGCCCCAGGATTAATATTATTAACACTCACGATCCTGAAAAGTGCTTTCAGTTTCAACAGCAACTTGAAGACGCTTTCACTGATACACCAGAAAATTGTACAGTAAATGAAAAGTGGGGTCAAATTAAGGAAACTCTTTATAAAACTGCCGTAGGGGTTTACGGCACTGTGGATCATAAGAGGCAGGACTGGTTTGCGGCAAACAGCGAGACTCTGCAGCCCTTGATTGATAAGAAGAAGAAAGCTCTCTTAAGAAACAAGGAAAGACCAACTCGTAACACTCTGAGTGAACTAAGGCAATCTAGGAAGGATGTGCAAAAGGCTGCCAGGCAGTGTGCAAATGATTATTGGATCAAGTTATGTGAGTCCATTCAAATCGCAAGTGATAAGGGAAACATAAGAAGCATGTATGAAGGTCCAGTGATCAAAAGAAGTGCACGATTGAAAACCTTGACTGGAGAAATCATCACTGACAAGAAACAGCAGATGGACAGATGGGTAGAGCACTACTTGGAGCTTTACTCAAGTGAGACCAAACTAGCGGATGATGCCCTCAACGCCATAGAGGCTCTAACAACTCTTGACCACCTGGACACACTTCCCACCATAACAGAAGTTAAGTGTGCTATAAATGAACTTGCATCTGGCAAGGCTCCATGTAAGGATGGGATTCCAATAGAGGTTATAAGGAGTGGACAAGACCCACTCACTCTACAGATCCACCACCTAATAGAGATATGCTGGCGAGAAGGACAAGTCCCACAGGATTTCAAAGATTCAAGCATCATAACACTGTACAAGAACAAGGGCGATCGGAGCGACTGCAACAACTATAGGGGTATCTCACTTCTGTGTATTGTTGGAAAAGTATTTGCCAGAATTGTTCTGCGCAGACTTCAAGTCCTAAGGAGATCAAGTCTACCCCGAATCACAGTGTGGCTTTCGACAGAACCGGTCTACCATTGATATGATATTCTCATTGCGACAAATGCAAGAAAAATACCGTGAACAGAATCAACCATTGTTTATTGCCTTCATCGACCTCACAAAGGCATTTGATTTGGTCAGTCGTGAGGGTCTATTCAAGGCAGTAAAGAAGATTGGCTGCCCACCAACTCTTCTGTCCATTGTGGAATCGTTCCACACAGGCATGAAGGGTATAATCAAGTTTGATGGTGCAACTTCTGAAGAATTTGAAATCAAGAGTGGAGTTAAGCAAGGTTGTGTAATAGCTCCCACCCTCTTTGGAATATACTTTTCACTTCTACTGAAATATGCCTTTCGTGATCAGGATGGTGGTATATACATTCACTCACGCTCAGATGGCGGCCTTCACAATGCTCAAAGATTGAAAGCCAAGACCAAAATTAGGAGGGTACTGTCCTGTTAATTTCCCGAGAGGAGACTGGAATCAACAAGCACATCTTTAAACTTATTATCTGTTGGGATTATTGACTGACTTTGGTCTACACTCCTCTCTTCTGTCTTCCTTTCCATATATCTATTTCTTTCGATCTCTCTATTATTCCCTCAACACATACTCCGACAACAGTTCCTTTCAACGATAAGATAAAAGATTTATTAATAAAACTATGTCTGGTGTATGTATGGATATTGTCTATGTAGTTGGTATGTTCTTCTAGTGTGGCTGCCAGATAAGATGTTGATAGATAGTCTCCGTGTCTTCTCTCGTCTCTTCTCTCAGCTGGAGTACAGGACTACTGAGTCCTTTGGGTTTTTTCTATTAGTTTAAATGATCTCTATTTTCCGTTCTCTGTCCTCCTTACTTCTTACGATGACAATTCTTTTCTTTCCTTTCTTATGCACAAGTGTCGTGCTTTATTACTTTAAAGTGCTTTCTTGTGGGTTATCAACACTGGGTGATCTTGACCACAGCCATCTGTGTTATCTCTTAGTTATCTCTGTTATCTCTCACTAACCCATGTATATAACCAGTAATCTGTGAGTCACTAACCCATGTATATAACCAGTGATCCATGAGTCACTAACCCATGTATATAACCAGTGATCTGTGAGTCACTAACCATGTATATAACCAGTGATCTGTGAGTCACTAACCCATGTATATAACCAGTGATCTGTGAGTCACTAACCCATGTATATAACCAGTGATCTGTGAGTCACTAACCCATGTATATAACCAGTGATCTGTGAGTCACTAACCCATGTATATAACCAGTGATCTGTGAGTCACTACCCCATGTATATAACCAGTGATCTGTGAGTCACTAACTTATGTATATAACCAGTGATCTGTGAGTCACTAACCCATGTATATAACCAGTGATCTGTGAGTCACTAACCCATGTATATAACCAGTGATCTGTGAGTCACTAACTTAGGTATATATCCATTAATCTGTGAGTCACTAACCCATGTATATAACCAGTGATCCATGAGTCACTAACCCATGCATATAACCAGTATCTCGCCAAATGCCACTTTCCAGCAGCTCTCAAAATCGTTCAAGTGTATCCTCTTCTTAAATCCCGCCCATTGGACGATAGTCCTTTGAACAAATATAGACCAATTTCCTTACTACCATCACTATCTAAACCACTAGAAAAGCACATTCATAAAGTAACTATTACAGTATTTAGTTCTCAGCAACCTTATAATTGACAAGCAATCAGGATTTCGGCCAAAATATTCTTGCCACACGGTCTTAACAAATACGAATGAAAATTGGTACCAGAATATAAACAACATCAGTCTATGTGGTGCTGTGGTTATCGATCTTAGAAAATCATTAGATGTGATAGACCATGCTATGATAATTTTAAAAGTAGAAACAACAAGAGTTTATCTTAGTATAGTGACTCTAATAAAATCTATCTTCTGAAACAAAAAAAACAAGTAGTATCACGCAATAAACCACTAGCCTTTAATATTGCAGTACCTCGGTGGACTATACCTAGTCCTCTAATATTTGCCATCTATATTAACGATCTCCCTGTATATCTTTCGTCGTCCTGCGATCTATTTGCAGACGAGTGAGCATTGTTTACACACGCTGGTAGCAGTAATGTGCTGGAGCCATCATTGGAACAAGCATTAAATAATGTAGTTATTTTAAAACACAAACGTCACTAAACATATGTTGCACGATTTACTGCCTTTAATATTTCGCTGCATCTCGCTATGTGCATATTGCATAGTTATGTATCATTTGAAATTAATAAATGAATAATGCTCAAACCGAAACAATTAAAAACGTATAGTTATAAGTATGGTTCGAATGTTGAACATCAGTTATTCCCACGGTAATTTCGCAGTTACACCGAAATCTTTATGTTTGCACAGAAACCGCTACACCTGCCTAATTGCTAACGCCTCAGTATATTTGAGCAATAAGTATTATTTATGTATTCACTTCATATCATATACAACTCTACAGTGTGCACATGACCGAGATGCAGCGAAATATGCCAGCAATAAATCCTGCAACATATTATTTGTGACTTGTGTGTTAAACTTCACTAAGGAAATATATTGTTTTGGGTTAATGTAATGTAGTTATCTGGAGCCATGCAAACAAGTTAGTTGTATATCCTTTACAGGACGTCGCAGTCAACACCAGCATTCTTTGCTGTTGAGATCTCTCGGCAAGTTTACTTTCAATAGTTTACTATTGCTTTCTGAACGACCGGCAACCATACCATTTCGTAAAAAACCAACACAAGACTGTCTGCTGCCAAATCGACCGCAGCTGTGTTTCGAACGCAGATGTAAAGATTTATGAACTGCGTCCGTAAACCCTTAGCCACGGAGCAGCCACAGCTTAGCAAACCGTATGCAAATTAATATTACTAAAACGTAACCTATACTATTAACAACTAGACAAAGACATCAGACTCGACATTCACACAGATCACTTCAACTTGGCACTGATAACATATCAGTAGAAAGTGTAATTGAGTACAAAGCATTAGGCGTCATCATTAATAAAAACCTAACCTTTAATTCCCACGTTCAAGCGCTCGTTAAACAAGACAGCGAGAAATGTCTACCAGTTTACCAAAATGTAAACATTCCTTGATGAAGATACAAGGGAGATGTTCTATACCACTCACAAACAGACACACATTATCTTCTCACATACACACACATATTGTCTTCTCACATGCAGACATATTGACAATCTGGGAACTTGTCGTGGAGCAATAGTCAATATGTTTCTATATGTTAGAAGACAATAGATGTCTGTATATGATAAATTCCGTAAGTCTCACATTGCTAATAACAATTGCCACATCAATAATTAATATTTTAATGGTTTTCGCATATTTCCTATGCCGTTATAATGCATTTATTGATATTATTGTTGTTGTTGTCCATTAGCCTTATGGGTGATGTGTGGATGAAATAATGTATAGAAGAGAGAGATAATAATGTTAGACGGTCCTCCGTGCCCAATTTTTAACCATTTGAAAATATAGTTTGTTCGTTCGTTCTGTTAAACTGACCTATCATCCATCCTACCTGCCAGTCTGCCTTGGTAATAGTAGTTTCTCTCTCTCTCTCTCTCTCTCTCTCTCTCTCTCTCTCTCTCTCTCTCTCTCTCTCTCTCACACACACACACACACACACACACACTCACTCTTTCTCTCGTTCTCTCTCTCTCTGTCTCTTTCTCTCTCTCTCTCTCTCTCTCTCAATCTCTCTCTTTCTCCCTTGATCTCTCTCACAATATCTCTCTATTTCTTTCTTGGTCTCTCTGTCTTAATCTCTCCCCCCCCCCCCTTTCTCTCTCCGTCAATCGCTCTCACTCTCTCTCTCTCTCTCTCTCTCTGTATTTCTCTATCTTGATCTCCCTCTCTCTCTATCTCATGCTCTCTCTTTCTCTCTCTCTCTCTCTCTCTCTCTCTCTCTCTCTCTCTCTCTCTCTCTCTCTCTCTCTCTCTCTCTCTCTTTCTGTCTATCTGCTGTTCCATAAACCACACGAATGACTGACTAACACATTTGGAGGGGAATTCATAAGTCCCCGGATGCAAGTGTGCATTTTAAAGCCTTTCCTATGGACTTAATTTGTCGACGACCAAATATAAGACAAGTTGCCCCGTGAGTAAACTTTCTCACAGAAGCGACTCACTTCATGTTTATTTTACAGATTAGTTTTAATGAAACTCCGACTGTATCGATTCTCAGCAATGGTGTGTGGGTACTTTTCTTACAGTTATCTCCCCTATCAGTTATTTCCCTATCAGTTATCTCCCCTATCAGTTATCTCCCTATTCAGTTATCTACCCTATTAGTTATCTCCCCGGTCAATTATCTCTCCTAAATATCAGCTCCCCTTTTCAGTAATATCTCCCCCCCCCCTATCAATTATCTCCCTTATCAGGTATCTCCCCTGTCAGTTATTTCTTCTATCAGTTATCTCCCCTATCAGTGATATCACTCTATTAGTTATCTCAACCCCCCCCCCCTTCCCCCCCCCCAATCTATTATCTCCCCTATCCGTTTTTTCCTTATCAGTTATCTCCCATAGACTAAAATGAATCAACGAACCCTAATTGGATTCACAATAAAGACACAGAATGACATACTTGTGCTTTATACATTATGCCATGGCATTTGATAAAGTGAAACATGATGACATAATCAAAATGTGGACAATATTAAATTAAATTTGATGAGACAGATCTCATAATAATAAAAAAAAAACAGTTATTGGCAAAACTTTAAATGGGAAATGAAAATGTCAATTGTGAACAGATAAGCAAGGAGTAAGATAATAATTTTATTTGTCACCGGATCTCTTCTTTCTCTACCTCGAAAAGAATTTGAGAGATTACAGAGAGGCCAGGAATACGAATTGGAGATTATAATATAAACAAGCAACCTTATGCAGACGACACAATATTGATAGCTGAAATCTCATAAGATCTACAACAATTGTTGGGTATTGTCGGAATAGAGAGAAATTAAACTGGATTGGGAAGATCTCAGAATAAGAAAGAATATTAACTGGAAACAAGCAAAAGCACTGGTATTAAGAGGTGGCGAGTATTATTTCGCGTATTGACTCCCTTTCGTGTCATGACACAAGATTGTTAAGAATTATCTCTCGCTGTCTTCCTCAATCTTTCTTTTCAGACATATTTCCAGTTTTGATTCTAGTTTATTTGTCTCCTCAACATGTCGTTACATCTGGCTAGGTGTATACTGCCGAGTTAAGTATCATTTGAAGTGGATACATAAGTAATACTTCGGCTGAAAAAGGTACATGGTCGTTGATAATGTTCGAAGGACGAGAACGTTCGCCCCGGGGAAGTCCAATAACTTAGTATTTCAGCCAAAATATTATTTGTGTGCCCGCTTCATTTGTTATATAACTCAACATTATACACCTGATGAGATGCAGCTAAATATGCCAGGCAATACGTCATGCAACATGTTGTTTGTGCCTTCTGTGTTTGCATTCACTATAGGAATATAGTGTTTTCAATTTATGATAATGTGCCTAAAAAATAACAGCCTCTTTCTGGTTTTTAATTCTAAGTTTAGCCACATAAGTAGGCTACCAACTAACAGTATACCACAACATGCAATGGTGTATAGACCAAATGGAAGCAGAAGAGGAGGCCAGCCACGAACACGATGGACAGAGATAATTACAGAGTCCATGGGGATCTCGATACATGAAGCCCATAAACGGGCACTCTCCCGCGGTGAATGCTTCACGTCGACACCGCAAGGTACATAAGGAAAATGAATTTTAAAAAATTAGTAAAAGAGAAGGGATCAATGCAAAATATTAAAGAAATCAGTCAGCCCTGCTGCAGAAACAACTATCCAAAAAAATGAAGATGATGCGACATAAGAAATGGATCACTGAAGACATCTTAAAACACATGGAAAGAAAGAAGAAACAACAAAAATAACCATGAAAAATATGAAGAGATTTGCAAGAAAATTAGCATATTGTGCAAAGAGGCAAAAGAAGCATGGCTTGAGGAAAACTACAGGGAAATTGAAAACCAACTCAACGCCCGGAACGCTAAATGAATGCACAAAAGAATTAATGGCATCACTAACAAAAGAACACACACAAAAACAGTTTGCCTAAAACCCAAACAAGGCACAATCATGATAGAAAACAATCAGATTTTACATGAGTGGTCAGATTAGTGAAAGACCTTAATGATGATACAAGAGAAGAAGTGTTGGTGGTGGTGGTAGTGGTGGTGGTGGTGGTAGTGGTGGTGGTGGTGGTGGTGGTAGTGGTGGTGGTGGTAGTGGTGGTGGTGGTGGTAGTAGTAGTAGTAGTAGTAGTGGTGGTAGTAGTAGTAGTAGTAGTAGTAGTAGTAGTAGTAGTAGTAGTAGTAGTAGTAGTAGTAGTAGTAGTCGTAGTAGTAGTAGTAGTAGTAGTAGTGGTGGTGGCGGTGGTGGTGGTGGTGGTGGTGGTGGTGGTGGTGGTGGTGGTTGTGGTGGTGGTGGTGGTGGTGGTGGTGGTGGTGGTGGTGGTGGTAGTAGTAGTAGTAGTAGTAGTAGTAGTAGTAGTAGTAGTAGTAGTAGTAGTAGTAGCGGTAACAGCATCTGCAGTATTACTAATAGAAGTAACTGCAGTAGTACTAGTAGTTGTTGTTGTTGTTGCTGCTGCTGCTCATGTTGTTGTAGTTGCTACTGTTGTTGATGCTGTGGTTCTTGTAGCAGTAGTTATTTATGTGCTGTGTACACTTCCTCAACTAGCAACATTTCAATAAGTCGAATGGAAAAGGCTGATTAACAGAATCGATGTACCGGTAGGTTGAGCAGGGGACCTAATTAAACAACTGGGCACCTCAACCATATAACACAGTGAGGTCATAAATATGAGAAAGTCAAGGCTTTAATCAGTTATGACTGAGCTACCGTATGACAGCAAACGGTACTACCTGCTTTCTGTTAGCGCCGAATATTGGGCGGCGATTACCAAACTCGACACCCCGCATTGTACCAACGACTACGGAGGAAGGCGCGCAATTGGGAGGGTACAAGCCTTACCCTGGTGCGAAGAAATGTTGCTTAAAGACTAAATATCAGCGCAGAGCGGAGCAGGCCCCAAGCTTTGGTTGGTAACTGGACTAGGGTCGAAGCAGTGAAAAACGGACAGTTAAAACATTGCTTTGCTGATACGGTATCTTCTTCAGCTTATCTTGTTCCGGACGTATTGGTGTTACCTTTCCTCTGATGTAAACTAGGCAGGCCGAGAGAGGGATCATGGTGCTTGTACAACGCATGGTCTCTAAAGTCAGTCCACGTTTTCTGCTAAGGATATGTATAACCACATTTTACAAACCACCGTAAATCGATGCGGCAAGGTTCCAATCAATAAGTATGAGGTCTGGCACTTCAAAACGCCGGAGGATGACCTAAAATGAAATTGTATCACACAAACCTCTGGAAAATTCTTTCACGTACCAAAAACAAAGCTGGACTTTTTCATCGTCTTTCCAACAAACAACTCACCCTTTCCAACAAACAACTCACCCTTTGCAACAAAGAAGCCACTGAAACTGAATTATCAAATAAATTACTAACGTAATTTTGATTCTAAGGGGAATTCCGCTTGAGGCAGATGTGCATGTTTTTATGTCCTCACAGGTCGCCATATCTTTGATCACAAGGACACGAAACAAGAAATGCCTTCTTTCTACTTGCCCTTTGTGTCATTTTGCTTCGTTTGAAATGTCATTTTCATCGAATTACTGTTAAAATTATAAGAAACATTCTTGTACTTGTTCTTCTACTTTTTCGTGTGTTATTTTTATTCCTTTTTCCTCCACCACCAAATCCAATTTCTTCTCCTCCTCAACCTTCTCCTCCTTCATCCCATTCTCCTTTCATTCGTCTTCTTCTTCTTCTTCTTCTTCTTCTTCTTCTTCTTCTTCTTCTTCTTCTTCTTCTTCTTCTTCTTCTTCTTCTTCTTCTTCTTCTTCTTCTTCTTCTTCTCTCCCAACTTCTTCTTCTCTTGCGCCATTACCCCTCCAAAGGCCAATGAGTATCTCCGTTTACTCTTTTACGCATCACACTTCTATTCATTGTTTTTTCTTCGATCAGTCTCCAGTAACGTATTTTACCACTTCCGGTATCATTCGATCTGCCGCCGGCTGGATAGCCCCTCTTTTATATTTTATTGTTTCCTGTCTAGTTCCCCTCTCTTACATTTTATGGTATCCAGTGTCTACTTTTGACATAATTATATTATGCATCCGGTGCTGTGCTAAATATCACTTTACTTTTTACGATTTCTCATTCCTGTGGACTCTTATTTTTCCCCTCCAATCTTCAGCTTTCTTGCGTTCTTTATTTCATCCTCGTAATTTCTTTCTCATTTCTCCAAGAGCCCTATTTCATTTCCCTGAGGGTGCTAAAATTAAATTTGCCCAGGGAAAAAGTGTAACTAAAAAGTTAGTTTCTATAGCTTGATTAGCCATCAGAGTGTCCTAACCTCACAAGCATACAGCTTGTATGGTCCCTGCTGAGAAAGAGCCCATTATAGCAGTTCGTTGGTTATCATAAAAACTGACAGAACACTTCGTAGAATCACAATTTCGTTTCGTTTGTTAAAGGGCGGCTGTGGCTTTTTGGGGTTCGTGAACCGCAGTTTCATAACTTGACATACGGAGTCCAGGGTTCGAAATCAGCCGCGGCCGATTTTGGAATCAGACCGCTTTGTGTTGTTTTCGAAGGTATGAGGTGATGATCGTTCAGAAAGCAATGACAAGCTAATAAACATAAAATTGTCCATTACATCACAAACAGCCAATAAATGCTGGGGTTAACTGCAACGTCCCGTAAAGGCCATGCAAATAACTTTAAACTTTTATTTAAGGATCAGGTGGACTGTACAAGGAAACTGTTATAAGTGCTCTTTTCTCCGCCTTAGATCACACAGGCAGGTTCTTAGCACAGCGCACGCACGAACAACATAATACCGTGTAGATACAAATATGTCTATAGCAGAGTAGAATATGCTATAATTAGTCTCTTTTGGTCGGGTTGTCCGATGTATATATTTAGCATGGATAGAGAACTATTTTGACGTCTCCGTGGCGAAGAAGTTACGGTAGCGGTTCGTAATTTCGTATATCCGCGTTCGAAACACATCTGCTTGCGATTTGGCAGCAGACCGCGTTGCGTTGTTTTTGCGTTGGAATGGGTGCCGGTCGTTCAGAAAGCAACGGCAAACTACTAAACGTAAGCTTGCCAAGATCACATCTACAGAAATGCTGGTGTTGACTGCGATGTCCTGTAAAAGGATATGTTAGAGAGAGAGAGAGAGAGAGAGAGAGACAGAGAGAGAGAGAGAGAGAGAGAGTGAGAGAGAGAGAGAGAGACCTGTTTGACCCAATTTTAACGCGCATGAATGTTAGTCGTTAGTAGTGGTTCCAAAGTCCCGGCAATGGGTCACTCCATAATGCTCCGTTCCTGCGCCAGTGAACATGACACAAAGCACTCCTCACTGCACCATGTGGAAAGTGGAACAGACAATAGTTCCGACAAACCAACAACACGCACAACAAACATGCATAAGGCCGCTGCCAGAATATCAACACGACAGTCCGCATCTAGAATTACAGTTTATTATTGATGGAAGCAGCAGTCACTAAAAAAAACTAGCAATTGCACACACATTACAGCATAAGCCAAAAACCAGCTAGTTAAGCAATCACCTATCCGTCATTTTTCTGAACATGCAGTTCACAATACAAACAACTGTGGACATATGTAAAAGCCTTCCACATGAAATCCACAGCTCACTGTGCTGCTCCGAGCACTTAACTCAATAGTTGGGCGACGAAACCAAGCGCATGAATTTCTAGCCAGAATATCTTGCAACGGACATAGATTGAGAAACCCCAAGAACAGCATATCTAGACAGCCACTTGTCTGTAATCCCTAGGCAAAATAAACAGAGAACGAAATAAAGACAAGGGGAGTGTAGAATTAGAGACATACATGAATAATATGGGGAAAGCTTGGAAAGAGCTGCATTGAATTGTTTTAATTATAGGATTGCTTGCGTTGTGGTGTTTCAGGGCATATCCACCAATGCAGGGAACGGGAGAAAGAAGAAAGAAGAAGGCATGCAAATGGGTGTTTCTAGAGTTTCGCACTTGTCCGAGAAAACTCGATGTCGATCCACTACCCCAGAATCAGAGAGCAGAAAATCATTGTTTTCTTATCTGCAAAAGTTCAATAATTATAAATCTAGACATTATAATAATATTAAATAGAGATTGTAAGAAACGGAGATGTGGTTTCTGAGACTAATTTTGCTAGTTCCTTGGACTGCCATAGTAACTAACAACGATTGCCTGATAGAGGATGTTGAAAGCAGAACGTTACATACAACTGTAGGAAAAAGACAAATAGCATTCTTTGATCGTGTGAAGACAAGAGGGGCGTTGGAAAACATCGAGACATCAGGAAAGATCAGTGGGAAAAGAGGAAGAAGTAAACTAAGAAAAATTATGCTGGATGGACTGAGATGGCGGCATGGAGGAATATCATCAGCAGAGCTGATCCAGAATACCAAGGACAGAGATTTGTGGGGAGATATGAGCGCCTATGCCAGCTGACAGGGCACATATTACGATTATGACAAATGCAATCCGTCCACACCGCCAATCGTACAAAAATTGATGGAATTCCTCTTCTTCTTTCTTCTTTCGTTCGCCTGAAATATGCTTATAACTGCAATGTTGTCTCTCGTATGAATCCAACAGTCTTTTTTAGTTCATTCAGCGGTCCATAGAGTTTATCTTCCACTGTTGTCTCTCTAGGCCAGAAGGTTCGCCTGGATATGTTGTAGTTTGGGCAATCCTGGAGTATGTGCTCTGCTGTCTGCGACGCCAAACCACATGTGCACATGGCTGAGTCACCAATCTTGAATTTTGTATACATGTGGTTGCGTAATCTATTGTGTCCTGTTCTGAGGCGCAGAAGAATGACCTGTTCTGGTCTGTCCATAACGTGGTAGTCGTCTTGAGTAAGGTTTGGTGGCCTTCTGACTGATTTGATCATTCTTTTCTTTTGGTGGTATGTAATGGGCACATCAGGTTGTTCTTCTTCTGCTCCTTCTTTAGCCAATCGATCAGCTCTGTCGTTTCCGGGTACTCCACAGTGGGATGGTATCCACTGTATGGTGATCTTACGCTGACTGCTAAGTTCAGAAAGTAGTGTCCTCAGAACTGGCAATTTCCCAGACAGGAGCGCCTCTATTACGGATTTTGCATCTGTCAATATCACCACAGGTTGTGTACCATGGCTGGTATTTTGTAATTTCTCTGTGGCTATCTTGATTGCCTCATTTTCAGCATCATAGTTATGGCAGTACTTTCCTGTTGGAATTCTGGCCGTGTCTCTAGTATTATTTGGGTATTCTATGTACACTCCTGCTCCTCCATTTCGAACAGAATTTTGTGCTGACCCATCTGTGTAAACTCGAATCCATAGGTCCTGTGGGTATTCATCATCAAGGAAGCTGAGAGTGGCTGTTCTGCGCTGTACACTGTTCTGTACTTCCTTGTTAAATATTCCTCTCACTTTTGACTGGATTTGTATCGATATTCTATGTTCATCTTTCCACGGGGTTCGCTCTGGATTTAAAATTAAATTTAAATTGAATTAAAGAAATACTTGTATTTAAGGGTGTCTAGTTGGTCATTCGTCAAAGTTGTTCTTGCGGGCGTTGTCGTCATTCGGAGAGAGGTTCGAATCCCAGTAGGTAACTATTGGTTTTAATTTTTATGTTGTCTAGTGCATCTTCTAGTCTCTACTTCTCCTTCTATGAGCATGAGACAATACGTGTGTTTATATATGAATTGGAATTAAAGAAAAACGTTGCGCCTCTCGGAATCTCCACTCCATACGTAAAAGAAATGAAAAATAACACTGATCCGTAGTTTTAAACTCACCTAACAAATGAAAAAAAACACGAAACACTTTACTTGAAATCACGCAGATACGAACCAATTATGTTATTTCGTTCCATTTAATGTAATGTCTCTGGCGAAAGATTTATGGACGCAGATCGTAATTGCGCATACCCGCGTCCAAAACAGAGCTGCGGGCGATTTGGCAGCAGACCGCCTTGCGTTTTTTTTTTTATTATTATTATTTTGTTTTTTAATTTTAATTTTAATTTTTTATTTTTAGGAAATGGTACGGGTTCCGGTCGTTCAGAAAGCATTGACAGACAACTGAAGGTAGATTTGCCAAGAGATCACAGCAGCAAATTAACAAAATGCTGGTGTTGACTGCGAAGTCCTGTAGAGGATATGCAACTAACTTTGTCATTGTAGCGCCATCTCCATGGCTTGTGTGTTGTTGTGTTTTCTACTTCTTGTTTACTGATAAAGGATGGCTGCACCTCCATAATTTCGTAATTCCGAGGATGGGGGATGTGTGTTGGCTGGGTGGTTGGGGTGTGTGTGGGTGGGAGGGTAGATGAGAGATGCATGTATTGATGAAGGGTGGGTGATGTGTGGGTGTGAGTGGTTGATGGATGAGTACGTGAGTGGGTGGATGTGTGTGAGAGATGAGTGTATGGGTGTGGGATGTGTGTGTTTGTGGGAAGATGTGTATGAGCGGCGGATGTGTGTGGTGGGGTATATGTGGGTGGTGGGGTGTGTGTGGGTGGGAGGTGTGTGTTTTTGGGTGTTTATGGGTGGGGGATATGTGTGGGCAGATGGGGAGATGTGTTTGTGGGTGGGATGTGTGTATAGGTGGGGGATGTGCAATTGAGAGGTGGCGGATATTGGGTGGGTGAGTGGGTGTAGGTTGGCTGATGTGTGTGTGGGTGGGTTGGGAAAATCGTGAGGGTGCGGGATGTGTGTGTGGATAGGTGCGGGATGTGTGGGTTGGCGGGGGTATGTGTGTGTGGTTTCGTGATGTGTGTTTTGCTGGGTGGTTGCGAATGTGTGGGTGGGTGGTGCAGAATATATGGGTGGGTGTGTGCGTGTTGGTTATGGGATGAATGGGGAAAATGTGTGTGGATGGGGGATCAGTGGGTGAGTGGTGGCATGTACTTTTGCCTGGGTCTGTGCGAATGCGTAGAGGTATGTGTGGGTGGGTGGAGGAGGTGTGGTGGGTGGGGGATGTGTGGGTGGCTGCGAAATGTGAGAGTGGATGGGGGATGTGTCTCACAACATTGCAATATGCATTGTTTATGTTTACAACTTTCATTTGACAATGTTTTTTTCACCATGTGAATGTATCATGCGTAATATGCATTGTTTATGCTTACAAAATCCATTTGACAATGTGTTTTTTTTTCCTATGTAAATGTAACATACACATTTGATGAATGAAAGATGAGTGATTGAAAGGGCCGAATGTAAGACGGGCCTGCGTGCCTAATTTGTTACCCTTTTAAAATAAAGTTCGTTCGATCGTTCGTTCGTTCGTTCGCAATTGCATTGTGTAAATCTGCTTTGCACTTCCTGTTTTCTGTTGTTTACATTGCCACGGCCTTACAGCTTTACTGTGGAGTGGCAGAGGATGATGATGGTGAGTGGCGCAGTAGCGATACCGCCTGTTACAGGAGCAGTAAGATACGTCCATCCGTCGCTGGTCACGGACCCCCTTGGGCGAGGTGAAGTTCTTCATTAGTCGGGTCAAGAGCACAGGCCTGATCCATGACTCTGATGGACGTGTGAGATGGTGAGCCATGACCGTCCACGTTTATCGGCAGGATACATGGTGATGATGATGATGATGATGATGATGATGATGATGATGATGATGATGATGATGATGATGATGATGATGATGATGGTGATGGTGGTGGTGGTGGTGGTGGTGGTGGTGGTGGTGGTGGTGGTGGTGGTGGTTGTGGCTGTGGTGATGATGATGATGATGATGACTTTCTTTGAACCCCATTCATGGAAAAAGTATGCTGGGTCGCAGGCTAGATTTGCAGGCGGTCATGCTGGCCGGGTATAGTTTAAGAACCGTTCACTTAAACACTGACTCCACTCCGCCTGTGACGAGTGGTGGAGGAGTATAGGTTTTTTGTTGTGCGAGCAAGAAAGTCTTGGGAGTGAAGATAGGAGGGGATAGGGAGAGAGAGAGAGCGAGAGAGAGAGAGAGAGAGAGAGAGAGAGAGAGAGAGAGAGAGAGACGCAGCTGGAGAGATGCTCATTCGGGCTAATCCGGATTTTTGGGAAGACAGGCCGTGACAGATGAGAGCAGTTTACCGGAGGCCACGGGACAGAGAGAAGGAGAGCTGGGTGTCGGAGAGAGGGGGGGGGGGGTGCTGGGAGCGAAGAAAGGAGACAAGAATTAATGAGTAAGTTATATATATATATATATATATATATATATATATATATATATATATATATATATATATATATATATATATATATATATATGAGTGTATGTGGATATGTATAAGTGTTTGTGCGCATATAGTATATATAAGTGTATGTGTGTGTGTGTGTGTGTGTGTGAATACATATGTGAGTGCGTGTGTGTATGCGCGAATGTGTATGTATGTGTGCATATTCGTGTATGTGTATATGTGTGTAGGCGTATACATGTGTGTATATTCGTGTATGTGTGTAGATGTATGTATGCGTGTATATAGTGTGTGTACATATTTGTGTTTGCTTGTATGTGCATGTATGTGTGCATGTGCGTGTATGTGTGTATGTGCTTGTATGTGTGTATGTGTATGTGTGTATAGCAGTGTTTCCCAACGTGGGGCCCACGCCCCACAGGGGGGCAATTTGACTGTTAAGGGGGGCAATTCGAAAATGGAAGAAATCGGCTGAATATAACAAAACGGGGAGACTTGAGACTGAAGTTAACTAAATTGGAACTTGACATAAGATCTCTTTGCAGCAAGCATTAAGCGCAAGGATCTCACTAAATTTAAATAATAAATAATTACTAATAATTAAAATAATATAGAAAAATCTTTCATTAAAATTATTTTGTACTTGAATTTCAGTTCTCCATTATATGTTTTGAAAATTTACTTACTGTGTTTGCTCAATAATTACCTAATGATTTCTTCCTAAAGCCTATTTTTGAATATAAAAAATAATGTATATGTTGAGGGGCGTGGGGCGGGGGAGGGGGGCAATATGAATTTTAGAAAGGCTTAAGTGGGGCATGGCACAAAAAAGGTTGGGAAACACTGCTGTATAGTGTATGTGTGTATAAACGTGTATGTGCGGAAATGGCTAGGAACAATTACATCACACAGACATGTAAAATAAGTAACGAGTCACTATAACATTAACATTACAATTCAATCATGCGGATATCTCAAGTAACAACTACATTTTGGAGATAGGTAAAATACAACTACATCACACAGAGATACAAACAAAACTAAATAACACTGAGATGCAACAAACAACTACATCACATAGGATGCACAAACATCCCCATCACGGGGAGTCTTCGTGGCGAAGTGGTCAAGCCGTTTGACTCGGGCTCCGAAGGTTGTTGGTTCGATTCCGGGCCGCGTCCTTCGGTTCACGAGTGAACTTTTTCGAAGACTCCTCGCTAGAGCTACGGAGTTCGTGCTTTGTCCGACGCTTTCCGCGCTGCGGAAAGAGACCGAGCCATATGGGATAAAAACCCGATGCAGTGAAGTCGACCCTGTCTACTTTTAAGCGACTTTAAACAAACCCATCACACAGGATGCACAAACAACCACATCACACAGGATGCACAAACAACCACATCACACAAATCTGCACGAACTTCGGTATATAGACCCACATAGAGCTAGCGGGAACAGCTGTACATATCATGATCAGACGACCTACACGCCATACTGTCTAACCTGATGATTATGATGATGATGAGGATGATTATGATGAGGATGATTGTGATGAGGATGATGATGATGAGGATGATTATGATGAGGATGATTATGATGATGGGTTGTCACATAGCATAATGGAGGCAAGAACACAGAGCTGACTTAGACTCTAGTGATACTGCGAGATGGGGAAATATGACCGCCAACTTTATTCAGCATGGCACATGATGATGATGATGATGATGATGATGATGATGATGATGATGATGATGATGATGATGATGGATGATGATGATGATGATGATGATGATGATGATGATGATGATGATGATGATGATGATGATGATGATGATGATGATGATGATGATGATGATGATGATGATGATGATGATGATGATGATGATGATGATGATGATGATGATGATGATGATGATGATGATGATGATGATGATGATGATGATGATGATGATGATGATGATGATGATGATGATGATGATGATGAGGATTAATACAGGGGGCTGACAATGAAGTTAGAATGTGGATAAAAGCGGATAAAAACACAACAATATTTAAATAGCCAAAAAGAAAAGTCAATAAGTAACAGCAGCGAATCGACATCGCAGGGTAAATAGAAAGAAACTGGTATCACAGTTTGTAGCCTGGCATATGTCACTGTCATCTGCCAGATGTCAAATTCAGAAATTGTGTATCATATGAAGTGAACAAATTATTATTTATTTTTTGTGTGGCTAAAATGCATGACACATAATTGCTGCTATGTTCGAATGTGGACCGTTTGTTGCTCCCGCGGTAATCGCAGATTCATTATGAAGTCTTTCTTTCTGCACAACACTGGTGTTGAACATCTAATGGCTACATTTTCAGCATATTCGAGTTATGGTGTATTGTTGGTTTAATATAATATAGCACATGTCTTTGCTTTGTTAACATGATGGCCTCAACCTTAACAGTTGTTGAGAGATGGACGAGGCTAGAATTGGTTGGCTTCTCTAGGTGCACGGGGTTATCGAGAAGACTGATTAACTCTCTTTTTAATCTATACAGGTAAATATTTGGTCATTCACTTTGCTAACTGTTATTCCATGCTACATATGTAAACTGCCTGGTACTCACACTGGAATTGATAAACACAGTTTGATTTAGTGTATGGTGACAGTGTTTCTTTCACAGGTTGAATAGGTATGTGGATAGTTCTTTCACAGGTGAAGTAGATATACGGGTAGTTCTTTCTCAGCAGGAGTAGGTATCGAGATAGTTCTTTTACAGGTGGAGCAGGTATCGGAGGGAAATTATATCTGATCATTGTTCAACAGTAGAGCAGGTTTCATTTACTGATGTCTTAAGTCGACGGTGTTTGTTTCATTAGTTAATACCCTCTAAAGATTAACTGAAGAATCAGTTGAAGTATTGTGATTGATTTGATTTTCTGTGGGGAGGGGGAGGGAGAGTGAGAGAGAGAGAGAGAGGGGGGGGGGAAGAGAGAGAGAGAGAAGAGGACGTTGTTGTGGCTGACGGTGATGCTTGACATTGCTGGTATTAGATTGTATGTTCTCGTTAAGAGCGTACCATTCTTCTGATAGATCAAATATCACTCTACTGAAAAAGAACACTGACACGTCATTACATGAAATTTTGAAAGAATGGACACGTGCTAGTCTAGATAGTATCACAGTGGAATCTATAGAAACCAGTTGAACGGCTGCAGAAATCAGCAGAGTGTTATAGCGATGGAATTTCTGCAGACTAGAGATATTCAAGAACGCGAAAATTATAGAAATATACTGGTTGTGTCAATTACATGAAGAAAATATTTAGTAAAATAATTCTGAAGATAGTACGACAAGTGACTGACAATTAAGATATAAACAAACAGGCTGTCGTCCAAATAGATCTTGCATGGACAAGATGGTCACTATGTTCATAACAATGGAGGAAAGTATTTAAATTAATTAGTCAATTTATATTGGATTTGTGGACTTTGACAGTGGATTTACAGCATTTAAAATACATTTGTTTCGAAGTTGATGAGGAATTAAGGGATTCCCACAAAAAAGATCATTAATTGAATAAGAGCAACATGCTGGCAACTTGCCGTCTTGGCAGACGATAGTTTATTACATTGTGCAGCGACAGCAGCATAATAACTACAACCCAGATCGGTAGCGAATGTGACTGATCAGACCAATTTGCGCGGTAATATTAATTCATTAATTCACAACATATGCGTGCAAACACATGGCCATTTCCACCATCTGACGTTTCACAAAAATTATGACTGTTTTCTTTCTGATGTTTGTCTTTGAGACTTAGCTTCTCTTAATATGCCCAGATTGCTTATTTTGGCTGTCCAATGAATTTTCAGCATTCTTCTATCAAACCACATCTCCAAGGCTTTCCTTAAAGACGGAAAACAAACAGATTAAATAAAAGACGGAAGACATACAGATTTTTTTTTTAAAAGCAGACGGATAACAAACAAATATGTTTAAAATAAGAGCAGGAGTACCCCTATCCGTCGGTTATCAGCGTCATTATTGTTGACAGTTTATAGACTGGATGACGAACACAACCACCTCCAGACATGAGTCCAATGAACTCTGACAGAAGAGCTTGTTGATCCGCGGACCACAATGACGACATTTCCCACCTGCCCCACACGGAATAAGATAGAGGATACATTAAACACACTTGAAGGAGCGATCACAATAATTATGTTTTAAAATTCACAAGCCAGGACAAAGATAAGGAGAGTAAATCAAGCAAGTGATGACCCGATCTTCCTAGTTAAATCCGCCACTCCATGAGGCCGATGCATGCGCCTGGTTATGTAGCAATGTAGACACCGACCGAGGAAGGGATACAATGTTGCATTTTTGTGCAGAACATTGTCATCTGCCCCAGCCTCAGGGTGAGTTTTATAGACAAGTTTATCTTCAGTAGTTTGCCATTGTTTTCTGAACGAGAAGTTAACGCCGCAGTTCAACTAACCGGTGTAAGGACTAAACGCACATACCACCGTCAGAAAACCGGAAATGTAAATGCAAGTGCGTTAAACCTGGCGGAAAAAGCAGATCTCTGTTGAGAAAGGGATATAGATATTAAACTAAAAATTATCGTGTTCTTGTTCTTCTACTTCTTGTTCCTCGTCTTGTCCTCGTTGTTCTTTTTGTTCTTGTCTTCGCTCATGTTTTTGTTCTGGTTTTTGTTCTTGTTCTTCTGTTTGTTCTTATTCTTTTTCTTATTTTTCTTCTTGTTCTTCTTATTTTTCTTCTTCTTCTTCAACACTTCAATAACACCAGGAAATGTATAGATATGAAAGAAAGTTGTGAATAGTATGAAACTTAGTACATTACACACATAGAGAAGAAACTTAGTACATTAGACACATAGAGAAGAAACTTAGTACATTATACACATATAGAAGAAACTTAGTACATTATACACATATAGAAGAAACTTAGTACATTAGACACATATAGAAGAAACGCTCATGTCAAACAAAGGTTTAACAGGCAAGCGGGTCGACTTCATTCCACCGAGTTTGATCCCACATGGCTCGATCTATTTCCGCAGTGCGGCCTGCCGAAAGAGCCACACAAAGTTACGAACTCCGTAGCTCCAGGGACAACCCCCAGGATTCTCCGAGAAAATTGCCCTCATGAACCGGACGAAGTGGCCCGGAATCGAACCCACAACCTTCGGAGACTCCCTGATATCAAATCAGTACTGAAGCAAAAGTGAGAACAATAGAGGGCCACATAAACAGTTAGAAAAAAAAACTACAAGCTTTAATTAACTGATATATATCTTTTGCGGGACGTTGCAGTCAACACGAGCATGTTTGCTGTTGTGATCTCTTGGCAAGTTTGCGTTCAGTAGTTTGCCATTGTTGTCTGAACGACTCGCACCCATACAATTTCGTAAAAAACCAACGCAAAAAGGTCTGCTGTCAAATCACGCGCAGCTGTGTTTCGAATGCGGGTATGCGGGATCGCGAACATCATCCGTAACTCCTTCGCCAGGGAGCAGGTTTATTAAATGGTACCCGTACATGATAGAAGCACTCCAAGCAAGGATACAGATTCAGATAAGTACCCTATATATTGGCATGTAGTGTGTTTCATGTAGTTTTGTGTCGGTTTGTGTTTGTTTGTTCTTAGCTGACGAAGGCTTTGGCCGCAACGTGCAATTTGTTTCTTGTAAGCGTGTTTCAGTAAAGCTCACAATCTACTTCTCGTTTTTTAGTGATTCATTTAGCATAGACGTATTGACATTGCGAGACAGAATCACTCATGTGAAGATTGTGTTGGGAACTGACCACAGCGCAGTGAACCAATGAGACAGGAGAGGACGCTGGGCCTGCATAGAAGATGAACTGAAGACACTCGCCAGCACCGCGAGACATAACCAGAGCATACCTAGAATCTTCTGTCTCTGGAGTACAAGGTAACTGAAGTACAGGCCTAAAATGCACAGTGAGATGAGAACTGGAGATGAATAATGTGGGGAGGACATAGCGGTGCCGCTGGAAATGGAGAATGATAGGGATGTGGGGAGGACATAGGGGAGTCGCTAGAGATGGGGAGTTATAGGAATGTGGGGAGGACATAGGGGAGCCGCGGGGGATAGGGAGTGATATTAATATAGAGAGGCTGTGACATGAGCTGGCTATGGATACAAGCAGGAAAAGAAAGGAGAAAAAATGAGAAGGAGGATGAGGAAGAGGAGGAGGAAAAGGAGGAGGAGGAGGAGGAGGAGGAGAATTAGGAGAAGAAGAAGAAGAAGAAGAAGAAGAAGAAGAAGAAGAAGAAGAAGAAGAAGAAGAAGAAGAAGAAGAAGAAGAAGAAGAAGAAGAAGAAGAAGAAGAAGAAGAAGAAGAAGAAGAAGAAGAAGAAGAAGAAGAAGAAGAAGAAGAAGAAGAAGAAGAAGAAGAAGAAGAAAAAGAAGAAGAAGAAGAAGAAGAAGAAGAAGAAGAAGAAGAAGAAGAAGAAGAAGAAGAAGAAGAAGAAGAAGAAGAAGAAGAAGAAGAAGAAGAAGAAGAAGAACAACAACAACAACAACAACAACAACAACAACAAAAACAACAACAACAACAATAAGAGCAACCAGAACAATAAGAAGAACAAGAAGAACAAGAAGAAGATGAAAAACAACAACAATAACAAGAAGAAGAACAAGAACATGAATAACACGAAGAAGAACAAGAACATGAATAACACGAAGAAGAACAATAAGAAAAACAAGAACTCGAAGAATAACAAGAACAAGAAGCACTTGAAGAAGAACAAAAATAAATACAAGAAGAACTAGACAAAGAAGAAGAAGAAGATGAACAATAAAATGTAGAAGAACAAGAAGAAGAACATAACAACAAGCACAACAGCAAGAACAACAACAAGAAAAACAAGATAAATAAATATGCCCTGCGCAGTGATACTTTCAACAGCTACGCATCAAATAAGCGAGCAAACCACATTAATAGTGATTAACAGATGGATAAAGTAAACGAATGGATAACTGAATGAATAGAAAGACAGAAAAACCACCGTGACAAATCAGATGAAAGGAGTCGATAACACGCCAAATAATTAGCTTTCCTCATTGTATTCAGTCATGAAGAACAGACCAAAAAATACAACACACACACACAGACAGAAGTGTAACAACACATTCATAGAAATCGTAAATAGGGACGTCATCAAAGGAAACCTGCGACCGAAAAACCTTGGGTAATTCAAGAAATATAGATTGATAGACAGACGTGTGGTTAAACTGACAGACACACAGACATATATTGAGACTAACACAAATTTACACGGACGGACAGACAGACAGACAGACAGACAGACAGACAAACAGACAGGCAGGCAGGCAGACAGACAGACAGACAGACAGACAGACAGACAGACAGACAGACAGACAGACAGACAGACAGACAGACAGACAGACAGACAGACAGACAGACAGACAGACAGACAGACAGACAGGCAGGCAGACAGGCAGACAGACAGACAGACAGACAGACAGACAGACAGACAGACAGGCAGGCAGGCAGACAGACAGACAGACAGACAGACAGACAGACAGACAGACAGACAGACAGACAGACAGACAGACAGACAGACAGACAGACAGACAGACAGACAGACAGACAGACAGAAAACGAAACACGTATGTAATATCATATTACAGGTACATAATTCACATTTTTTTATTCCGCGTTTCCATCCTGTTTCAGGATATTGCGGTCGACACCAGCATCTTTCAGCTGTATGTTGATTCCTAGGCTAGATTACGCTCATCAGCACGCCACGACTTTCTGAGCGACCGGCTCCATACTCTCATAAGTCACTGCGCGACTCGAACCGCTTCCAATTCTCGTGCGTCTCACGTCAACCACGAGTGTATTCGGGGTTACGGAGAAAGGCTGCTAACTCCTCAGCCAGGGAGACCGGCATAATTCACATTTAGATAGTATAATAACATATGAAAGGTATAAATTAAATCTATGTAATATAATATTATAGTATAAATCGCATATATGTAATATAATATTAAAGCATAAATCACTATATCTGTATAAATCAATATTTATGACAATGCGCACTATCGACGCGAAGACATCCTTTCCATTAACTCTTGAACTACTTGACGTATTACCCGCCTACTCTACTACACTTCAATATTACGTGTAGACGGCTTTACACTCCCCATCTTCTATTTCCCAAGGATAAATCAAGTCACTTCTGTGTATAATGCAGACAGCCGCTAGGAGACTAAATTTCCGGACTATACTCAGTTAGAGATACTAAAGCAACGGCTATGATATAATTTCCAGCGCCACCCATTTTCCCCAAGCGTTGTCTTTTGACAACCTCAATTTCAGGAGATCAGGCTGCTTGATGGTCGTATTTGTTTGAAGCTCCGTGAGAGAGAGCCTGTCAGATCCCAAGATCATGTGTTAGGGTGTAATGTCGGGATAAACACTACCTCGTTTTTCACTTTCTCTATCAGAAAATACGTGGTTTCATTTCACTGGTAAATGAGAATATGTTGATGTCACAGATTGGGTAATTTATTACAGTAGAAATTCTATTATTTGGTTATCTTTTTAACGTCCGTGTTGTCAGATTGTGTGTCCCACAGTTGTGATGTTGTGAATATGGAACAAGAGCTAAGCCATCCATGTTTACTTAATAGACAACTATACATCTAATGTATTTCATTTTTCCTCTTGTAAGATTATAAGAGTCATTCACAAACAGCAAAATGACCTTCAAATTAATACTCGAATTGTATCTGACTCAGTCACAGGATTAGTAATCTGAGCCTGGAGATGGACCTTATTATAACTTCTCTATGAGGTTGAACGGGGTGTGGGTAGTGGTAACTAAGGGGCGAACAGGCAGGCTTTAGACAAAATAGATCCTACACTGACCTGGTAGACACATTGCACACAATAACAGAGGCAGGCATCGAATTAAATTCGTCACCTTATATTGTTTGTTTAGTATGAAAACGTCTTTGATTACACTGATGGGGCATATCTTTGCAATTTGATGCGGCGTTATGGGATCCTACAAAAATAAAATCATGAGTAGCTTTCATAGTACTTGGAAATGGGTGACAGTCAAAGAAAATTAAACTTGTCACCAAATTTAAAGTATTTAATGTTAAAGTAAAAGCAGAACTGTCGCATAAATCAGAAACATGTAGAAGACTACAACGATTACATAACTACAGACATTCATTAATTGGTACCAGCGAACAGTAGATGGGCTAGCGCGGCCTGACAGAACCATCAATGTGAAACTCGTGGGGAGAACTAGACAAACATCACTGAATCATCAATGTGGAGCTCGTGGGGAGAACTAGACAAACATCACTGAATCACCAATGTGGAGCTAGTGGGGAGAACTAGACAAACATCACTGAATCACCAATGTGGAACTAGTGGGGAGAATTAGACAACCATCACTGAATCAATAACATGGAGCTCGTGGGGAGAACTACACAAACATCACTGAATCATCAATGTGGAACTAGTGGGGAGAACTAGACAAACATCACTGAATCATCAACCTGGAGCTAGTGGGGAGAACTAGAAAAACATTACTGAATCACCAATACAGATCTCGTGAAGAGAACTAAACAGACATCACTGAATCACCAATGTAGAACTCGTGAAGAGAACTAGAAAAACATCACAGAATAACCAATGTAGAACTCGTGAAGAGAACTAGAAAATCATCACAGAATAACCAATGTAGAACTCGTGAAGAGAACTAGAAAAACATCACAGAATAACCAATGTAGAACTCGTGAAGAGAACTAGAAAAACATCACAGAATAACCAATGTAGAACTCGTGAAGAGAACTAGAAAAACATCACAGAATAACCAATGTAGAACTCGTGAAGAGAACTAGAAAAACATCACAGAATAACCAATGTAGAACTCGTGAAGAGAACTAGAAAAACATCACAGAATAACCAATGTAGAACTCTTGAAGAGAACTAGAAAAACATCACAGAATAACCAATGTAGAACTCGTGAAGATAACTAGACAGGCATCACTGAATCACCAATGTGGAGCTGGTGGGGAGAACTAGACAAACATCACTGAATCACCAATATGAAGCTAGTGGGGAGAACTAGACAAACATCACTGAATCGCCAATGTGGAGCTGGTGGGGAGAAAGAGAAGAGGAAAGCTGGACTATATCGTAACAACAGGCAAGCTGGAGGAGAGGAGAAGCAGGGAGAGATAAAGAGAGAGCATACTGCACAGTTTCACATAATCGCATGGAGGACTTTCGGTTTCAGAAATAATTGACAGTACATGCGACAGAATGCTGTGGGCAGACATGATCACCAACGCCACACAGTATGGACGATTGGCAGATTGATGATTGGCAGTACACGAGACAGAAGGCTGTGAACAGACATGATCACCAACACCACACAGCATGGACTATAAGAAGATTGGCAGTACAAGAGACAGAAGGCTGTGAACAGACATGATCACCAACACCACACAGCATGGACTATAAGAAGAATGGCAGTACAAGAGACAGAAGGATGCCGACAGACATGGTTACCAACACGACCGCCAACGCCCTACCGCATGGACTATAAGACATTGCAGTTAATGAATGGACATCCAAGATTGTTCAGAAAGGTAATACATGCGGGCAAAATGTGGAAAGACACTTGTCGCTGAATCTCAAAAAGACGTTGTCGATTTTATGTGAAATGTAACATTTCACACCCTGATCAGTCTAGCCACGATTTTCCTCCTCTCCTCTCGCCATGTGTTCCTCAGTGGTGATGCGTAGGCCCTCAGCTCAACTCACAGCAAACTGTTTTTTCCTTAGCCATCCCATGGAGCTACGTCCATCCCTTTCCCCAAACTGTTCACTTCTGTCAGGGCTTCACTTCTCCACATGTCCATCTATTTCTTTTGCCTCGAGTATTCCACACAAAGACCTTTCTGGTGATACAATTCTCAGATTTCTTTTGTTCCGAGTATTCCACACAAAGACCTTTCTGGTGATACAATTCTCAGATTTCTTTTACCCCGATTATTCCACACAAAGACCTTCCTGGTGATACAATTCTCAGATTTCTTTTGTTCCGAGTATTTCACACAAAGACCTTCCTGGTGATACAATTCTCAGATTTCTTTTGTTCCGAGTATTTCACACAAAGACCTTCCTGGTGATACAATTCTCAGATTTCTTTTGTTCCGAGTATTTCACACAAAGACCTTCCTGGTGATACAATTCTCAGATTTCTTTTATCCCGATTATTTCACACAAAGACCTTCCTGGTGATACAATTCTCAGATTTCTTTTGTTCCGAGTATTTCACACAAAGACCTTCCTGGTGATACAATTCTCAGATTTCTTTTGTTCCGAGTATTTCACACAAAGACCTTCCTGGTGATACAATTCTCAGATTTCTTTTGTTCCGAGTATTTCACACAAAGACCTTTCTGGTGATACAATTCTCAGATTTCTTTTGTTCCGATTATTTCACACAAAGACCTTCCTGGTGATACAATTCTCAGATTTCTTTTACCCCGATTATTTCACACAAAGACCTTCCTGGTGATACAATTCTCAGATTTCTTTTGTTCCGAGTATTTCACACAAAGACCTTTCTGGTGATACAATTCTCAGATTTCTTTTGTTCCGATTATTTCACACAAAGACCTTTCTGGTGATACAATTCTCAGATTTCTTTTGTTCCGATTATTTCACACAAAGACCTTCCTGGTGATACAATTCTCAGATTTCTTTTACCCCGATTATTTCACACAAAGACCTTCCTGGTGATACAATTCTCAGATTTCTTTTGTTCCGAGTATTTCAACACAAGACCTTTCTGGTGATACAATTCTCAGATTTCTTTTGTTCCGATTATTTCACACAAAGACCTTTCTGGTGATACAATTTCTCAGATTTCTTTTGTTCCGATTATTTCACACAAAGACCTTCCTGGTGATACAATTCTCAGATTTCTTTTACCCCGATTATTTCACACAAAGACCTTCCTGGTGATACAATTCTCAGATTTTCTCAATGTGTATCCAATCAAGCGCCAGGGTCTCTTTTTTAGGTGTTTTTTTTTTTTTATTTGCGCTCGCACGTCTTGAGCTGAAACATAGTTCGTACATTTGCTACTGCTTCCAGCTCTCTGACCCGATGTTTGCGTGTTGATTAGCTTTCCTTATTACCAGTGTCTCTCGCCATCAGGCGAACCCACCCCGACTTCTGAGATACTTGTAATTTACTCCCCCACGTCAGGACGAGAAGTCAACATTTTAGCCCAATTTTTCCGGTGTAGGGACTGGACCCACTACCTCGGCATCAACATACCGACAGTTTTAGAGCGTGCGCTGACGGAATCGCATTGTCTTCTTCTGATGTGAGTATCCTGTTCTCTTTGTGGTCGAACTTCTTTTAAGATATCTTCATTGTGTTTTCTATCTGTCCACGGTATCCTCACCATTCGTCCATAAACCGCATACCCGCAGCCTCCAAACAATTCCTTACCTGTCTGATAATTATTCATGATTCACTTCCGTATATATGATTGACTCAAGATACTTCTTAAGAACTATTTTCCTCACATTGATCAACAAAGATAAATTGGGAAGAATATTTGTCCTCATGGGAAACGCTGTCTTTGCTGTGGCTATTCTACATTTAACTTTCTGTATGCATCTTCCACCGGCATCCGTGGCGAAGGTGTTACAGACGCAATTCGTATTCCCGTATACCCGGGTTAGAAACACAGCGGTGCTGGTTTTTTCGAAAAAGTTATAGGTGCCGGGCGTTCAGAAACGAATGGCAAACTACTGAACGTAAAACATGTCCAGGATTCACGAACAGCCAAAATGCTGTTACGTCCTGTGAAGGACATGCAACTAAACTTTTAAAATGCATCTTCCATCTGCTGCTATTAATGTACCCGAATACTTAAATACATTCACTTGTTTCAAATTAATTCCATTTAGTTTGAGGTTGCACTTGGGTATACCGTTTTGCGTAGTATTAACCAGTATTTCTCTCCGAGAGATGTATACGGTCGGGGAAATCCCCTCACAAGCTGTGCCACGCACTGCATGAGACCATCTTCTTCTTCTTCAGCGTTCCGAGCCATTGAGGTTCTTTGCTGCAGATACAATCCGTCTCCATTCGTCTCTCTGGTTGACCTTCTCTTGCCAGTCGTTGATTCCAAGTGCTTGTAGGCCTGTATGTATATTATCTCTCCACCGTCTTCTTGGTCTACCTCGGGGTCTACGGTCATTTATTTCCTGAGTGTAAGCGAGTTTTGTTTCCCTATTATCTTCCATTCTTTCTATATGCCCCATCCATTGTAGTCTATTAGCCTTCATGATACCAGTAATTAGCGGGGACTTAAACAGAGACCATAGTTCCAAATAATAAATAGTATGTCCCACAAAACCTAAACAAAGAGTGCTTCAAGACACACCCAAAGGCCACCTAATTCCCACAGTCCTAAGACAAAAACATCATTCCAAATCAGTTCTCTCTCTCTGACATTTCTATTAAAATCAGAGTCTGGCTTTAGTCCATGGAGAGTACATACAACTAGTTTACTGTCACAAGAATTACGGCCCTTGTTGTGAAAGTGTGGCGCTGCACGTCCATCAACTACCGCCATCTTGTGACCTTCACTCTATCTTAGTCCAGTTACCAGCTTATTAATAATTCCAGACGCTTCCAGGGACGCCGTTGTTGCGTTTCGTGTCTACAAATGTAAATTTCACAAAATTACATAGTTTGACACTGTCCGTTATCGCCATTAGATCCTTTCAGACACACGCTATTGCTCATCAGAAGTCCTAGAGGGAAACAACTACCACGAGAACATCACGAGTGCATCACTTGTAGGTCAAGCTACATCCGCTGATACAACCAGAAGTTTATAGTGTAAACAACACAGATACATGGCCATTTTACGACGGGGCTCGAATGACAGCCTTAAAAGTGTGATTCATCCATTCATTTATCATGTGCCCCGCCGATAAGTGTGATAGAAATTACAATAACCATACCATTGTCTTGTAACATGTCAATATTGTTCTTAAGGATGTCAAACTTGTTAAGCACGTGAAATCATGTGCAAACCAACACGGTGACGTCATAAGGACAGTTTAAAGATGGCCGACCCACATTTGACATGCACCAAAGAGGAGCAGCGTTCTGTTATCCGTTTTTTTTTTTTAATTAGTGAAGGGGTGAAACCTATAGAAATCCATCGGCGAAAGAAGTCCCACTATCATGATGCATGCATGTCAGTCCAGCAAGTATATGAGTGGAGTAGGAAGTTAGTTAGTTAGTTAGTCGACAGATCATCCTCATTGCACATCGAACCATTCAGTCCATAAGCGCTCGGATCCCCTCCTCAGCAAATCCCGCAACGTGTAGCGGCTAACGAAGCCAGTTCTGTGTTGGTTTATCAGGCTTCTTTGGCTTCCTGCGTAGTGTTCTTGTTTGGCCACACCTCTTTTAATTTGCTGTTCTCGCAGTCTGGCCATGGTTGCAGATTCACAGTCATCACTTGGTTCTCGCAAAAGTCTTACTTCTCGTAGAGCATTCAGAATGTCAGCCTGGTCCATGGCGCGTCCGCCGTCCACAGTAGCCTCACCTGCGAGCTTGTCAGCCCGCTCATTTCCTTGTACTCCCGCATGCCCTGGCACGAAGATGAAACTAATCTTTGCCAGGCGAGACCGCTCCAGAGGCAGCAACCATTCTCTTCGGATCGACCCCTCCTCTATCCTCTTGATCATGTTAATTGAGTCGCTAAGAAAACAAGCCCTAGTGAATGTCTGTGTCTCGAGCCATGTTATTGCTTTACTTACTGCCATGACTTCCATGGTCAGGCTACTTGTGGTTTCAGTGAAAGCACCAGAGTCCTCCTTCACAATTCTCCCTCCGGCCCGAGCTGTAAAGGCCCATGAGCTTCTCACATGTCGGACGACCGACCCATCTGTGTAGATGACCGCGTCACCGTCTAGCGAATTCTCGAAAATCAACGCTTGTACTTCAGCCTCCACAGCAGCCGGATTTTCTTGTCTGCATTTCCTATCTAGTTGGATGCAAACTGAAAAGGATGTGCAGAAGTCTGTTTGTACTTGCACCCACTCCTCGCCAGGTTCTAAGTCCTCAAGTGAACACACCTGTTGAAGAATGTCTTCGGCTTGACCCATCCACGACCGTCCTCTTTTTAAACTGCTGCCCTTCACCTTCCTAATTTCATTATGCAGTGGATGTTGTGTGTTTGCGTTAACTCTGAGGTAGGCGCGTGCCCTGCAAACTTGTATTCTCTCTTCAATGGTTGGAAAATCATGAAGGTAGCGCATCACCCTGCATGCTGTATCTCTTTACATCCAAGAATAATGCGCATAGCTTCATTCTGTATCCTTTCCATCCTTTCTATCTGCTTATGGCTGAGAGTCAGGATTGCCATTGCATACTCCAAAACAGACATGACCAGCCCCTCGTACAGAAGACATAGATGGCGCTGCTCACAGTTTGCTGCCGCCCTCACCCGCATCGCAGCCAAACCCCGCTTGGCCTTTGTTATCACCTGGTCTATGTGCACATTATAAGCAAGGCTTCGATCAAACCGTATCCCTAGGTAATTCATTGCCTGCGTTCTTTCTACCATCTCTGAACACAGCATTACAGTTGGTGTTGAAGTGTTAACAATGTGATTACTCAATGAGAACCAAGTCACTGTTGCCTTTGTTGGGTTGACTTTGAAGTTTCGACCCGCAATCAAATACAAACGACTGAACTTCTGAGTAAAGGTGTCCTTGTGAAACATGACAACGCTCGACCTCACACTGCCCGTGCAACGGTCGAAACCATGGAAGACCTCAACTTTCAGTGTGTACCACATCCCGCGAAAGATAAGATAAAGATACTCGCCAAACCTAGCCTCAAGTTAGTTCCACCTGTTTGGACAACTCAAAGAGTCATTGGGACATATTTCAGGTTTTCATTTGAAGTCCCCCTCGTACGTGCGTTTAGGCCTACATGATATATGGTGCTGTCCCCATGTTTCTATAATCCAGCGGCACTCGGTGGATGATGTAGTCCCTATCACCTAGGACTCCTTCACTTCCAATGGCATTGCTTCATGCCAGTTTCAGGTTCCGTCGATCTGGCAGATCAGGTTAATCTAAAGCAAATCCGTCTCCATTGGGGATTTGAACACTTGACAAACAGACCTGCAGGCCGACATGCTAGCAGTGAACCACCGCGGCTCCCGTCACATGTTTGTATGTTTCAGTATAGTTGGTAGCTGATGTATAAGCTCACTTGCCTTGTAACATCTGATGTCTATTGCTCCATCCATTCTGCCATCCTCTGTGAACATACTTCTAGGGCGTATCTAGCAACCATGATCACCCGCGCTTATCTACAGGCCACCTGATTTATCACCATGGGTTCGAATCCTCTCAGGGACAGATTTTTACAACTGACCTGGCAATGTTGGCAGGCAGTTTGAAGAAATATTATGTTCAGTTGTTTCTTAATGAACTATTAATCGATTGTTTTTTCTTTGCGTTCGGTATATCCTAAGTCAAGGACGAGAAGTCAACATTTTAGTCCAACTGACCTGTGTAGGGTGTACCGAAAGATTTAAGAGCGAGCGCAATTATCTATTCAGCCATGCTGGCCTTCTCATTATAAAATATTTCAGCGCTGGTCATGAAGCCGTCTGATCATTTCATTACATAGTTGTATGTAAGACCTTGGAAGCAACAGCGATGTGATTCCTGAGACGAATGTTGCGAATCCCTTGGACTGCTAGAGTAACTAGCAATGATTGCCTGGAAGAGGCTAACGATACTTTAAGATAGAACATTATATTTTAAAAAATAAGAAAGAGACAACAGGCTTTCTTTGGTCAAGTGAGGAGAAGAGAAGTATTGCAGAACATCGTGACAGCTGGACAGATCAGGGAAAAGAGAGGCAGAGGCCGACAGAGAGAAACGGTGGCATGGAGGAATATCTTCAGCTGAATTGAACCAGAATACCAAAAACCGAGATCTGTGGAGAGACGAGAACGCCTAAGCCAGCGGCATGGCACTTGATGATGATAATGATGTCTCGTGCTGTCTTTAACTCCATGCATGACATCAACGGCAGACTGTCTATGCCTGTGTTATAACTGTTGTGTTTGGTCTACCACTGTCTATGCCTGTATTGTAACTATTGTGTTTGGTCTACCACTGTCTATGATTGTGTTATAACTGTTGTGTTTGGTCTACGACTGTCTATGATTGTGTTATAACTGTTGTGTTTGGTCTACCACTGTCTATGATTGTGTTATAACTATTGTGTTTGGTCTATGACTGTCTATGCCTGTCTTATAACTATTGTGTGTGGTCTACCACTGTCTATGCCTGTCTTATAACTATTGTGTGTGGTCTACCACTGTCTATGCCTGTCTTATAACTATTGTGTTTGGTCTACCACTGTCTATGCCTGTATTATAACTATTGTGTTTGGTCTACGACTGTCTATGCCTGTATTATAACTGTTGTGTTTGGTCTATGACTGTCTATGCCTGTATTATAACTGTTGTGTTTGGTCTATGACTGTCTATGCCTGTATTATAACTATTGTGTTTGGTCTACGACTGTCTATGCCTGTATTATAAATGTTGTGTTTGGTCTATGACTGTCTATGATTGTGTTATAACTATTGTGTGTGGTCTATGACTGTCTATGCCTGTATTATAACTGTTGTGTTTGGTCTATGACTGTCTATGATTGTGTTATAACTATTGTGTGTGGTCTATGACTGTCTATGCCTGTATTATAACTATTATGTGTGGTCTACCACTGTCTATGCCTGTATTATAACTATTATGTGTGGTCTACCACTGTCTATGCCTGTATTATAACTATTATGTGTGGTCTACCACTGTCTATGCCTGTATTATAACTATTGTGTTTGGTCTACGACTGTCTATGCCTGTGTTATAACTATTATGTTTGGTTTACAACTGTCTATGCCTGTATTATAACTATTATGTTTGGTTTACAACTGTCTATGCCTGTATTATAACTGTTGTGTGTGGTCTATGACTGTCTATGCCTGTATTATAACTGTTGTGTGTGGTCTATGACTGTCTATGCCTGTATTATAACTATTGTGTTTGGTCTATGACTGTCTATGCCTGTATTATAACTATTGTGTTTGGTCTACGACTGTCTATGCCTGTATTATAACTGTTGTGTTTGGTCTATGACTGTCTATGATTGTGTTATAACTATTGTGTGTGGTCTATGACTGTCTATGCCTGTATTATAACTGTTGTGTTTGGTCTATGACTGTCTATGATTGTGTTATAACTATTGTGTGTGGTCTATGACTGTCTATGCCTGTATTATAACTATTGTGTTTGGTCTATGACTGTCTATGATTGTGTTATAACTATTGTGTGTGGTCTATGACTGTCTATGCCTGTATTATAACTGTTGTGTTTGGTCTATGACTGTCTATGCCTGTATTATAACTATTGTGTTTGGTCTATGACTGTCTATGCCTGTATTATAACTATTGTGTTTGGTCTATGACTGTCTATGCCTGTATTATAACTGTTGTGTTTGGTCTATGACTGTCTATGATTGTGTTATAACTATTGTGTGTGGTCTATGACTGTCTATGCCTGTATTATAACTGTTGTGTTTGGTCTATGACTGTCTATGATTGTGTTATAACTATTGTGTGTGGTCTATGACTGTCTATGCCTGTATTATAACTATTGTGTTTGGTCTATGACTGTCTATGATTGTGTTATAACTATTGTGTGTGGTCTATGACTGTCTATGCCTGTATTATAACTGTTGTGTTTGGTCTATGACTGTCTATGCCTGTATTATAACTATTGTGTTTGGTCTATGACTGTCTATGCCTGTATTATAACTATTGTGTTTGGTCTATGACTGTCTATGCCTGTATTATAACTATTATGTGTGGTCTACGAAGTCTATGCCTGTATTATAACTATTATGTTTGGTTTACAACTGTCTATGCCTGTATTATAACTATTGTGTTTGGTCTATGACTGTCTATGCCTGTATTATAACTATTATGTGTGGTCTACGAAGTCTATGCCTGTATTATAACTATTATGTTTGGTTTACAACTGTCTATGCCTGTATTATAACTATTATGTGTGGTTTAAAACTGTCTATGCCTGTATTATAACTGTTGTGTTTGGTCTATGACTGTCTATGCCTGTATTATAACTATTGTGTTTGGTCTATGACTGTCTATGATTGTGTTATAACTATTGTGTGTGGTCTATGACTGTCTATGCCTGTATTATAACTATTGTGTTTGGTCTATGACTGTCTATGCCTGTATTATAACTATTGTGTGTGGTCTATGACTGTCTATGATTGTGTTATAACTATTGTGTGTGGTCTATGACTGTCTATGCCTGTATTATAACTATTGTGTGTGGTCTATGACTGTCTATGCCTGTATTATAACTATTGTGTTTGGTCTATGACTGTCTATGATTGTGTTATAACTATTGTGTGTGGTCTATGACTGTCTATGCCTGTATTATAACTATTATGTTTGGTTTACAACTGTCTATGCCTGTATTATAACTATTATGTGTGGTTTACAACTGTCTATGCCTGTATTATAACTATTGTGTTTGGTCTATGACTGTCTATGCCTGTATTATAACTGTTGTGTTTGGTCTATGACTGTCTATGATTGTGTTATAACTATTGTGTGTGGTCTATGACTGTCTATGCCTGTATTATAACTGTTGTGTTTGGTCTATGACTGTCTATGATTGTGTTATAACTATTGTGTGTGGTCTATGACTGTCTATGCCTGTATTATAACTATTGTGTTTGGTCTACGACTGTCTATGCCTGTATTATAACTGTTGTGTGTGGTCTATGACTGTCTATGCCTGTATTATAACTGTTGTGTGTGGTCTATGACTGTCTATGCCTGTATTATAACTATTATGTGTGGTCTACGACTGTCTATGCCTGTATTATAACTATTATGTTTGGTTTACAACTGTCTATGCCTGTATTATAACTGTTGTGTGTGGTCTATGACTGTCTATGCCTGTATTATAACTATTGTGTGTGGTCTACCACTGTCTATGCCTGTATTATAACTATTATGTTTGGTTTACAACTGTCTATGCCTGTATTATAACTGTTGTGTGTGGTCTATGACTGTCTATGCCTGTATTATAACTGTTGTGTGTGGTCTATGACTGTCTATGCCTGTATTATAACTATTATGTGTGGTCTACGACTGTCTATGCCTGTATTATAACTATTGTGTTTGGTCTACCACTGTCTATGCCTGTATTATAACTATTATGTGTGGTCTACGACTGTCTATGCCTGTATTATAACTGTTGTGTGTGGTCTATGACTGTCTATGCCTGTATTATAACTGTTGTGTGTGGTCTATGACTGTCTATGCCTGTATTATAACTGTTGTGTTTGGTCTATGACTGTCTATGCCTGTATTATAACTATTGTGTTTGGTCTACGACTGTCTATGCCTGTATTGTAACTATTGTGTTTGGTCTACGACTGTCTATGCCTGTGTTATAACTATTGTGTTTGGTCTACGATTTTTCCCTTTTCCCACGGTGCTTAGTCTTCTGGCCCTGTCGTCGGTATTCCTACATGTTCCATGCTGTAACTAAGTCATTAGAGCCATCGCTCTCTTTTGTCACTTTACAAAGTCTTCTTTGTTCTAGTTTCCAGAAACTTTTCATTTGTGAATTTTTAAGAAATTGTTCATTTGTGAACTTTCCAGAAATTGGTTAACTGTCAATTTTCCATAAATTGTTTATTTCTCAGTTTGCTAGAAATTGTTCATTTATCAAATTGTTTCTCAGTAATTGTTCACTTGTCAATTTTCCAGAAATTATTCATTTGTCAGTATGCAATCCCGCTAGTTCTTGTCCATCCCCGGCAACTGTGTCTAAGGGGTAACGAATGCGTCTCGAAGTTCGGCATACAGGGTTTAAAATTAATCACAAGCGATCTGTAAGCACGCCTCCTTGTGTTGATGTTTAAACAAATGATATGACAGTCGATCTATAATGACGCCACCTTGAATTGATGTTTAAACAAATGATATGACAGTCGATCTATAATCACGCCACCTTGAATTGATGTTTAGACAAATGATATGACAGTCGATCTATAATCACGCCACCTTGAATTGATGTTTAGACAAATGATATGACAGTCGATGTGTAAGCAAACTACCTTGTGTTGATGTTTAAACAAATGATATGACAGTCGATCTATAATCACGCCACCTTGAATTGATGTTTAGACAAATGATATGACAGTCGATCTATAATCACGCCACCTTGAATTGATGTTTAGACAAATGATATGACAGTCGATCTATAATCACGCCACCTTGAATTGATGTTTAGACAAATGATATGACAGTCGATCTATAATAACGCCACCTTGAATTGATGTTTAGACAAATGATATGACAGTCGATCTATAATCACGCCACCTTGAATTGATGTTTAGACAAATGATATGACAGTCGATCTATAATCACGCCACCTTGAATTGATGTTTAGACAAATGATATGACAGTCGATCTATAATCACGCCACCTTGAATTGATGTTTAGACAAATGATATGACAGTCGATCTATAATCACGCCACCTTGAATTGATGTTTAGACAAATGATATGACAGTCGATCTATAATCACGCCACCTTGAATTGATGTTTAGACAAATGATATGACAGTCGATCTATAATCACGCCACCTTGAATTGATGTTTAGATAAATGATATGACAGTCGATGTGTAAGCAGACTACCTTGTGTTGATGTTTAAACAACGATATGGCAGTCCATCGTTCAGGAACCAATGGCAAACTGCTGAACCTTATCCTACATAATAAATCGCAAACAGCAAACAATGATGGGGTCGATACCTACGTCCTGTAAGGATCACCGACGCCAGGTCTTAGTCAGATATGACTAAGCTACCGTATGACAGTAGACGATACTACCTGCTTTCTGTTAGCGCCGAATGCCAAACCCGACATCCCACATTGTGCTAATGGCTTTGGGCGGAAGAGTGTATTTCGGAGGGTACAAGCCTTACCCGAGTGCAGGGAAATGCAACCTAAAGACTAAATTTCACGGCAGGGCAGACCAGGCCTTAAGCCTTGGTCGGCAATTGGTCTAGGATGGAAGCTCCGACAGGCGGACAGTTAAGAGTATTACTTTGCTGATCCGGCAGCTTCTGCAACTTATCTTGTTCCAAACATTGGTGTTAATTTTCGTCTGGAGTAAACTTGGCAGGCTAAGAGAGGGAAACACATAAAGCGGTCATACAGTGGGTTTCTTTACGTAGAGAAAGTTATACAGGCGAGCTGGTGTAATGGTTAGGATGTTATGTTCATACTGAAAAGAACGCAGTCGGAAGGGGGTGCGATTTCAGCTCTCGACGTTCGATATAAGAGGGATAGTCTGACCACCTAGCGCTGCGTGCACTCCGGCCCACAACACTGTGATAATCCTAACACTGAAATACCCACAGAAGGTCCTTGTGCTAGGGGATGCGTGTGTTAGGTCTAGCCTCAAGCACACATGGCTGATGCGCCAGTCTTAAAATATGCATATGGTATGTGATGTCGCGATGTATGCGTTTCTCGCCATGAAGAACAGGATGATGATGATTAACTGATTAATTACGACGGGATCATTCGTCGTCTTAAGCGACGTCCCGTATCTTCCAGGGGCTTATAAATCGCCAAAATGTTGTCACTGCGTTATAATAAAACATGTTTGCGACGAAATTAACAACTTTTACGTTACAACAGTGTTCCCATTTCCGTCATTCATTTTTGTTTGGAGCAAATCTACTGATTGTTTGGCACAGACTCTGTTAAGAAGAGGAAACACAATTATGATGAGAAGGAGAAGGATAAGGAGGATGATTAACCACTCAGACACGGGGTTTGTCTTCTGAGAAAACATGGCCAACAGACAAACATGTACAGTAGAAAACTCTGTTACACGCCGCAAGCCGCAAGGGACATATGTTGCTACATTCATATTATTATAGACGGCAGGTGATGTATGCAATACCACGACGGCCATCTTTACTTCTCCGGTCTACGTGTCAGGCCATAAGAGACCGACTCGACGCGAATTTGAACCCAAGAACCACCGGACCGACAATCTAGCGTCTAGCTACTGCACTTCCGCCATTGCCAAATACAGATATCCACTATCAGATTGTCTGTGTAACGCTGCTGTGGCTGGACAGAAGAAAGAAGTGGAAAGTGGAAATCGCCAGAAGCAATCTTGGCTCCTGTTTTTTGAAAAACCCTCCGTTGGAGAACGGCTGTTATCACGTGTGCATCACAAACTGACTTCTGCTCGCCTGAACTTGAATTTGGCGCTGTCACATCTGTGCTATCTGCACCCAGTTGAAATGAATAATAGCTAAAAATCGCCCACTGAGAGACGTGATTCGGCGCGTCCAGTGGCAAGTTAGCAGGCTCTTACTTCCTCGCAATATTATTTGGTATGATATTATATTAGTTTGTATTTTTACATTATATGCAGTGTACAAATTGTGTAAGGTGTGCACTTGGTGTCAGGTATAAATATTGTGTGCGGATTGGTAGATTCATGATCTCGTAGGGTGAGGAATAACGTATCCCACTGGGGACTGAACCAGGCCCACAGTCGTGAAATACACAAGTATCAACCACCGCGACCTCACACAATGTGTAGGCCACACACAATGTGTAGTTATCACACAATGTGTAGGCCACACACAATGTGTAGGCTTCACACAATGTGTAGACATACAATGTGTAGACAACAGGTATTGGCTTCTCTGTCTTTCCCTTATTCTTTTCCTCACGAACTTGCCAGTTGTCACCAAATTCTCTAATTTATTTCTTCTCATAACATGTCCAAACAATTTTGTCTGTCTACGTCTAATTTCGCTAATCAATTACAGGTTTTCATTTGTTTCTTGAAGGACTTGGTCGTTGATTTTTCTGTCTGTCCATGGTATTATTTGCATTCTCCTCAGAAACCTCATTTCCACCACAGCCATCAGATGTTTTTCCAAATTGAACGTTCATTGTTCGTGCTTCACATCCATACAAAAGTACAGGTTCTATGCAGCACTTCAACACTTTTTTTTTCTCGTGGCAATTGACCCTTTTTATTGGTCAGTATGTTTTTCATCTTACAAAAGGCTGCCTTCGCCATGGCGATTCTTGTTCTAATCTCTTCAAGGCATCTCTCATCAGATGTTATGTCTGTTCCGAGATAGCTGTGCCGATTCACTTGTATAAGAATATTCACATTTACTTGTATGTTACATTGTGGTATTTCGTTCTTCCTAGTGACGACCATATTCTGTATCTTCTTACAATTTAATTCTAACCCTAGTTGTTCACTGTGTGCAACAACCGCATCTAGGAAATGTTGCAAATCCAGCGCATTGTCTGCAATCAATACTGTATCATCTGCATATCTAATGTTATTGATCTTTCTTCCTCCAATGATAATTCCATTCATATCTTGTACATTTTCGACAATATTTCCACTATACAGGGAAAAAATATCTGGAGACATCACACTTCCCTATCTTACACCTCTCTTAATAGGCTGATATTGACCTACTTCATTATCAATTCTAATGGCAGCTTGTTGTTTCCAATATATGTTTTAACAAGTCTAAGGTCTTTTCCATCAATTTGTAGATCTGCAAGAATCTCTATCATGTCGACTTATCTTACTCTATCGGAAGCCTTGTGTGGTCAATAAAGCAAAGAAGTAGATCTCTATTTACTCCTTTTTTTTGGGGGGGGGGGGGTGGGGGGAGGGTCATATCCTTATTTACAGGACATCGCAGTCAACACCAGCATTTCTGCAGCTGTTATCTCTTGGCATGTTTACATTAAGTAGTTTGCCATTGCTTTCGGAACGACCGGCATCAATACTAACGCGAAACCAAAGTAACGCATTCTGCTGCCAAATCGCGCAGCTGTGTTTCGAACGCTGGTATACAGGATTACGAACCGCGTCCGTAAGCTCTACGCCGCGGAGACCCGCATTTACTTCTATAGAACGTTCAATTACTGTTCTCAGCATATATAGATATTTACAGTACCCTTTCCTTCTACAAACCCACATTATTCTTCTTCTATGTCTGGTTGTATTTTCTTCCTAGTTGTTTGATGATAATTCTGGCAAAATCTTCGTAATGTGGCTCATTATAATAATTGTTCTATGTTGATCACATTTCAAGGCTCCTGATTTCTTTGGGATTTCAATAAATATAGAATGACATAATTCATGAGGTATATCCCCAGTATCATATATTGTGTTCAGCTGTCTTGATCTATTCCATATTCTTATAATGCATTAATCATTTCTGTTGTGATGTTGTCTGAACTGGGGGTCGTGCCAGTTTTCATATGGTTAAGAACATTCTGAACCTTCATCTTCAAAATTGACGGTCCTTCATTATTATTATTTCGAATATCATACTGTTCTTCTTTGTTTTCATCATAAAGGTTTTTCACACGATCTGACCGAACATGTAAATTATGATCTTTTTCTATTATGATTTTTTCCATCTTTTGTTTTATGCAGCCTGCTGATGCACGTGTTCTTTTATTAGTAAACTCCCGAATTCTTGTGTGTATTAACTTAGTATTTTTACTGTTGGGATGTTTTTCAATTTTTATGCAATTTCCCTCAAGCCATGCTAATCACTGGTATCATGAAGGCTAATAGACTACAATGGCTGGGGCATATAGAAAGAATGAAAGATAATAGGGAAACAAAACTCACTTACACTCAGGGAATAAATGACCGTAGACTCGAGGCAGACCAAGAAGACGGTGGAGATATAATATATATACAGACCTACAAGCACTTGGAATCAACGACTGGCAAGAGAAGGTCAAACAGAGAGACGAATGGAGACGGATTGTATCTGCAGCAAAGAACCTCAATAGCTCGGAACGCTGAAGAAAAAGAAGATGCTTCTTTTGCCTCCTTACATAATGTTCTGACTTTTCTGTGAATTTCTTCATATCTTTCGACATTTCCCATTGATCATTCACGTCTTGAAATATGATCTCTAGATCAGACAGTATATCAAATCTGTTCTTTACTTCTATGTTAAAATTGTCTTGTATTACTTTGTCATTTTTCAATATACACAGATCATATTTAGTGTTTGCTGATGAATACTTGACTTTCTTTAACTTTAATCTCAATGTTCCTGTATTCAATCTGTGATCACTGTAACAGTCAGCATTGGGAACTGTTTTTGCAATTGTTAACGCATTTCAAAATCTTCTGCTAATCAGAATCTAATCAATCTGGTTTCTAATTCTGCTATCAGGACTCTTTCGTGTCCATAATCTTCTAGGATGTTGTTTAAACCACGTGTTCCCTACAATCATTTCCTGCTCTTTTGCCCATTCTACAAGTCTGTATCCTCTTTCGTTTCACTCTCCCAAACCATGGTTGCCTACTGTGCTCCCATCACCTTGATTTCCAACTTCTGCAACCATACCTGGACAATAATTTATTTTATCAGCCATACAATCATTTACTTCTGCAGCCTTACCTTGAAAATCATTTATTTCTACAGCCATACCTCGACAATAATACATTTCTGCAGCCATACTTCGACAACCATTCATTTCAACAGCCATGCGTGGACAATCTAGCATGTTGAACAGACAAAAAGTGACATTTGACAATCCACAAGCAACATTTTCTTCAAGTTATTGCGCAACTTAGAAAATCATTCACTGACAATATAACAGATCGGTTGCGTTATATGCATTAAACCATTAGATATCGGGAGCAAATGCCAATATTCGTTTAGAGAAAATCCTTCTCCAAATGCCAACAGCGTCTTCAAGGGAAACGTTTTAATCTCAAACCATGAAGTAACGATTTATACCGGAAGTTGGTTTCAGAATAACTGACACTTCTTAAAACAGTAAAATCTGCGGCAAGTGTCAATCTCCGCACACGAGAAAATGTTATTTTGAATGAAATATTTTCTGGTTATTTCTTTAATTTTCCTGAGAGTAATTTCAGCTGTTTTATGCTATGCTATGTTATGTTATGTTATGTTATGTTATGTTATGTTATGACGAACGACGTCACTGCACATTGGGCATTCCTATGCGTGCTCAATCCTCCTCTCTTTCCCATGAAGACGTCATTGCCGTGCTTAAACATGCCTCACTCCCAGTTCTTGCAGTCGGGTTAGAGTCGGTGTCTCGTCGGTATCAATTAAATGAGTCCATACTGCACTGGTTATATCAGTTTAGTTTAGTTTAGTTTAGTCGTTGGATCACCATCACGGTCACACGGTTTACCCCATACGTGCTCCGTTTTTCCTCCTAACTCAAACCTGAGTCTGGAGAAACTCAGCTCAATGCACGAACTCCGTTGCATCGGCGAGGATCCTGAAATACTTTGGGTAGATTTTTAATTCAAAATTTTGCCGGACAGAGCCGTTTATATCAGCCCTGTCCATGCTTCTTCCGGTATGCGTTCGTGCATTATTTGCCAGCTGGTCTGCCCACTCGTTACCTTTCACTCGAGCCTGTCCGGGTGTAACAATCCAGGTGAGTGATGTGAGGCGCAACTTCCGAATTTGGGCCGTCCAGTTGGAGCTGAGATAGCAAGTTGCGATTTTCTGTTGTATGTTCTTGGAGTCTTGTCAGAGCCAAGGTGTTCAGGTGGTGCAGTGGCCAGCCCGGTTGCCTAGTAGCCCTGTATTCATGTGTTTAAATCCCCATTGAGTCGCGATTATGTCTGTGATGTGTATGTATGTGTGTATGTGATTATATATAAGAGCATGTATGAGTGTTTGTGATTTATGAATGCATGAATATGTAAAGAAGTGTGTGTGTGTGTGTGTGTGTGTGTGTGTGTGTGTGTGTGTGTGTGTGTGTGTGAATAGTTTTCATGAATGTGTGAATATTTATACAAGTGTGTTTGTGCTTATGTGTGTGTCTGTTTTATGGGTATAAACTTGCGCGCGTATGTGTGTGTTTTATGTGTGTGCGAATATGCATAAAAGTCTGTGTATGTGCGAATATGTGTATGATTATGAATACGTGTGTGTTATTTTATGAATGTGTGAGTACACATATACGTGTGTGTGTGCGTGTGTGTGTGTGACTGTCAGTGTGTGACAAAAAACGTGTTGGTGTGTATGTGAGTGTACACGAGAGAGAGAGAGAGAGAGAGAGAGAGAGAGAGAGAGAGAGAGAGAGAGAGAGAGAGAGAGAGAGAGAGAGAGAGAGAAGAGAGAGAGAGAGATGAGAGCCTGTATGTGGGTGTACATGAGAGCGTGAATGTGAGAAAGAGAAAGTGATTGCGAGAATGTATACATGTGTGATGGCTTTGTCAGCATATTAGAATGTTTCTGAGTAAATTTAAAGTGTGTATTGCGTGTATGTGCGTGTTTGAGTGTGTATTGCGTGTATGTGTGTATGTGCGTGTTTGAGTGTGTATTGTGTGTGAGTATCGGCGTGTTTGGTGTGTATTGTGTGTATGTGTGTATCGGTGTGTTTGATTGTGTATTGTGGGTTTGTGTCAATGTACCTGTTTGGGTGTGTATTGTGTGTAAGTGCATATGTGCGTGTTTGCATGTGTATTATGCCTGTCTGAAATGTCTTAAGAAACACCTTATATGGACAACAAAGAACGTGAAAGGAATATGTATAAAAATATGAGTGTGTTCGCTTGTGTATGTGTATGATAAACTCATAGTGTCTGTCAGTATCACGACTTTAGACAAAACAATTACACATAACCAACGAACATTCACTAATTGGTGTCTTCGCAAAATAGAAGGATTTAAACATGACAAAATCACCAATGTGGAGCGAACTTATGGAGGGATTAAACAAAATCACCAATGTGGAGCGAACTCATGGAGGGATTAGACAAAATCACCAATGTGGAGCGAACTCATGGAGGGATTAGACAAAATCACCAATGTGGAGCGAACTCATGGAGGGATTTGACAAAATCACCAATGTGGAGCGAACTCATGGAGGGATTAGACAAAATCACCAATGTGGAGCGAACTCATGGAGGGATTAGACAAAATCACCAATGTGGAGCGAACTCATGGAAGGGTTAGACAAAATCACCAATGTAGAGCTTATGGAGAGTATTAGACAAAATCACCGACGTGGAGCTGATGGAGAGAATTAGACAAAATCACCAATGTGGAGCTGATGGAGATAATTAGACAAAATCACCAACGTGGAGCTGATGGAGAGAATTAGACAAAGTCACCAATGTAGAGCTGATGGAGAGAATTAGACAAAATCACCAATGTGGAGCTGATGGAGAGAATTAGACAAAATCATCAATGTAGAGCTGGTGGAGGGAATTAGACAAAATCTCCAATGTAGAGCTGGTGGAGAGAATTAGTCAAAATCACCAATGTAGAGCTGGTGGAGGGAATTAGACAAAATCACCAATGTAGAGCTGGTGGAGAGAATTAGACAAATTCACCAATGTGGAGCTGATGGAGAGAATTAGACAAAATCACCAATGTGGAGCGAACTTATGGAGAGAACTAGAGAAACTAATCATGTGGAGCTCATGGTTAGAAATATACAAAATCACCAGTCTAGAGCTCCTTTGAACAACTAGACACATACCACTTAACACAGAGGTGGAGAGAAAACTGGTTAAGATATTTATTGAGAAAACTTGGGAATAGTATCACTAGGAAGACCTCTAACTAGAATACACAGGGCACAAGAAACAGATGAAGACCTAACACTCACGCAGAAGAGAAGTAGAAACAGCAACAAATAAGATAAAGAGGACACAGACGGAGCATGCATGAGATAGCAAAGAATAGGAGGACCTGGAGTGGTTTTGTTGAAAGCCGATACCTCAGTGAGGGATAAATGGGCAACAGAAGAAGAAGGCAAACCTTTTTGGCATGAACAAAAAACATTGGACACAAACTTTACCAACCACTGAGTAAACTAAAAATAAGGTGGTGAAGTTCATACAAGAGACAAAATTACAGATATAGACAACTTCATGCCAATGAAAGGAAATAAAAATGGACAGATTGAGCAGACAGGCTGTATTTCCAGCAAATTGAACAGATCGTTTCCCGATTTATTGATGTTTATCTCCGCGCGGCTCGGCGTTCTCCTCTCTCCGTATCATCTGGTATCTTAATTATTATTCTCCAAATCGTCTTTATCTGATTCAATCCCCACAGAACATTCCCGGAAGGTCTCTAGGAACACAGAAGTCATCCACTTAGCAAATACTTCAGATCTCGTCTAACCCTCGTCTGGGGATTATTGCTGAATTACTCGGCGGTTAGGGACCTAGAAACGCCATCCGAAGTCACGAACCGCTGGGGCAAAGCAAAGTCCGGACTGGGCGTTCAGTGCCGAGAAGACACGGAGCTGGGGATTATGACACTGGTCATTAGTCCAAATCATAGCAGAGAGAGAGAGAGAGAGAGAGAGAGAGAGAGAGAGAGAGAGAGAGAGAGAGAGGGGGGGGGGGAAGAATATACATCTACAGAAATTCCGGCGGTGAAAGCGGAATCTAGTCACACCCAGATGGCGTGTGTATTCCTGGGACTTTTGTGTAGGAAATATATGGATATCAAATCTTAATTGGAAATACAAGAGATACATAAAGAAGTACCCCAACGTTTCGGATAACAAAGACCTCATTAACCGACAAGAATAAAGAAACCTTACAATGGAAAAATCAATTTTCTGAAACAATTATGATGGGTATTTAAAATTAGTTAAATTAACAGTGGTATTGAGATTGTAATGAGCATAAATTCTTGCGGCTTAAAGTAAAATCCAACACAATGTGTTTCCTCGGTGAATGTAAACATAGAAGTCACAAACAATATGTTGCACGATTTATTGCCTTGCATATTTCGCTGCGTATCGTCAGGTGCACACTGCAGAATTGCATATCATATGAAGTAAAACAAAAAAATTAAAAATACTTCAGCTGAAACAATTAAAACACAGTCACAGATATTGTTATAACGTGGATCATTTGTATTTTAATTGTTTCAGCCAAAGTATAATTCATTTATTCACCGCATGTGACATATAATTCTGCGGTATGCACATGAAGAGATGCAGCGAAATATGCCAGGCAATAAATTGTGCAACATATTGTTTGTGGTTTCTGTGTTTAACTTAAAGTAAACTAACACGATATGGGTGAGACAGAAGATTATAAACAACAATGTAATAATGAAACAACATAAAGTAACAGCAAAGTAACGGACCCTTTAACCTGCCTTGGGTCGTATCAGTTATTTGGTGTTAGTCCCGTGTTTATAGGCCAATCTGAGCTAGATGAAAGATGTGGTTAATATGACGGCGCCGCCTTTATTTCCCACAACATGTCCCAGTGCCTACTGTAGGCTGGGACGGCCTGCTTTTCAAGTCAACTGTAAAAGAAATCCTGGTAAATAACGTAGAGTGGACCAAACTCTGATTGTATGATCATGTCCAGTAGACGAGGGGTAGAGGGAAGACAAGTCAACTGTAAAAGAGTGGACCAAACTCTGATTGTATGATCATGTCCAGTAGACGAGGGGTAGAGGGAAGACAAGTCAACTGTAAACGAAATCCTGGTAAATAACGTAGAGTGGACCAAACCTCTGATTGTATGATCATGTCCAGGTAGACGAGGGGTAGAGGGAAGACAAGTCAACTGTAAAAGAAATCCTGGTAAATAACGTAGAGTGGACCAAACTCTGATTGTATGATCATGTCCAGTAGACGAGGGGTAGAGGGAAGACAAGTCAACTGTAAAAGAAAATCCTGGTAAATAACGTAGAGTGGACCAAACTCTGATTGTATGATCATGTCCAGTAGACGAGGGGGTAGAGGGAAGACAAGTCAACTGTAAAACGAAATCCTGGTAAATAACGTAGAGTGGACCAAACTCTGATTGTATGATCATGTCCAGTAGACGAGGGGTAGAGGGAAGACAAGTCAACTGTAAACGAAATCCTGGTAAATAACGTAGAGTGGACCAAACTCTGATTGTATGATCATGTCCAGTAGACGAGGGGTAGAGGGAAGACAAGTCAACTGTAAAAGAAAATCCTCGTAAATAACGTAGGGTGGAGCAATCTCTGATTGTATGATCATGACACGCGAATGAAAGGCAGGGGAAAGAAATCTCAACTTTACAAAAGCCTCGTAAATAACATAAGATGAACCAAACTGCAGCTAAGATCATGTCAAACTGACGGGAGGCAGAGGAAAGCCAAGAGAGAAGATGCTGGACAATACGACATCATGACATGAAGGTACAGATGTGCAGATGGCAGAGTGGGAAAAAAGCAGCTAAAAGATGAGAACTGAAATCTGTGAAAAGACAAAGTGAAGATGACGATCTTCTTCTGAACATAAGAAAACCAAAAAAATCGTCCACTGATTAAAGAACAACCATCATCACAATCGACAAGGAAATATTTGAAAAGGCGCAGACTTTGAATTTCTTGGCTCCATGCTCCACACCAATGGCGACAAGAACTTAGACGTAGGCAGGTCAAGGTCATGCAGAGCAGTATAGAGAACCTCCGACACAACGGTCAGGTCAAGGTCATGCAGAGCAGTAAACCTCCGACACAACATCAGTAAACAAGTCAAACTAACAAGTCTGGGAACATCCATCTCTCCTGTGTCCTTATTTGGTAGTGAGTCGTCGGCTTTTCAACGAACGAACCAACAAACTTTGTTATCATAGGGTCACAAATTGGGCACACAGGCCGTCATACATTCGGACCTTCCAACCACTATCTTTCGTACATCATTATCTGTTGTGCATCCTGCACATTCATATAAAAAAAAATTGGAAAAACAAAAAAGGAAGTTGGAGATGTATAGTTCAAATGTTACAGAAATATTCTGAGAATACCATGGATCAAGAAGAAGATACACACAGAAATTCTACCAGATCTGACCGTGGAGGAGAAATGGCTCACACACAGCATCATTATTTGGGAAACTGAAATACTAGGAAAAGTCAATAAGTAAGTCACAATTTTTGTAGAAAAATAACTAACTATGATAACAAGTTGAAACAAGTTTATTGTTATACATACATTGTCCCTTTATTTCTCAACATAATTTCCACCAACATTGATGCACTTATCCCATCGTTTTATCAGTCCTCCCAAACTGCCTGCATAGAACTGCGTGCCCTGTTTTCTAAACCACGTTTTCACTTCACTTTCAACTTCGGCGTCATTCGCGAAATGTCTCCCGCCAAGGTGTTTTCATTGGACTTAGCCCCTAGCGATTTCCCGTAAAACGGTGCATTGTTGGTAGGAAAAGTTACGAGAGCGAGTCAATAAGTAAGTAACACAGTTCTGTGGGATGGCCGGTAAATGAAAACAAAGCACGCAGTTCTATGCAGCCGGTTTTGGAGGCCTGATAAAACGATGCGATAAGTGCATCAATGTTGGTAGAAATTATGTTGAGAAATAAAGGGACAATGTATGTATAAAAATAAACTGGTTTCAGCTTGTTATCATAGTTAGTTACTTTTCTACAGCTATTTGTGACTTACTTATTAACTTACCCTCGTACTTTAGTCATGTTAAACGTCACACTTGGTGGGAGAGAGAAATGATGGGAGGCGTGGTTTCTGAGAGTGGAGACAGTGGTAAACCAGCACGGAGATGGACACCGGACATGTAGATACACTGAGCATGAGGGTGCATGAGGCGAGGGAGCTGGCCAGAGATCTAGAGGCTTGTCAGCTCGCCGTGATGTAAGCTATGACCTGCGAAGACCTGATGATGATGATCAATATTTTCCATAACCTTTCATAAATCTGCCTTTAATTAATATCATTATTTGTATATCAACTATCACCTATACTGGCAAATCCAAATATTTTTTTTAAAGTTGCATATCCCTTACAGGACGTTGCAGTCAATACCAGCAATTTTCAGCTGATGTTGATGTTCTTGGCAAGATTGCGCTCAGTAGTTTGCCATTGCTTTTTGAGCCAACGCGACGCGATCAGCGGCCGAATCTCGCTCAACTGTTTTCCTCGCGTGGATATAGGGATTTCGGTGAAAGTCGTTAAATCCTTCGTCAGGGAAACCGCAAATCCAAATATATCTATGTCCGAAAAACGACAGTTAATAAACAGCATATTCACGCCAACTCAATACTATCAATGTTAAACTTGGACATTATCCAAATACACAGTTAAGCAAAATCTGCGAGATGAGATACTTGAGAAGAGCTGTCAACTTAACTAATTAAATGATGTTATCAGACAGACAGTGGGATCAACACCTTTTGCCACATATAGATAAAGATTGAAGATCAAATGGTTCGGCCATCTCATTAGAATGCAACAGTATCAACTATAGTCTGTTTACTTTTGTCTGCGCCAATATAAAATTCCATATCTCAGTAACCAACTGAGGGAAAGTGATGAGATTTAACATAAAACCTTATTATTACGTCCACCCTACAACAAAGTTTGTTCTGGAGATTGTACAGCAGATTTCAAAGTTTGTTTATATGTGGTGTATAATTTACGGGTCAGAGAATGAAGTGCACATTATTAAATTATTACACCTTCACACGGAAACATTAGCGTTGAATAGTTAATTTTCAAGTGGGACATGGGATTGGCCTTATGACAAGAGCCTCGCGTAGTGGAACGGGGCATTACTGTAAACAAGTTTGTTAGCGAGAAATCACTAGTTTTTCACCAAAACATCAAAGAAATGTCACCGCTTTTCCATGATTTCAGTTGCTTTTTGACATACCAAAGACATATTCCTTAGGTGGGGGTAAATATAAGACGGCAGGAAAAATTTCATGACGATGCAATAGACAGTTTTCAAAATAATTGATTGTGAATGAAGGCATTCATTTCTGGACAAACTATACCAGCACTGACGCTACATTAAACAGGGCACAGGAACGTCATATATTTCTTCCCATGTCGCTTGACGGCAATAGTGGAAGATGATGATGATGCTTTATTATGTGCTACTACTGTCCCCTATGTAATGTCGTTGGAATGTCAAGGCAGGATAATGACCAATAATGACCGCATCACCTCTTGACCGACGATTGATGATTGATTGATTGATTGATTTAGGAACCGACAT
>JACEFZ010020480.1:80000-217979 GCA_014155875.1 Cepaea nemoralis
CCAACCAACCAATCATCCAGTCATCCGACCAGCCAGCCAACCAATCAACCAGCTAGCCAACCAAACAACTGACCAGCCAGCCAACCAACCAGCCAACCAACTAACAAGCGAACCCGACAATCAGCCACCTATTCAACCAGCCTTATTTAAGTTACATCAACGCCGTTTCATTGTTTAACAAACAAAAAACCAAAAAAATCAACACTCATCTTTCTCTGAGCGTTGGAGTAAAAAGGAGAAAAAACCTAAACTAAATACAGATAAATGATTTATGTATAGAACAGCCGGAAATATTTGTGGAAAGAGAGACAGAGGAAGACAGCGAGTAAAAAGTCCACGCCATTCAACAAGGCAATGGATGATGAAAAAACATACACCACAACATCACATGGCCACCTACCTTTCGTGACATTAAAATTTTCCAGGTGTGCCGCTTTCATCCGGGCACTGAAGAAAAACTCAGAGGTGTTGCCCAGGTAGTCATACTCCAAGGACAGGTCCTTGACATTGATCCTGCCGTCCTCCAGCCGGTAAGCAAACGGACAGAACAGGTGATAATTTTTAAACTCGTCTTTGTCGTAACAGTTTCCTGCAGCGAAAATATCTGGATCCGACTCAACAATCGACCTCACCTGGGAATACAGCAGGTACTCCGAATGAAGAACATCCTTTTCCACAACTTTCCAGATGCGGGTGAGAAAATTGGCTCTGTTCACGGCAATCATTGCCAAGGATTTGAACCGGTTCAACCCATACTGCTTTATAACTCCCGATCCTAGGATATATCCTGTGCCGGGGCTGCATTTGTCTTTGTTCTGCTCATACTCCTCGACCATCTCCAGAAACAGCTCTATCTTATCGCGTTCGTCGCCATCTTTAGGTCTGCTGGCATGTTTTGGAGTTTTAACCACATGGGCCTTGTCCTTGTCCTCGACGATGTCGTAACTGTTGTAGTTAATATCTATACCAGGAGTCACATCCGTGAAACCCATGTAATCCCCAGTTAAGTTGAAGTCCGCATCCTCAGGAAGATGATAGGTATAAATGGTAAAGTTGCTTTCTGCGTAGTAGTCATCCGGGTTCACGTGGATGCTGGATGAGATGGCCACAGTCATTGTTACAACGAAGTAGGCAGTGGCGTAAAGAGCCATAAAGAGCTCTGGGGTCATGCGATGGTTGGCCATTTTGCTTCTTGTTCCTTTCTTTAGCAAGTGTATCTGTAAACTCTTGCTTCTTTATTGATGTCCTGGGAAAATGTTGTAGTTACACACATCTGAAAAATAAAGAAAAATACGCTAGAATGCATTTTATTATTATTATTATTATTATTATTATTATTATTATTATTATTATTATTATTATTATTATTATTATTATTATTATTATTATTATTATTATTATTATGTGTTTGCTATCTTTAAACTCAAGCGACTCTCATGCTCCAATGCTAGGGTACCGAACTGATTTTTGTATGTGGATTAGATTTTCCCTGTTACCAATGTCCCTACAGATAGAGACCGCCTTGCGTTGGGTTTTCATAAAATGGTATGGGTGCCGATCGTTCAGAAAGCAATGGCAAACTACTGAACGTAAACTTGCCAAGAGATCACAAACAGCCAAAATAGGCATGGGTTGACTGCTAGGTCCTGTTATGGATATGCTTCTAACTTTTAACATACAGATAGACTGTCAAAGTCTAGAGATCATGGGATCTGGTAGACCAGTGGTTCTCAACCGGTGGGGAATTCCCCTCCCCCAGGGGGGAATTTTAGGGTTTCCAGGGGGAGGGGGGAGGAATGAAGACCATTTCAAGATCGCGTTAATACAAGAACCGATTACTTGATATTGTTTTTCCCTTCATACTTTACAGTTATGTACGTCTCATCCTTCTAAAATTCGTTTTATAAAGTAAGTAGACCCACAAATCATGTTTTTTGTGGATGTCTAGACTTGTTTTAGTATATGCTATTAAATTTACCTTCCATTTGTACGTATACTGTGTAGGGGTGGGGGGATTTTTAGATACAAAATATGAAAGGGGGGGATGACGTTCTGAAAATACGGTGAAGGGGGACACGGGCCAAATTTTTGATAGGAAAGGGAGGCGGGGAATGACGGTCTGAAAATATGGTGAAGGGGGGCACGGGCCAAAAAAGGTTGAGAACCACTGTGGTAGACAGTCGTCACTCTGAGGTAAAGCAAGACAGTCATATAATCTGATTGCAATGTGCACCATTAGTACTGGAACTCTTCGCTGGCTGTTGAGGATGAGAACTGAGCGCGTATGGGAATGCCCAGAAAACGAACAATGATGTCGGTTCTTGACTCAACTCCACTCAACTCTGAAGAAACAGGCAGGATACTTCTAATGTACTTGTAATTTACGTCTTCAAGTCAAGGACAAGAAGTCCAACTGACTGGGGTTGAACCCGCTACCACGGCATCAACACACCGGAAGCTTAAGGGCAAGCTTTCTGGTCGCCTAGCTATGCCGTCCTCCGCTAGCTTAAAACAACCTGAGACGCTGCGATTGTATCGTCTTCTATTCAGTAGCTTCAGTCATCAATCATAAATCGTAGCCAAGCCGTTTACCTCTGCGAGTCTGTGATATGATAGCGCCAAGATATTTTATAGACCTGATATTAAGGACGCCAATCTTACCCTCACTTTGGCAAGAGACGAGCTCTGGGTCAAATGCAATAGCTAACACTACTTTTATTACATAAGCTAAACTGGATGTAGTGGGGCTTGACTATCACCTGTCCGACTGCCGTCCATGAGTTCGAAGCAGCTTCGGGCAGACTTTTAACATGTACCTCGGTCCCATGTCGATCCAGTCTCACATGTATCTGGGTCCCAGGTCGATCCAGTTTCACATGTACCTGGGCCCCAGGTCGATCCAGTCTCACGTGTACCTGGGTCCCAGGTCGATCCAGTCTCACATGTACCTGGGTCCCGGGTCGATTCAGTCTCACATGTACCTGGGTACCGGGTTGATCCAGTCTCACATGTACCTGGGTCCCAGGTCGATTCAGTCTCACATGTACCTGGGTCCCGGGTCGATCCAGTCTCACATGTACCTGGGTACCGGGTTGATCCAGTCTCACATGTACCTGGGTCCCGGGTCGATCCAGTCTCACATGTACCTGGGTCCCGGGTCGATCCAGTCTCACGTGTACCAGGGTCCCGGTTCGATCCAGTCTCACATGTACCAGGGTCCCGGTTCGATCCAGTCTCACATGAGTACTAGGAAATGTATTGGGAAGTCAAGATGCCCAGTGTGACACGGACCTTTGGTCCATAAAAATATGGGACCGGTGCAATGTACCCGATGCGGATCAACGCTTCTTGCTACCGCCATTGGTTGTAGTTAATATGCCTTTATGAAGCACAAAGTAACAAACTATCATCTGTCCAGACAACACAAAGTAACAAACTATTGTCTGTCAAGACAACACAGTGTAACAAACTATTGTCTGTCAAGGCAACACAATGTAACAAACTATTGTCTGTCAAGGCAACACAATGTAACAAACTATCGTCTGTCAAGACAACACAATGTAACAAACTATCGTCTGTCCAGACAACACAAAGTAACAAACTATTGTCTGTCAAGACAACACAATGTAACAACCTATTGTCTGTCAAGACAACACAATGTAACAAACTATCGTCTGTCAAGACAATCCAATGTAACAAACTATTGTCTGTCAAGACAACACAATGTAACAAACTATTGTCTGTCAAGACAACACAATGTAACAAACTATTGTCTGTCAAGATAACACAATGTAACAAACTATTGTCTGTCAAGACAACACAATGTAACAAACTATTGTCTGCCAAGACAACACAATGTAACAAACTATTGTCTGTCAAGACAACACAGTGTAACAAACTATTGTCTGTCAAGACAACACAGTGTAACAAACTATTGTCTGTCAAGACAACACAGTGTAACAAACTATTGTCTGTCAAGACAACACAATGTAACAAACTATTGTCTGTCAAGACAACACAATGTAACAAACTATCGACTGTCAAGACAACCCCATGTAACAAACTATTGTCTGTCAAGACGGCCAGGTGCTAGTATGAGCGCCAACAATACTACGTGTTTATGAACTGTCTTAGTGGCCTCACTGGGTTCCCCAATTGATATTACTAAATCACTAACTGATACTAGCAATACCAATCAACGCATTATAAGGTCAAGTGAAAATGCATTACTAAATCACTAACTGATACTAGCAATACTAATCAACGCATTATAAGGTCACATGAAAAGTCATTACTAAATCAATAACTGATACTTGCAATACCAATCAACGCATTATAAGGTCACGTGAAAAGTCATTTCTAAATCACTAACTGATACTAGCAATAATAATCAACGCATTATAAGGTCACGTGAAAAGTAATTACTAAATCAGTAACTGATACTAGCAATAATAATCAATGCATTATAATGTCACGTGAAAATTCATTACTGAATCACTAACTGATACTAGCAATAATAATCAACATATTATAGGGTCATGTGACAAGTCATTACTAAATCAGTAACTGGCAACGATTAATATGAAAGTAAGTGTAATATTAAGAACGTAAAAGACTCGTGTACACTTCTGTGGTGGGCATATGGTGTTCAAGCCACATGTGTACAGATCAATCGGGCAGTGCAGGATTAAAGTAAGTAATAGCACGCGGGGCGCCTTTCCTTCCCTAGACATTTCCTGGTACACGGTTTAGGGTGGGTCGACGTGGCAGCCCCAGTTAACTTTATACTTGCGTTTGCATGTGGATTTAAACCTACGACCTTGGGCCGTCGGTCGAGTGTCTAGAAGCTATTCTACCGCTACAACCATTTGTAATAAAGCGAAAGAGAATATACAAACCCCTCGTCCGGTCATACCCGTGATCTTCCCGGTGTAGTGTGCTATCGACTTCGTTAGCGAGTTCACCTCACTCTATGTCGGCTTTGGTAAATGTGTCGAGAGAGCGGTCGGACGAGACTTCGAGGCTTTGGTAAATGGGAGGCGATTGTAGAATGGTACAACAAGATCTAAGAGTTAAATCATCATATTACAGAGATAGTTAACACCATAATTCTTCCGCTTTCTGTCATCATAACTGCCAACGTTGCAGCTTAATGGCAGTGAACGGGTTTCACAAATTCCCCGACATATTGAACTCACCCACAGGCCATATGGAAGCAAACAGGCTTGCGCTGATTTAGATGTCATGAGTGTCGGCCGTTCGGAAAGAAAAGGAAAATTATAGAAATAAAGAAATGCGTAGTAAATCCCAAACAGCAACTGCATCATCATCATCATCATCATCATCATCATCATCATCATCATCATCATCATCATCATCATCATCATCATCATCATCATCATCATCATCATCATCATCATTTTCCACTTTTGCAGTCAAGCGTCGTGGGGAAGAATAATTGGCGCACCAGTGCCAGATGAATGGCACTGGATGGTGTCATTCCGTGTGATTTTACAGTGTCTTTGATGTCGTCAATACATTTTCTTCTTGGGCGTCCCCTTGCTCTCGCAGTAGATCTTCTTTAATGTCGGGTCAGCAATTAAATTGCTGGGGTTAAATGTAACGTCCCGTAAAAGACGGCAATCTTTCGTTTTATCACCATAATTACAAACAGAATCATCCAGAATCGATAATTCCACCATCATAACCGACACGCTACAAACCTCTCTAATTTCCACGAAATAAAATCCCCTCGAAAAGTTTCGGTGTTTTTCTGCAACTTGTCGCAATTTGTAGTTGCATGTTCCAACAACCGCATTACCACAGACAACCCATTTTACCTCAAAACTCCCCACCTAACGAATCCGGGTTTGCATGATGTGATCAGCTATGTACGGCAAATGATATTGACAAACCTTTCAAGGGCGTGAGTTCTCGTTCATTCACACAACATTTTCATAAATTTGCAATTCGCCGTTGAAGAGCTGCGAGTTTTGAACTAACAATAGTTACATGATTTTCCGAGACGGCGGTTGAGTTCTGTAATTGATGGCTCGCATGTAAAGTGTATGACAGGGGGTGATCGAAGGCTGGGACAATGGTGCTTTTACAGCTGCTTCCAGTGGAGTACGTGGGTAGTAATTGGGTTATAGAATGAAGACATACAGATCTATGATATGTGAAAGGGGGTGACCAATGCTGATCGCTTTCTGCTTGGGTGGTTTCGCGGGTTTTGTGTTCTTATACACGGGCGTTGCATTAACGTGTGTTTGTGATGTAAGCGTGAGGTATGTTTGTGGATCAGACAAGTGTGTGGGGTAGCTTTGTCTGGGGTGTTGGGTGTATGTGGGGAGTGGTTGAGGAGGATATGTCTGTTAGTGATATGTTTGTGGGTGATAAGTTTGTACGTGTGATATGTTTGTGTGTGGTATGTTTGTATGTGATATGTTTGTGTGTGATATGTTTGTATGATTTGTTTTATTAGATATGTTTGTTAATGATGTTTGTGAGTGATATGTTTGTGTGTGATATGTTTGTGTGTGATATTATTATGTGTGATATGTTTGTGTGTGATATGTTTTTGTGACATGTCTTGTAAGATATGTTTGTGAGTGATGTTTGTGAGTGATATGTTTGTGTGTGATATGTTTGTGTGTGATATGTTTGTGTATGATCTGTTTGTGTGTGATCTGTTTGTGTGTGATATGTTTGTGTGATATGTTTTATTAGATATGTTTGTGAGTGATGTTTGTGAGTGATATGTTTGTGTGTGATATGTTTGTGTGTGATATATTTGTGTGTGATATGTTTGTGTGTGTGTGTGTGTGTGTGTGTGTGATATGTTTGTGTGATATGTTTTACTAGATATGTTTGTATCCGATATGTTTGTGAGTGATATGTTTGCGAGCGATATGTTTGTGAGTGATATGTGTGCGATATGTTTCTGTATGATACGTTTGGGGGACATGTTTGTGTGTGTGATATGTTTGTGTGTGATATGCTTGTATATGACATGTTTATATGTGATATGTGTGTGTGATATGTTTGTGAATGATATGTGTGTGTGATATGTTTCTGTATGACATATTTTCGTGACATGTTTGTTTGTGGTATGTTTGTATTTGATATATTTGTATGCGATATGTTTGTGCGTGAAATGTTTGTGTGGCATGTTTGTGTGTAATATGTTCTTGTATTATATGCTTGTGTGACATGTAGGTAGCGCAGCGGCTTGCACGTCTGCCTGCCCACCCAGTAGATTCGTGTTCGAATCCGCTTAAGGTAGGATTATTTCACTTACATGAGCTCCGACGTTGGCTCACCTTAAACCGAGTACTAGAAAATTACTTCGAAGTAAAAGTGACTACGGTGATGTGTCCCACATCAGACACAGAGCGCTGATTGGTCTAACAAGTAGGCGGTTAGCACCATATACCTAAATACGCCTCATGGGGTGAGACAGGATACAGCTAGTGGTGCAGTTTCTTGCCATGGGACTGTGGTGTCATCGCATCTTGTAGGCCTGAGTGCCATGAGGATCAGGGGGATAGACTGTCCCTCACTTTGGTAAGCGAACAGCCCAGGTCTGACCGCGCTCACGACAATATTAGCGCAGTTTGCTATCAACTTCTCAAGCCCGTCCGCTAGCAAGCGAACTCTAAACTAGTCATTACGACAGTGGTAATTTTTATAAGCTTTTTGTTTTGATACCCCGTTTCACTATCACATGTTTTATATGATTCCTTTATAAGTAAATAATATATAAATCTAATTTTGAAAACAAAATCTGGATACCAACTAACTGTAAACTCGATTACACATAATTTAGTTCCATGTCCCTAACAGAAAGTCGCAATCTCCCCCATCATTTTTGTCTAATTGTGACTTTGAAGACAATAGTTATATTTAGTACTTTGCCAATCGACTATATATGACCACTCCAAGTGACAGAATAAATCCAACGTGAGTACATTTTACTTAATTCAGGAGAGAAACGTCAAGCGAGGAAGAAAAGTGGTCAATTCATCTCATTTAAGCATAATGTCATCGATAGTTTACGCTCCTACAAAACACCAAAAACCGCGATCTGTGGAGAGGCATGGATTCCCACGCCAGCTGGCAGGGGACTTGAACATGATGATGATAGATGGAATTCCCGAGGCTTCCTGCACATATTATTGTATACATGTCTGCTAAAGTATGTAAAGTGAAGGTAAGTATGTCAAGTAAAGTATAAGTATGTAAAGTAAAGTATAAGTATGTAAAGTAAAGTATAAGTATGTAAAGTAAAGTATAAGTATGTAAAGTAAAGTATTAGTATGTAAAGTAAAGTATTAGTATGTAAAGTAAAGTATAAGTATGTAAAGTAAAGTATAAGTATGTAAAGTAAAGTATAAGTATGTAAAGTAAAGTATTAGTATGTAAAGTAAAGTATTAGTATGTAAAGTAAAGTATAAGTATGTAAAGTAAAGTATAAGTATGTAAAGTAAAGTATAAGTATGTAAAGTAAAGGATAAGTATGTAAAGTAAAGGATAAGTATGTAAAGTGAAGTATAAGTATGTCAAGTAAAGTATAAGTATGTAAAGTAAAGTATAAGTATGTAAAGTAAAGGATAAGTATGTAAAGTAAAGTATAAGAATGTCAAGTAAAAAATAAGTATGTAAAGTAAAGGATAAGTATGTAAAGTAAAGTATAAGTATGTAAAGTGAAGGATGAGTATGTAAAGTAAAGTATAAGTATGTAAAGTAAAGTATAAGTATATAAAGTAAAGTATAAGTATGTAAAGTAAAGTATAAGTATGTAATGTAAAGTATTAGTATGTAAAGTAAAGTATTAGTATGTAAAGTAAAGTATAAGTATGTAAAGTAAAGTATAAGTATGTAAAGTAAAGTATTAGTATGTAAAGTAAAGTATTAGTATGTAAAGTAAAGTATAAGTATGTAAAGTAAAGTATAAGTATGTAAAGTAAAGTATAAGTATGTAAAGTAAAGGATAAGTATGTAAAGTAAAGGATAAGTATGTAAAGTGAAGTATAAGTATGTCAAGTAAAGTATAAGTATGTAAAGTAAAGTATAAGTATGTAAAGTAAAGGATAAGTATGTAAAGTAAAGTATAAGAATGTCAAGTAAAAAATAAGTATGTAAAGTAAAGGATAAGTATGTAAAGTAAAGTATAAGTATGTAAAGTAAAGGATGAGTATGTAAAGTAAAGTATAAGTATGTAAAGTAAAGTATAAGTATATAAAGTAAAGTATAAGTATGTAAAGTAAAGTATAAGTATGTAATGTAAAGTATTAGTATGTAAAGTAAAGTATTAGTATGTAAAGTAAAGTATAAGTATGTAAAGTAAAGTATAAGTATGTAAAGTAAAGTATAAGTATGTAAAGTAAAGGATAAGTATGTAAAGTAAAGGATAAGTATGTAAAGTAAAGTATAAGTATGTCAAGTAAAGTATAAGTATGTAAAGTAAAGTATAAGTATGTAAAGTAAAGGATAAGTATGTAAAGTAAAGGATAAGTATGTAACATAAAGTATAAATATGTAAAGTAAAGTATATGTATGTAAAGTAAAGGATAAGTATGTAAAGTAAAGCATAAGTATGTAAAGTAAATCACAAGTATGTAAAGTAAATCACAAGTACGTAAAGTAAATCACAAGTATGTAAAGTAAATCACAAGTATGTAAAGTAAAGCTTAAGTATGTAAAGTAAAGCATAAGTATGTAAAGTAAAGTATAAGTATGTAAAGTAAAGTATAAGTATGTAAAGTAAAGTATACGTATGTAAAGTAAAGTATAAGTATGTAAAGTAAAGTATAAGTATATAAAGTAAATCATAAGTAAGTAAAGTAAAGTATAAGTATGTAAAGTAAAGGATAAGTATGTAAAGTAAAGTATAGGTATGTAAAGTAAAGTATAAGTATGTAAAGTAAAGGATAAGTATGTAAAGTAAAGTATAAGTAAGTAAAGTAAATCATAAGTATGTAAAGTAAAGTATAAGTATGTAAAGTAAAGTATAAGTATGTAAAGTAAAGTATATGTGTGTAAAGTAAATCACAAGTATGTAAAGTAAAGTATAAGTATGTAAAGTAAAGTATAAGTATGTAAAGTAAAGGATAAGTATGTCAAGTAAAGTATAAGTATGTAAAGTAAAGTATAAGTATGTCAAGTAAAGTATAAGTATGTAAAGTAAATCATAAGTATATAAAGTAAAGTATAAGTATGTAAAGTAAATCATAAGTATGTAAAGTAAAGTATAAGTATGTAAAGTAAAGTATAAGTATGTAAAGTAAAGTATAAGTATGTAAAGTAAAGTATAAGTATGTAAAGTAAAGGATAAGTATGTAAAGTAAAGTATAAGTATGTAAAGTAAAGTATAAGTATGTAAAGTAAAGTATAAGTATGTCAAGTAAAGGATAAGTATGTAAAGTAAAGTATAAGTATGTCAAGTAAAGTATAAGTATGTAAAGTAAATCATAAGTATGTAAAGTAAAGTATACGTATGTAAAGTAAAGCTTAAGTATGTAAAGTAAATCATAAGTATGTAAAGTAAAGCTTAAGTATGTAAAGTAAAGCTTAAGTATGTAAAGTAAATCATAAGTATGTAAAGTAAAGCTTAAGTATGTAAAGTAAAGTATACGTATGTAAAGTAAAGCTTAAGTATGTAAAGGAAATCATAAGTATGTAAAGTAAAGCTTAAGTATGTAAAGTAAAGCTTAAGTATGTAAAGTAAATCATAAGTATGTAAAGTAAATCACAAGTATGTAAAGTAAAGGATAAGTATGTAAAGTAAATCACAAGTATGTAAAGTAAAGTATAAGTATGTAAAGTACATCACAAGTATGTAAAGTAAAGTATAAGTATGTAAAGTAAAGCATAAGTATGTAAAGTAAAGCATAAGTATGTAAAGTAAATCACAAGTATGTAAAGGAAAGGATAAGTAAGTAAAGTAAATCACAAGTATGTAAAGTAAAGGATAAGTATGTAAAGTAAATCACAAGTATGTAAAGTAAAGCATAAGTATGTAAAGTAAAGGATAAGTATGTAAAGTAAAGCATAAGTATGTAAAGTAAAGCATAAGTATGTAAAGTAAAGGATAAGTATGTAAAGTAAAGTATAAGTATGTAAAGTAAAGGATAAGTATGTAAAGTAAAGCATAAGTATGTAAAGTAAAGCATAAGTATGTAAAGTAAAGGATAAGTATGTAAAGTAAATCACAAGCATGTAAAGTAAAGGATAAGTATGTAAAGTAAATCACAAGTATGTAAAGTAAAGCATAAGTATGTAAAGTAAAGGATAAGTATGTAAAGTAAATCACAAGTATGTAAAGTAAAGCATAAGTATGTAAAGTAAATCACAAGTATGTAAAGTAAAGGATAAGTATGTAAAGTAAAGCATAAGTATGTAAAGTAAAGCATAAGTATGTAAAGTAAATCACAGGTATGTAAAGTAAATCATAAGTATGTAAAGTAAAGGATAAGTATGTAAAGTAAAGCATAAGTATGTAAAGTAAATCACAAGTATGTAAAGTAAATCACAAGTACGTAAAGTAAATCACAAGTATGTAAAGTAAAGTATAAGTATGTAAAGTAAAGTATAAGTATGTAAAGTAAGTAATTACACGCTTTAAGACGCTGTGTGCGTATGGTGCGAAACCCATATTTGTATAGGCCAATCGGCACTCGATGCTATGGGCAGTAGCACGGCGGTCCCCTGTACTTCGCATACATCCGCTGGTATACATTGCAAGCTGTCCTATGTACCATTATACAATTTTAATCCGCCCCAATGAGAATGTATCTCATGACCATGGAGGTACCTTGGGTTCGCGTGTAGATCGATCGTCACGGCTTGAGTTGAAAGGTGCTGCAGGGAGTGATCAGGGGGTCTGGCTCACACGCTCAAACCTCCGAATAAAGGCCAGACGGACGTATAATCAGACTGCTACTTATACCATTAGTATTGGCATCGGTACACTTCGCTGGCTGTTGATGATGAGGAAACTTAGGGGGATGACCACAGTGCAATAAATTCGCTTCTGGACTCAGCTAAACTTTTACAAATTCTAACTCGGCTCGATGAGAAATAAACCCAGGACCACCGACAAGCAAGCTACTAACCACTTGGCCATCGCGAGCCATGAGCCCATATTAAATTAATTTCCACAACTATCCCTAGCGCCTTTTTCTGTCGCGAGTGTTTATTCCGAACTGTATCTGACAAGCTCAGTTGATGGATGTACATATAGTCTAGACGCGCGACGCCTGAGTCTCCAGGCAAAGCTAGGAATCTTGGGGTGAGTTCTTTTCCACCCAAACATCCTTCCCAGATCGGCTGTCAGTCTGCAGGACGTGGCAGGACGTCTCACTGAATGTAATTATGTCACAGAGGTCGACCATGTAAATGATGGACAGAGAGAATAACAGAGTCCAAGGGAATCTCGATATATGAATGAGCACTCTGCAGTTTTATGCTTTACCTCGACTTTGCAAGGTACAGGAGGAACAAGATAAGATGAAATGAGATGAAATGAGATGCGATAAGATGAGATGAGATGGGATGAGATGAGATGAGATTAGATAGATGAGATGAGATGTGTAGATTTGGCTTTCAAGTGTTATATTTTTAATGTGTTCTCTGAACTCATTTGTTGTTTCATACTTGTAGGGGTGAAGGTGTCTGGTCAAAAGTCACACTGTTCTCCAGAACGGAGATGTATGTTTGTCTGTCTGTCTTTCAATCTATTTAAAAGTGTGAATCAATTCCTACAGTAACGCGTATCTGCATCATATATTCAGTGGTATTACCGTTCTAATTCCCCTGCGTACTCAATGATTTATCACGTAACGCTTACGTATACATCTGGCTTTGTCGAGATACATCTAGCGCGAAAACTGGGCAGACAAACCATAAAACCGGATATCCTTCTCGAGAAATATGACTCCTGGGATACATTTCCAACCATCTTGTCTCAGACGCCATTTTTAAACAAACACCAGTGTCAGATCAACTGACTTTAAGTATGTCTGATGGATGCGAAACGTTGCAGGAGGGTCATAGAAAGTCAACTAACCTCGTCTGCGTGTCTTAAAGACATAATGGGGATATGATGCGGATGGCATCTTTCTATTACTCTATGTAACACTAGGGATGATAGGGAAAATATCAGGCTGTTCGTTGTCAATAACCCGTTCCCGAACTTGACCAGGGACCGACCTTAAGGGAAGTAAATAATAGTAACTGTGTATTCTGGCATGTATGTCTTGAGAGGGTCTGCGTGGGACAGGCTATCTAGTCCCGTGCTGCACAGTTTTAGCTGCAAAGTGCAAGAATAATTACTGACATAGATGAATAATATAGGGAAGGCATTGAGATAGCTGTTGAAGATAGGGCGGCATTTTGTGGGTTAATAGATAGCTGATTGAAGACCGAACGAACGAACGAACGAACGAACGAACGAGCGAACGAACGAACGAACGAACAATGTTTATTTTCAAAGGGTAACAAATTGGACATGCAGGCTTGTCTTACATTCGGCCCTTCCAATCACTCATCTTTCATTCATCAATTGCGCATGTTTTATTCACATAGGAAAAAAACATTGCCAAATGGATTTTGTAAACATAAACAATGCATATTACAATGTTATGAGACACTCATGCACAAGTACACACGCACATTCATAAACACACGCACATACATACCTGCATACATAATTACATCATTTGCACAAATTCTCACAGTTATGCACACACTCAGTAACATACAAATACACACCCCCTCGCATACACTGCATGCATGCACACATACCCACACAAACATATACACATACATAAACGAACACACACACACACTCACTTACACACACGCGCACAAACACTTACACACACGCGCACAAACACACATATCGCGCACAAACATACACGTTGATGATTGATTGATAGCTGATTGAATGTTGATTGAGGGTTGATAGAGTGTTGATTATGGGATGGTTGAGGGTTGATTGAAAATTGATTGAGATTTGATTGGGGGTCTATGCACCATGTGAGATCAATGGCAGAAAATGATGAACAACAGCCATTCAACTAACTCTGTTTATGTGTCGTAAAGACACGGTAAAAGCAAACAATATCACACGTGTATTAGCAAACAATATCACACGTGTATTAGCAAACAATATCACACGTGTATTAGCAAACAATATCACACCTGTCTTAGCAAACAATATCACACGTGTATTAGCAAACAATATCACACCTGTATTAGCAAACAATATCACACGTGTATTAGCAAACATTTCTCTAAAAAGTACTGGAGAGTTTTGGTCATAGACCATAACTTTATGAAGGGAAAATCCCAACTGCACCTCCCCGCGGTAGAGGATGGAAACACACTACGGTGTGGCTAACACAGCTCTGGGGACCGAGTATCCACCGGAATAAGTGGACAACTCTGCAGCTGAGCAGAGCAGGGCACTCACTTGTCCTTACAGTCGGAAATGGCTGTCAAAGGCAGAAGTTAAAGACCACCATGTGGATGTGGAAGGCAAGGGGAAACCACCACATTATCTTCCCAAGACTTCATGGCAAAACATAAATCAAAGTTAGTGAAGGACGTTAATGGCTGTCTTAGGGCATCCTCGTCCGGTAGGGACAGTCATGAGCCACAGGTGACACCAGACCGTCATCCAGCTACTGATGGCAAAATCATAACTAAATAAATAAATTTAGAGTAGGAACATGGAATGTTAGGACATTAAATGAGCTAGGAAAGTTGACCAATGTTCTAAGAGAGATGGATAGCATGAAAATGAATATACTAGGCGTTAGTGAGATGAGATGGAAGGGATCGGGCAAAATTATAGCTGACAATCACTACAATAATTTATTCTGGAGGGGATACACATGAAAAAGGTGTAGGAATAATATTAGACGAAAAAACAGCCAAGTCAATTAATGGATACTGGTGTATTTCAGATAGAGTTATTATGGTAAAAATCAAAGGCAAACCAATAGACATAAATATTATACAAGTATATGCACCAACAGCAAGCAGTAGTGATGAAGAAATACAACACTTTTACGACGAAATAGAAATGGCGATGGCTCAAATTGGATCACAAGAAATAAAAATAATACTTAGTGATTTTAATGCAAAAGTAGGAAAGGGAAAAATGGAGGATGTAGTGGGGAATTATGGTTTAGGTACAAGAAATGAAAGAGGGGAAAAGCTAATAGAATGGGCAAATATCAATGAGATGATAATTGGAAACACATGGTTTAAACACCATAAAAGACGACTAGTACACATGGATAAGCCCTGATAAGAAAATACGCAACCAAATTGACTACATACTAATTAATAAAAGATTTAGAAATGCTTTAATTAATGTAAAGACAATGCCTGGTGCTGACTGTAATAGTGATCATGTACCACTATGTGGACAAATAAAAGTAAGATTAAAGAGAGGGAAAAAATGGTTAAGAACATGAGACTTAATAAAGAGGTTCTGAAAATAGATAAAGAAATGCAAGAACAATACAGAGTGACTGTGAAAAATAGGTACAATGCAATAACTAAAATACAGAGTATAGATGAACAATGGGAAATGTTAAGGGACTCCATTCATCAAACTAGCAAAGAAGTATTACCGGAGAGAGGCAAAATAGCTAAGAAAAAATGGATGAATGAAGATATCTTAAAACTGATGGACAAAAGAAAACAGAGTAAAAATGACAAACAAGAATACGCTAAGATAAATAAAGAAATAAAAGATAAATGTGGGAAGGCTAAAGAAAGTTGGTTAAACGAGCAATGCAAAAAAATTGAATTAAATTCCATTAAAGATACAAAAAATATGCACAGACAAATCAGTGAGCTTACAGGAAGAAAAATAAGAATAAATACAGGGTGTTTGAAATCAAAAACAGGAAAGATAATATTAGAGGAAGATGCTATAATGAAGAGGTGGAATGAGTATATAAGAGAATTATATGAAGGAGAAAGGGAGAATTAACAGAAGATAGTAACTTAGAAGGTCCACCTATTCTGAAAGAAGAAGTCGCTGACGCTATGAAACGTATGAAGAAAGGAAAAACAGCTGGGCCAGATGAAATCACAATAGAAGAATTAGAAGTATTGGGAGAATTTGGAGTAGATATATTAACCAAAATGTTGAATGATATTTACAGCAGTGGATATTTACCCAGTGATATGCTGAAATCTGTATTTATAGCTATACCAAAAAGACCAGGAGCAATTGATTGTGAAGATTTTCGTACAATTAACCTTATAAACCATATCACTAAGCTTCTACTCAGAATCATAATGAGAAGAATCAAAAAGAAAATAAAAATGGAAATTAGTGAAGAACAGTATGGATTTGTGGAAGGAAAGGGCACAAACAATGCAATTTATACATTACGGACACTAATAGAAAGGTCAATAGAGAAACAGAGAGACATATATTTGTGCTTCATAGATTATACTAAGGCATTTGATAAAGTAAAACATGATGAACTGATTAAAATGTTGGAAGATATCAACATTGATGGAAAAGATTTAAGAATAATAAAGAATGTTTACTGGAACCAAGTAGCAGCAATTAAAATGGGAAATAAAGAGGGTAGTTACGAACAGATAAAGCTAGGAGTACGACAAGGGTGTGTCTTGTCACCAGATCTTTTCTCCCTGTATAGCGAAGTAATAATGAGAGAGATCAAAGAGATGCCAGGAATACTAGTTGGAGGTTATAATATAAATAATATACGCTATGCAGATGACACAGTATTGGTGGCGGATAATTCAACAGACCTACAACAATTATTAGACGTTGTAGTAACAGAGAGTGCAAGGAAAGGACTCTCCTTGAATATCAAGAAAACAGTAACAATGGTAATATCAAAGAAAATGGTGACACCAAAATGTGACATAGAAATAGAAGGGAAAATCCTTAACCAAGTTGATAATTTTAGATACCTAGGGGCATTTATAACATCAGATGGAAGATGTACAACAGAGATTAGGAGTAGAATAGGGCAGGCAAAAGCCGCTTTTCAGAAAATGAAGAGTATCTTATGCAATAAGTCACTATCACTGAATGTAAGAAAGAGAGTGCTGAAATGCTATGTAGAACCAGTTTTGCTGTATGGCAGTGAATCTTGGAACGTAAATGAACAAATTAAGAAGAAATTAGAAGCAACAGAGATGTGGTTCCTGAGACGAATGTTGCGAATTCCTTGGACTGCCAGAGTAACTAACGACGACTGCCTGAAACAGGCTAATGAAACTAGAACATTATATACAACAATAAGACAGAGACAAACATCTTTCTTCGGTCACGTGATGAGAAGAGAGGCATTGGAGAACATCGTAACAACTGGAAAGATGGAGGGGAAGAGAGGCAGAGGTAGACCAAGAGAAGTGATGCTGGATGGATTGAGACGGTGGCATGGAGGAATATCAGCACCAGAGTTGATCCAGAAAACAAAAGACCGAGATCTATGGAGAGCCATGAACGCCTACGCCAGCCGGTACGGCACTTGATGATGATGATGATTAGCAAACAATATCACACCTGTCTTAGCAAACAATATCACATCTGTATTAGCAAACAATATCACACCTGTATTAGCAAACAATATCACACGTGTATTATCAAACAATATCACACCTGTATTAGCAAACAATATCACACCTGTCTGAGCAAACAATATCACACGTGTATTAGCAAACAATATCACATGTGTCTTAGCAAACAATATCACACGTGTCTTAGCATTTAATATCACACCTGTATTAGCAAACAATATCACACGTGTATTAGCAAACAATATCACACGTGTATTAGCAAACAATATCACACCTGTATTAGCAAACAATATCTCACCTGTCTTAGCAAACAATATCACACGTGTATTAGCAAACAATATCACATGTGTCTTAGCAAACAATATCACACGTGTCTTAGCAATTAATATCACACCTGTATTAGCAAACAATATCACACGTGTATTAGCAAACAATATCACACCTGTATTAGCAAACAATATCACACCTGTATTAGCAAACAATATCACACCTGTATTAGCAAACAATATCACACGTGTATGAGCAAACAATATCACACCTGTATTAGCAAACAATATCACACCTGTCTTAGCAAACAATATCACACGTGTATTAGCAAACAATATCACATGTGTCTTAGCAAACAATATCACACGTGTCTTAGCAATTAATATCACACCTGTATTAGCAAACAATATCACACGTGTATTAGCAAACAATATCACACCTGTATTAGCAAACAATAGCACACGTGTATTAGCAAACAATATCACACCTGTATTAGCAAACAATAGCACACGTGTATTAGCAAACAATATCACACCTGTATTAGCAAACAATATCACACCTGTCTTAGCAAACAATATCACACCTGTCTTAGCAAACAATAGCACACCTGTATTAGCAAACAATATCACACCTGTATTAGCAAACAATATCACACGTGTATTAGCAAACAATATCACACATGTATTAGCAAACAATATCACACGTGTCTTAGCAAACAATATCACACGTGTATTAGCAAACAATAGCACACCTGTATTAGCAAACAATATCACACCTGTCTTAGCAAACAATATCACACCTGTCTTAGGAAACAATATCACACCTGTTTTAGCAAACAGTAACTCTATATTTATTGCAATCCCAAAGAAATCAGGAACCTTGGAATGTGATCAACATAGAACAATTAGTATAATGAGTCACATCACAAAGATTTTGCTAAGAATTATCATGCAAAGAATGAGGAAGAAGATACAACCTGAAATAGGGGAAGAACAATGCGTGTTTGTAGAAGGAAAGGGAACAGTAAATGCTGTGTATATGCTGCGAACAGTTATTGAACGTGCTATAGAAGTAAACAAGGATATACATCTTTGCTTTATTGACTTTACAAAGGCTTTTGATAGCGTTAGACATGTCAGCATGGTGGATATGCTTGCAGATCTACAAATTGATGGGAAAGACATTAGACTTATAAAAAACATATATTGGAAACAACAAGCTGCAATAAGGATTGATAATGAAGTGGGACAGTATCAGCCAATTAAGAGAGGTGTTAGGCAGGGATATGTGATGTCTCCAGATCTTTTTTCCCTGTACAGTGAAAATATTTTCAGAAATGTAGAGGATATAAATGGAATCAGCATTGGAGGACGAAACATCAATAAATTAGATATGCAGATGATACAGTATTAATTGCAGACAATGAGCAGGACCTGCAACAATTAGTAGATGCGGTTGTTGTACACAGTGAGCAACTGGGGTTAGAATTAAATTGTAAAAAGACAGGTTATGGTCGTCAGTAGGAAGGAAGAAGTGCCACAATGTAATATACAAGTAAATGGAAATATTCTTCAACAAGTGAATCGGTACAATTATCTTGGAACAGTTATAACATCTGATGGGAGATGCCTTGAAGAGATTAGAACAAGAATCGCCAAGGCGAAAGTAGCCTTTAGCAAGATGGAAAACATTCTGACCAATAAGAAGATGTCAATTGAAACGAGAAAAAGAGTGTTGAGGGGATACATAGAGCCTGTTCTTTTGTATGGATGTGAAACTTGGACAATGAGCAGTCAAGCTGAAAAGCATCTGATGGCTGCAGAAATGTGGTTTCTGAGGAAAATGCAAAGAATACCATGGACAGACAGAAAAACCAATGACCAAGTACTACAGGAGACAAATGAACATCGTAAACTGATTAGAGAAATTAGACGTAGACAGTCAAAATTTGTTGGACATGTTATGAGAAGAAATGGATTGGAGAACTTAGTGACAACTGGCAAGATCGAGGGGAACAGACCAAGAGGAAGACCGAGAGGAAAATACCTGGATGGCTTGGCCACATGGCATGGACGAGACAGGAACACTGAGCTGATCCACGACACTGGTGATCGAGTGAAATGGCGAGTCATGACCGCCCACGCTTTCCGGCATGGCACATGATTGATTGATTAGCAAACAATATCACACCTGTCTTAGCAAACAATATCACACCTGTCTTAGCAAACAATATCACACGTATCTTAGCAAACAATATCACACGTGTCTTAGCAAACAATAACACACGTGTCTTAGCAAACAATATCACACGTGAATTAGCAAACAATATCACACCTGTCTTAGCAAACAATATCACACGTGTCTTAGCAAACAATATCACACATATCTTAGCAAACAATATCACACCTGTCTTAGCAAACAATATCACACCTGTCTTAGCAAACAATATCACACGTGTATTAGCAAACAATATCACACCTGCATTAGCAAACAATATCACACGTGTATTAGCAAACAATATCACACCTGTATTAGCAAACAATATCACACGTGTCTTAGCAAACAATATCACACGTGTATTAGCAAACAATATCACACATGTATTAGCAAACAATATCACACGTGTCTTAGCAAACAATATCACACGTGTATTAGCAAACAATAGCACACCTGTATTAGCAAACAATATCACACCTGTCTTAGCAAACAATATCACACCTGTCTTAGGAAACAATATCACACCTGTCTTAGCAAACAGTAACTCTATATTTATTGCAATCCCAAAGAAATCAGGAACCTTGGAATGTGATCAACATAGAACAATTAGTATAATGAGTCACATCACAAAGATTTTGCTAAGAATTATCATGCAAAGAATGAGGAAGAAGATACAACCTGAAATAGGGGAAGAACAATGTGGGTTTGTAGAAGGAAAGGGTACAGTAAATGCTGTGTATATGCTGCGAACAGTTATTGAACGTGCTATAGAAGTAAACAAGGATATACATCTTTGCTTTATTGACTATACAAAGGCTTTTGATAGAGTTAGACATGTCAACATGGTGGATATGCTTGCAGATCTACAAATTGATGGGAAAGACATTAGACTAATAAAAAACATATATTGGAAACAACAAGCTGCAATAAGGATTGATAATGAAGTGGGACAGTATCAGCCAATTAAGAGAGGTGTTAGGCAGGGATGTGTGATGTCTCCAGATCTTTTTTCCCTGTACAGTGAAAATATTTTCAGAAATGTAGAGGATATAAATGGAATCAGCATTGGAGGACGAAACATCAATAAGATTAGATATGCAGATGATACAGTATTAATTGCAGACAATGAGCAGGACCTGCAACAATTAGTAGATGCGGTTGTTGTACACAGTGAGCAACTGGGGTTAGAATTAAATTGTAAAAAGACTCAGGTTATGGTCGTCAGTAGGAAGGAAGAAGTGCCACAATGTAATATACAAGTAAATGGAAATATTCTTCAACAAGTGAATCGGTACAATTATCTTGGAACAGTTATAACATCTGATGGGAGATGCCTTGAAGAGATTAGAACAAGAATCGCCATGGCGAAAGTAGCCTTTAGCAAGATGGAAAACATTCTGACCAATAAGAAGATGTCAATTAAAACGAGAAAAAGAGTGTTGAGGGGATACATAGAGCCTGTTCTTTTGTATGGATGTGAAACTTGGACAATGAGCAGTCAAGCTGAAAAGCATCTGATGGCTGCAGAAATGTGGTTTCTGAGGAAAATGCAAAGAATACCATGGACAGACAGAAAAACCAATGACCAAGTGCTACAGGAGACAAATGAACATCGTAAACTGATTAGAGAAATTAGACGTAGACAGTCAAAATTTTTTGGACATGTTATGAGAAGAAATGGATTGGAGAACTTAGTGACAACTGGCAAGATCGAGGGGAACAGACCAAGAGGAAGACCGAGAGGAAAATACCTGGTTGGCTTGGCCACATGGCATGGACGAGACAGGAACACTGAGCTGATCCACGACACTGGTGATCGAGTGAAATGGCGAGTCATGACCGCCCACGCTTTCCGGCATGGCACATGATTGATTGATTAGCAAACAATATCACACCTGTCTTAGCAAACAATATCACACCTGTCTTAGCAATCAATATCACACCTGTATTAGCAAACAAGATCACACGTGTATTAGCAAACAATATCACACCTGTCTTAGCAAACAATATCACACCTGTATTAGCAAACAATATCACACGTGTCTTAGCAAACAATATCACACCTATATTAGCAAACAATATCACACGTGTCTTAGCAAACAATATCACAAGTGTCTTAGCAAACAATATCACACGTGTCTTAGCAAACAATATCACACGTGTATTAGCAAACAATATCACACGTGTATTAGCAAACAATATCACATGTGTATTAGCAAACAATATCACACCTGTCTTAGCAAACAATATCACACGTGTCTTAGCAAACAATATCACACCTGTATTAGCAAACAATATCACACCTGTCTTAGCAAACAATATCACACCTGTCTTAGCAAACAATATCACACCTGTCTTAGCAAACAATATCACACCTGTATTAGCAAACAATAGCACACCTGTATTAGCAAACAATATCACACCTGTATTAGCAAACAATATCACACATGTATTAGCAAACAATATCACACCTGTCTTAGCAAACAATATCACACCTGTATTAGCAAACAATAGCACACCTGTATTAGCAAACAATATCACACGTGTATTAGCAAACAATATCACACGTGTATTAGCAAACAATATCACACCTGTATTAGCAAACAATATCACACCTGTCTTAGCAAACAATATCACACGTGTCTTAGCAAACAATATCACACCTGTATTAGCAAACAATATCACACCTGTCTTAGCAAACAATATCACACCTGTCTTAGTAAACAATATCACACCTGTCTTTGAATTCCGGAAATAGTTATATTTTAAATATTAAACTATATTTGAGTTTATACAATAGATGGTTATACCATCCCTAGTTGGAGGTAGCACAACCAACACATGTTTGTGAAATGTAAAGGAAAACCACCACAGTATTCTCCCGAGAGGAGATTTATAAATATGTAGAACATATATGAACAAACAGGCAAGCTAAGAATGGTTGACGCATTATCAGAAGAGTCAAAACTAGTTATTAGTCTCAGAATCAACTAATCTCTTGGCAATACGACAGTATTACAGGACTCAAATACAAGCATTAAGACTTAGATTAGGCGGAGAAATACAAACAAGCAAAGACATCTCCTTAGTGGCTACCATCAGCTAAAATATATCTGAGATCTTTGCCAGCACCAGAGGAATTTCCTCACAGCCACGGCCTTCAGCGTTTGAACGCTCGACTAAGTTCGTATGAATCAGCCTAATCTCCGATGAATTCCTAAGGGTTGCAAGCATGCAAACGTGCCACTTCTTAATGGGTTTCAGAAATGAATCGTTTAAGCTCGTACATCGGTTGGATGGGTGCTAGATGGGTCCTTAGGTCATTGTGAGCTAGTGAGACACCAGATTACGTGGCAAAGATCTTGTGAAACAAAGAAGACTGCATTGGGTGGTACAGATGGGACGGTACACAAAGAAGACTGCATTGGGTGGTACAGATGGGACGGTACACAAAGAAGACTGCATTGGGTGGTACAGATGGGACGGTACACAAAGAAGACTGCATTGGGTGGTACATATGGGACGGTACACAAAGAAGACTGCATTGGGTGGTACAGATGGGACGGTACACAAAGAAGACTGCATTGGGTGGTACAGATGGGACGGTACACAAAGAAGACTGCATTGGGTGGTACAGATGGGACGGTACACAAAGAAGACTGCATTGGGTGGTACAGATGGGACGGTACACAAAGAAGACTGCATTGGGTGGTACAGATGGGACGGTACACAAAGAAGACTGCATTGGGTGGTACAGATGGGACGGTACACAAAGAAGACTGCATTGGGTGGTACAGATGGGACGGTACACAAAGAAGACTGCATTGGGTGGTACAGATGGGACGGTACACAAAGAAGACTGCATTGGGTGGTACAGATGGGACGGTACACAAAGAAGACTGCATTGGGTGGTACAGATGGGACGGTACACAAAGAAGACTGCATGGGTGGTACAGATGGGACGGTACACAAAGAAGACTGCATTGGGTGGTACAGATGGGACGGTACACAAAGAAGACTGCATTGTGTGGTACAGATGGGACGGTACACAAAGAAGACTGCATTGGGTGGTACAGATGGGACGGTACACAAAGAAGACTGCATTGGGTGGTACAGATGGGACGGTACACAAAGAAGACTGCATTGGGTGGTACAGATGGGACGGTACACAAAGAAGACTGCATTGGGTGGTACAGATGGGACGGTACACAAAGAAGACTGCATTGGGTGGTACAGATGGGACGGTACACAAAGAAGACTGCATTGGGTGGTACAGATGGGACGGTACACAAAGAAGACTGCATTGGGTGGTACAGATGGGACGGTACACAAAGAAGACTGCATTGGGTGGTACAGATGGGACGGTACACAAAGAAGACTGCATTGGGTGGTACAGATGGGACCGGTACACAAAGAAGACTGCATTGGGTGGTACAGATGGGACGGTACACAAAGAAGACTGCATTGGGTGGTACAGATGGGACGGTACACAAAGAAGACTGCATTGGGTGGTACAGATGGGACGGTACACAAAGAAGACTGCATTGGGTGGTACAGATGGGACGGTACACAAAGAAGACTGCATTGGGTGGTACAGATGGGACGGTACACAAAGAAGACTGCATTGGGTGGTACAGATGGGACGGTACACAAAGAAGACTGCATTGGGTGGTACAGATGGGACGCGTACACAAAGAAGACTGCATTGGGTGGTACAGATGGGACGGTACACAAAGAAGACTGCATTGGGTGTACAGATGGACGGTACACAAAGAAGACTGCATTGGGTGGTACCAGATTGGACGGTACACAAAGAAGACTGCATTGGGTGGTACAGTGGGACGGTACAAAAGAAGACTGCATTGGGTGGTACAGATGGGACGGTACACAAAGAAGACTGCATGGGTGGTACAGATGGGACGGTACACAAAGAAGACTGCATTGGGTGGTACAGATGGGACGGTACACAAAGAAGACTGCATTGGGTTGGTACAGATGGGACGGTACACAAAGAAGACTGCATTGGGTGGTACAGATGGGACGGTACACAAAGAAGACTGCATTGGGTGGTACAGATGGGACGGTACACAAAGAAGACTGCATTGGGTGGTACAGATGGGACGGTACACAAAGAAGACTGCATTGGGTGGTACAGATGGGACGGTACACAAAGAAGACTGCATTGGGTGGGTACAGATGGGACGGTACACAAAGAAGACTGCATTGGGTGGTACAGATGGGGACGGTACACAAAGAAGACTGCATTGGGTGGTACAGATGGGACGGTACACAAAGAAGACTGCAATTGTGTGGTTACAGATGGGACGGTACACAAAGAAGACTGCATTGGGTGGTACAGATGGGACGGTACACAAGAAGACTGCATTGGGTGGTACAGATGGGACGGTACACAAAGAAGACTGCATTGGGTGGTACAGATGGGACGGTACACAAAGAAGACTGCATTGGGTGGTACAGATGGGACGGTACACAAAGAAGACTGCATTGGGTGGTACAGATGGGACGGTACACAAAGAAGACTGCATTAAGGTGGTACAGATGGGACGGTACACAAAGAAGACTGCATTGGGTGGTACAGATGGGACGGTACACAAAGAAGACTGCATTGGGTTGGTTACAGATGGGACGGTACACAAAGAAGACTGCATTGGGTGGTACAGATGGGACGGTACACAAAGAAGACTGCATTGGGTGTACAGATGGGACGGTACACAAAGAAGACTGCATTGGGTGGTACAGATGGGACGGTACACAAAAGAAGACTGCATTGGGTGGTACAGATGGGACGGTACACAAAGAAGACTGCATTGGGTGGTACAGATGGGACGGTACACAAGAAGACTGCATTGTGGTGGTACAGATGGGACGGTACACAAAGAAGACTGCATTGGGTGGTACAGATGGGACGGTACACAAAGAAGACTGCATTGGGTGGTACAGATGGGACGGTACACAAAGAAGACTGCATTGGGTGGTACAGATGGGACGGTACACAAAGAAGACTGCATTGGGTGGTACAGATGGGACGGTACACAAAGAAGACTGCATTGGGTTGGTACAGATGGGACGGTACACAAAGAAGACTGCATTGGGTGGTACAGATGGGACGGTACACAAAGAAGACTGCATTGGGTGGTACAGATGGGACGGTACACAAAGAAGACTGCATTGGGTGGTACAGATGGGACGGTACACAAAGAAGACTGCATTGGGTGGTACAGATGGGACGATACACAAGAAGACTGCATGGGTGGTACAGATGGGACGGTACACAAAGAAGACTGCATTGGGTGGTACAGATGAGACGGTACACAAAGAAGACTGCATTGGGTGGTACAGATGGGACGGTACAAGATAAGGCTTTCTCTTCTGGTTGGGTGTATTGATGTCTTGATTGTATGTCCACGGGATAAGAGAGGACAAATAGATAGTCTGTGTGTGAGTGTATGTCCACGGGATAAGAGAGGATAAATAGATAGTCTGTGTGTGATTGTATGTCCACGGTATAAGAGAGGACAAATAGATAGTCTGTGTGTGAGTGCATGTCCACGGGATAAAGAGAGGACAAATAGATAGTCTGTGGTGTGAGTGTATGTCCACGGGATAAGAGAGGACAAATAGATAGTCTGTGTGTGAGTGTATGTCCACGGGATAAGAGAGGACAAATAGATAGTCTGTGTGTGAGTGCATGTCCACGGGATAAGAGAGGACAAATAGATAGGCTGTGTGTGAGTGTATGTCCACGGGATAAGAGAGGACAAATAGATAGTCTGTGTGTGAGTGTATGTCCACGGGATAAGAGCCGACAAATAGATAGTCTGTATGTGACTGTATGTCCATGGGATAAGAGAGGACAAATAGATAGTCTGTGTGTGAGTGTATGTCCATGGGATAAGAGAGGACAAATAGATAGTCTGTGTGTGAGTGTATGTCCATGGGATAAGAGAGGACAAATAGATAGTCTGTATGTGAGTGTATGTCCATGGGATAAGAGAGGACAAATAGATAGTCTGTGTGTGCGTGTATGTCCACGGGATAAGAGAGGACAAATAGATAGTCTGTGTGTGAGTGTATGTCCATGGGATAAGAGAGGACATATAGATAGTCTGTGTGTGAGTGCATGTCCACGGGATAAGAGCCGACAAATAGATAGTCTGTGTGTGAGTGTATGTCCATGGGATAAGAGAGGACAAATAGATAGTCTGTATGTGAGTGCATGTCCACGGGATAAGAGATGACAAATCGATAGTCTGTGTGTGAGTGTATGTCTACGGGATAAGAGAGGACAAATAGATAGTCTGTGTGTGAGTGTATGTCCACGGGATAAGAGCCGACAAATAGATAGTCTGTATGTGAGTGTATGTCCACGGGATAAGAGCCGACAAATAGATAGTCTGTATGTGAGTGTATGTCCACGGTATAAGAGCCGACAAATAGATAGTCTGTGTGTGAGTGTATGTCCACGGTATAAGAGCCGACAAATAGATAGGCTGTATGTGATTGTATGTCCACGGGATAAGAGAGGACAAATAGATAGTCTGTGTGTGAGTTTATGTCCACGGGATAAGAGAGGACAAATAGATAGTCTGTATGTGAGTGTATGTCCACGGTATAAGAGCCGACAAATAGATAGTCTGTGTGTGAGTGTATGTCCACGGGATAAGAGAGGACAAATAGATAGTCTGTGTGTGATTGTATGTCTACGGGATAAGAGAGGACAAATAGATAGTCTGTATGTGAGTGTATGTCCACGGGATAAGAGCCGACAAATAGATAGTCTGTGTGTGAGTGTATGTCCACGGTATAAGAGCCGACAAATAGATAGTCTGTGTGTGAGTGTATGTCCACGGTATAAGAGAGGACAAATAGATAGTCTGTGTGTGAGTGTATGTCCACGGGATAAGAGAGGATAAATAGATAGTCTGTGTGTGAGTGCATGTCCAAGGGATAAGAGCCGACAAATAGATAGTCTGTGTGTGAGTGTATGTCCACGGGATAAGAGCCGACAAATAGATAGTCTGTGTGTGAGTGTATGTCCACGGTATAAGAGCCGACAAATAGATAGTCTGTGTGTGAGTGTATGTCCACGGGATAAGAGAGGACAAATAGATAGACTGTATGTGAGTGTATGTCCACGGGATAAGAGCCGACAAATAGATAGTCTGTATGTGAGTGTATGTCCACGGGATAAGAGAGGACAAATAGATAGGCTGTGTGTGAGTGTATGTCCACGGGATAAGAGAGGATAAATAGATAGGCTGTGTGTGAGTGCATGTCCACGGGATAAGAGAGGACAAATAGATAGGCTGTGTGTGAGTGTATGTCCACGGGATAAGAGAGGATAAATAGATAGGCTGTGTGTGAGTGCATGTCCACGGGATAAGAGAGGACAAATAGATAGGCTGTGTGTGAGTGTATGTCCACGGGATAAGAGAGGATAAATAGATAGTCTGTGTGTGAGTGCATGTCCACGGGATAAGAGAGGATAAATAGATAGTCTGTATATGAGTGCATGTCTACGGGATAAGAGCCGACAAATAGATAGTCTGTGTGTGAGTGTATGTCCACGGGATAAGAGAGGATAAATAGATAGTCTGTGTGTGAGTGCATGTCCACGGGATAAGAGAGGACAAATAGATAGCCTGTGTGTGAGTGCATGTCCACGGGATAAGAGAGGACAAATAGATAGTCTGTGTGTGAGTGCATGTCCACGGGATAAGAGAGGACAAATAGATAGTCTGTGTGAGAGTATGTCCACGGGATAAGAGAGGACAAATAGATAGTCTGTGTGTGAGTGCATGTCCACGGGATAAGAGAGGATAAATAGATAGTCTGTGTGAGTGTATGTCCACGGGATAAGAGAGGATAAATAGATAGTCTGTGTGAGTGCATGTCCACGGGATAAGAGAGGACAAATAGATAGTCTGTGTGTGAGTGCATGTCCACGGGATAAGAGAGGACAAATAGATAGTCTGTGTGAGTGTATGTCCACGGGATAAGAGAGGATAAATAGATAGTCTGTGTGTGAGTGCATGTCCACGGGATAAGAGAGGATAAATAGATAGTCTGTGTGTGAGTGCATGTCCACGGGATAAGAGAGGATAAATAGATAGTCTGTGTGTGAGTGCATGTAAACGGGATAAGAGAGGACAAATAGATAGTCTGTGTGTGAGTGCATGTCCACGGGATAAGAGAGGATAAATAGATAGTCTGTGTGTGAGTGCATGTCCACGGGATAAGAGAGGACAAATAGATAGTCTGTGTGTGAGTGCATGTCCACGGGATAAGAGAGGACAAATAGATAGTCTGTGTGTGAGTGCATGTCCACTGGATAAGAGAGGACAAATAGATAGTCTGTATGTGAGTGCATGTCCACGGGATAAGAGAGGACAAATAGATAGTCTGTGTGTGAGTGCATGTCCACGGGATAAGAGAGGACAAATAGATAGTCTGTATGTGAGTGCATGTCCACGGGATAAGAGAGGATAAATAGATAGTCTGTGTGAGTGCATGTCCACGGGATAAGAGAGGATAAATAGATAGTCTGTGTGTGAGTGCATGTCCACGGGATAAGAGAGGATAAATAGATAGTCTGTGTGAGTGTATGTCTACGGGATAAGAGAGGACAAATAGATAGTCTGTGTGTGAGTGCATGTCCACGGGATAAGAGCCGACAAATAGATAGTCTGTGTGAGTGTATGTCTACGGGATAAGAGAGGACAAATAGATAGTCTGTGTGAGTGTATGTCCACGGGATAAGAGAGGGCAAATAGATAGTCTGTGTGAGTGTATGTCCACGGGATAAGAGAGGATAAATAGATAGTCTGTGTGTGAGTGCATGTCCACGGGATAAGAGAGGACAAATAGATAGTCAGTGTGTGAGTGCATGTCCACGGGATAAGAGAGGACAAATAGATAGTCTGTGTGAGTGTATGTCCACGGGATAAGAGAGGATAAATAGATAGTCTGTGTGAGTGTATGTCCACGGGATAAGAGAGGATAAATAGATAGTCTGTATGTGAGTGCATGTCCACGGGATAAGAGAGGATAAATAGATAGTCTGTGTGAGTGTATGTCCACGGGATAAGAGAGGATAAATAGATAGTCTGTGTGAGTGCATGTCCACGGGATAAGAGAGGATAAATAGATAGTCTGTGTTTGAGTGTATGTCCACGGGATAAGAGAGGACATATAGATAGTCTGTGTGTGAGTGCATGTCCACGGGATAAGAGAGGATAAATAGATAGTCTGTGTGTGAGTGTATGTCCACGGGATAAGAGATGACAAATAGATAGTCTGTGTGTGAGTGCATGTTCACGGGATAAGAGAGGATAAATAGATAGTCTGTGTGTGAGTGCATGTTCACGGGATAAGAGAGGATAAATAGATAGTCTGTGTGTGAGTGCATGTCCACGGGATAAGAGAGGATAAATAGATAGTCTGTGTGTGAGTGCATGTCCACGGGATAAGAGAGGATAAATAGATAGTCTGTGTGAGTGTATGTCTACGGGATAAGAGAGGACAAATAGATAGTCTGTGTGTATAAGAGCCGACAAATAGATAGTCTGTGTGTGAGTGTATGTCCACGGGATAAGAGAGGATAAATAGATAGTCTGTGTGTGAGTGTATGTCCACGGGATAAGAGAGGATAAATAGATAGTCTGTGTGTGAGTGTATGTCCACGGGATAAGAGAGGATAAATAGATAGTCTGTGTGTGAGTGTATGTCCACGGGATAAGAGAGGACAAATAGATAGTCTGTGTGTGAGTGCATGTCCACGGGATAAGAGAGGACTAAATAGGATAGTCTGTGTGTGAGTGCATGTCCACGGGATAAGAGAGGACAAATAGATAGGGCTGTGTGTGAGTGCATGTCCACGGGATAAGAGAGGACAAATAGATAGTCTGTGTGTGAGTGTATGTCCACGGGATAAGAGAGGATAAATAGATAGTCTGTGTGTGAGTGTATGTCCACGGGATAAGAGAGGACAAATAGATAGTCTGTGTGTGAGTGCATGTCCACGGGATAAGAGAGGATAAATAGATAGTCTGTGTGTGAGTGTATGTCCACGGGATAAGAGAGGACATATAGATAGTCTGTGTGTGAGTGCATGTCCACGGGATAAGAGAGGATAAATAGATAGTCTGTGTGTGAGTGTATGTCCACGGGATAAGAGAGGATAAATAGATAGTCTGTGTGTGAGTGTATGTCTACGGGATAAGAGAGGACAAATAGATAGTCTGTGTGTATAAGAGCCGACAAATAGATAGTCTGTGTGTGAGTGTCTGCCCACGGTATAAGAGCCGACAAATAGACAGTCTGTGTGAGTGCTACCTTCTTCCTTTGTAGATAGAGGTGGTTAAACAGATGGAATAGCAATAGACAGACAGACAGACAGACAGACAGACAGACAGACAGACAGACAGACAGACAGGCAGGCAGACAGACAGACAGACAGACAGACAGACAGACAGGCAGGCAGACAGACAGACAGACAGACAGACAGACAGACAGACAGGCAGGCAGGCAGGCAGGCAGGCAGGCAAGGAGGCAGGCAGACAGACAGACAGAGTCAGAAAGACAGAGAGATGAGCAGATAAATTAAAAATTCCACCAATATATTAGTGAAATAGCCGAGACAAAATGTAAACAAATAACACTCCATTTAAATTACGTCCCCCACTTCCCACGACCAGACCCTGTCAAAAAGACATCGTTTTAACAAAACCATTAGTGTCTTTTCAAAATTAAAGTAAAAATATTTGCCGTTCCCTTCTTGGCAAATACTCTTTAATAACTATAGATATTGATTTTGTGCTACTGTTAGCATCATCTCCGTTCGTCTTTGTGTTTTTAGCCAACTTGCAGCTCTAATGATTTTTTTAGTACCACTTTAAAACGTGACTTAAACTGATACTATTTGTCACCAAGGGAGGTAAGAAAACACTAAACTATTTGAGCAAAGGGGGATAAATGTTTAAGTTTCAGCCAGACAGATAAAGTGGGAAGTACTTTAAGAGAATTACGACTTTCTGGAGAGCGACTGAGAATTTAAACTATTTTAGTATTTTGGTAATCTTTATTCTCACAATTTCCCTGTACTGATAAACACATTATGGGTAAAATAATGTAATATCCGAAAGAATGAATAAATAAAACATGCAGACATGAAGTACACTCTTTGAACAGCAATCAAATCTAGTCAAGGAAGGACCCTATCATAGTTTCTCTGAGGTTGAACAGGATATGGGGTAATGGTATATATGCATGTCGCTATTATTTTCGGGTACGACAGATCAAACAAATGAGCAGGACAGTTTTGTCGGATCGCTTCTCAATCTTTTGGCTAAGATCAACGGGTTTAGTTTAGCCGACGGATTAACATCACGGCACGCGGGTGTAATCCCATAAGTGCTTCTTTCTACTACTAACTCAAGCCTGATTTCGGAGAAACTCGGCTCAGTGCACGAACTCCGTAGCACCGGCGAGGATCCTGAAATATTTTGGGTAGATTTTTAACACGAAATTTTGCACGGGCAGCGCCGATAGGCTACTCTTTTTCGATTTCCAACTGCCAAGGGGATGTTTTACGTGTGCAACAATACACACTGGCGTCCGATGTCACTACCCTGAGACCAGGGGAAATTTTGTTAATAGAAGTCCACGTGAAAAAATTCATGCCCTCACCGGGGCTTGAACCCGAGACCTCCAGCACTCGAGGCGGACACCATACCTCGAGACCACTGAGCTCCCCTTAAGGTCAAAGGGTTAGGCCACAGATTTGGCCACAGGCCTCAGGTTAGCCACAGATTGGCTGGCTCTGTACAACGTGGTGGAGTATTGATGCATGACAAGGCAGACGTGGTTGCGGCCTTGTAGGAGCTCGTGCACACCTCGGAGGAGCAAATGAATTACCATGGTCTGGCAAGAATGAGACAGCGAGGTGTGACGAGGGGATCTGGCCGATGCTAGACGCTCAGAGGAAAGGCGAGACGGACATATAATCATATTGCTACTGGTACTATTAGTGTTGGAACTCTTCGCTGGCTGCTGAGGATGGGGACGGAGCGCTTATGGGAATGCCCCGAATTGCTGTGATGTCGATTCCTAAATCAATCAACCAATCAATCATTCAGATCAAAGGGTAGTTTCGGTAGTTATCTGCACTTGATCTGGTCTTCCGAATAACACTCAGGACGTTTCACCTCACTGGGATGGCTCTGGTACCTGGAACACCGCGATCCCTTATAAATAAATAAACACTGTGGTTTAACGGAACAGCGAGCCATTATCATTTTGTAAAAGGAGGTCAGCATGGCTGAATGAATGACATCGCTGCTCTTAAATTCCCACTGTGCTGATACCGAGGTACCGAGTTTAACCTCTACACTGGTCAGTTGGACTGAAATGTTGACTTCTTGTCCTTGACTTGCGGACGTAAATTACAAGTGCCTCAGAAGTCGGAGTGGGTTGGCCTGATGGCGAGGGACACAGGGTAATAGGGAAAGCTAATCCACACGCAAACAATCAATCCAGCACACTAGAAGTGGTAGCACTTATATGGACAACGCTTGAGTTCAAGGCGAAGGAACGAACCAATATATGTAGTGACATAACTTGGTCTGACCAGTCACATTCTAGTGACATAACTTGGTCTGATCAGTCACATTCTAGTGACATAACTTGGTCTGACCAGTCACATTCTAGTGACATAACTTGGTCTGATCCGTCACATTCTAGTGACATAACTTGGTCTGACCCAGTCACATTCTAGTGACATAACTTGGTCTGACCAGTCACATTCTAGTGACATAACTTGGTCTGACCAGTCACATTCTAGTGACATAACTTGGTCTGACCAGTCACATTCTAGTGACATAACTTGGTCTGACCAGTCACATTCTAGTGACATAACTTGGTCTGACCAGTCACATTCTAGTGACATAACTTGGTCTGACCAGTCACATTCTAGTGACATAACTTGGTCTGACCAGTCACATTCTAGTGACATAACTTGTCTGACCAGTCACATTCTAGTGACATACTTGGTCTGACCAGTCACATTCTAGTGACATAACTTGGTCTGACCAGTCACATTCTAGTGACATACTTGGTCTGACCAGTCACATTCTAGTGACATAACTTGGTCTGACCAGTCACATTCTAGTGACATAACTTGGTCTGACCAGTCACATTCTAGTGACATAACTTGGTCTGACCAGTCACATTCTAGTGACATAACTTGGTCTGACCAGTCACATTCTAGTGACATAACTTGGTCTGACCATCCCTTCTAGTGACATAACTTGGTCTGACCAGTCACATTCTAGTGACATAACTGTCTGACCAGTCACATTCTGTGACATAACTTGGTCTGACCAGTCACATTCTAGTGACATAACTTGGTCTGACCAGTCACATTCTAGTGACATAACTTGGTCTGACCAGTCACATTCTAGTGACATAACTTGGTCTGACCAGTCACATTCTAGTGACATAACTTGGTCTGACCAGTCACATTCTAGTGACTAACTTGGTCTGACCAGTCACATTCTAGTGACATAACTTGGTCTGACCAGTCACATTCTAGTGACATAACTTGGTCTGACCAGTCACATTCTAGTGACATAACTTGGTCTGACCAGTCACATTCTAGTGACATAACTTGGTCTGACCAGTCACATTCTAGTGACATAACTTGGTCTGACCAGTCACATTCTAGTGACATAACTTGGTCTGACCAGTCACATTCTAGTGACATAACTTGGTCTGACCAGTCACATTCTAGTGGCATAACTTGGTCTGACCAGTCACATTCTAGTGACATAACTTGGTCTGACCAGTCACATTCTAGTGACATAACTTGGTCTGACCAGTCACATTCTAGTGACATAACTTGGTATGACCAGTCACATTCTAGTGACATAACTTGGTCTGACCAGTCACATTCTAGTGACATAACTTTGTCTGACCAGTCACATTCTAGTGACATAACTTGGTCTGACCAGTCACATTCTAGTGGCATAACTTGGTCTGACCAGTCACATTCTAGTGACATAACTTGGTCTGACCAGTCACATTCTAGTGACATAACTTGGTCTGATCAGTCTCATTCTAGTGACATAACTTGGTCTGACCAGTCACATTCTAGTGACATAACTTGGTCTGACCAGTCCACATTCTAGTGACATAACTTGGTCTGACCAGTCACATTCTAGTGACACAACTTTGGTCTGATCAGTCACATTCTAGTGACATAACTTGGTCTGACCAGTCACATTCTAGTGACACAACTTGGTCTGATCAGTCACATTCTAGTGACATAACTTGGTCTGACCAGTCACATTCTAGTGACATAACTTGGTCTGATCAGTCACATTCTAGTGACATAACTTGGTCTGATCAGTCACATTCTAGTGACATAACTTGGTCTGACCAGTCACATTCTAGTGACATAACTTGGTCTGACCAGTCACATTCTAGTGGCATAACTTGGTCTGACCAGTCACATTCTAGTGACATAACTTGGTCTGACCAGTCACATTCTAGTGACATAACTTGGTCTGATCAGTCTCATTCTAGTGACATAACTTGGTCTGACCAGTCACATTCTAGTGACATAACTTGGTCTGACCAGTCACATTCTAGTGACATAACTTGGTCTGCCAGTCACTTCTAGTGGACACAACGTGGTCTGACCAGTCACATTCTAGTGACATAACTTGGTCTGACCAGTCACATTCTAGTGACATAACTTGGTCTGATCAGTCACATTCTAGTGACATAACTTGGTCTGACCAGTCACATTCTAGTGACATAACTTGGTCTGATCAGTCACATTCTAGTGACATAACTTGGTCTGATCAGTCACATTCTAGTGACATAACTTGGTCTGATCAGTCACATTCTAGTGACATAACTTGGTCTGATCAGTCACATTCTAGTGACATAACTTGCTCTGATCAGTCACATTCTAGTGACATAACTTGGTCTGATCAGTCACATTCTAGTGACATAACTTGGACTGATCAGTCACATTCTAGTGACATAACTTGGTCTGATCAGTCACATTCTAGTGACATAACTTGGTCTGATCAGTCACATTCTAGTGACATAACTTGGTCTGATCAGTCACATTCGCTACCGCAATATGCTGTTGTTATTAGTAGTAGGCCTCTTTCAGTCCTGAAGGACTATAGAGTTGTGCCACTGTGGAGGTACCTGGCAGCACCGCTGGTGACTGTATAGTTATGTAGTTATGCCGTTTTTAAAGCACAGCCGTCCCCGTGGCTACGGTATTACGGACGCGGTTTGTGATCCCGTATACCCGCGTTAGAAACACAGATGCGCGCGATCTGGCAGCAGACCGCGTTGCGTTGGTTTTTTTTTACGAAATGGTATGAGTGCTGGTCGTTCAGAAAACAATGACAAACTACTGAACGTAAACTTGCCAAGACATCAACAGCAGCGAAAAATGCTGATGTTGACTGCAAAAGTCCTGTAAAGGATATGCAACTAACTTTAACTTGTAAAGCACAGTGTAAAAAATCTATCGTCTGACAAGACGGCAAGGTGCCAGTAGTTTGGTCTGCCGGTAATACAGAAGATACAAACATGGTCAAAAACGGAATCTTATAATTTAATGGATACGAAATAACAAAAAACGACCAGAGATTTCAGAAATTTAGTTTTGATTTACTGCATATAAATCAAGCAGAAATGGCATTTTGACTTGATCGATGCTCACAGAAAGATGTATCAGGGGGCAAGAAAATCTATATTGATGTTTTATGGACTATTCAAAAGCTTTTGACAAAGTGGGGTATCAAGACCTTTTCGACATTTTGCGTGAACTCAATATAGATGTTAACGATTTCCTGATAATTAGGAATGTATGGTGGAACAAGGATCTGCCATGAGAAACGAACAAAATGACTTGGTGAATTTAGACAATATTCATAAATGGCGACATCTTGAGAGAGTTAAAATTAAAGGCTAAAATATAAATAATCTCGGGTTTACCAATTGACTCATTTACGAAACAGGTTCGGAAACAGACTGCTTTGCGTTGATTTCAATGGTATGGCGTCGGCAGTGAAAAAAACAGTGGCAAGCTACTGAACTAAACACCAGATCAGTCTCTTTAGCTATATGGTTTATTAGTTATCTGTTTGAGTGATTGAATAGCAAGTTGGTGTTTTGTGAGTTTTCCCATATAGGTTGCCTATGTAGTTTACCCACGTAGTTTGCCCTATGTAGTTTACCCGTCTAGATTGCCCATGTAGTTTAACCATGAATTTTGCCCATGCAGTTTAAACGTGTAGTTTACCCGTCTAGATTGCCCGTGGAGTTTATCCATGTAGTTTAGCTATGTAATTCGACCGTCTAGTTTACCAATGTAATTTATACATGTAGTTTGTTCATGTAGTTTACCTACATTACCTACATGTAGTTTGTTCATGTAGTTTACCTGTGTAGTTTACCCATGTACTTTAACCTTGTAGCTTGGCCTTGTAGCTTACCAATGTCGTTACCTACATATTTTAATCATGTAGTTTGCCCATTTAATTTTCACGTCTAGATTCCCCATATAGTTTGCCCATGTAGTTTGTCCGTGTAGTTTGCCCATGTAGTTTAACCACGTGGTTTGCCCATGTAGTTTAGCCATGTAGTTTGCCCATGCAGTTTGTCCATATGGTTTGTCCGTCTATTTTTCCCATGTAGTTTGCCCGTGTAGTTTTCCCATGTAGTTTGCCCATGTAGTTTGTCCGTGTAGTTTGCCCGTGTAGTTTTCCCATGTAGTTTGCCCGTGTAGTTTTCCCATGTAGTTTGCCCATCTAGTTTGCCTGTCTAGTTTGCCCATGTAGTTTGCCCGTTTAATTTGCCCATGTAGCTTGCTGTTGTAGTTTGCCCATGTAGTTTGCCCGTCTAGTTTGTCCATGTAGTTTGCCGGTGTTGTTGGCTTTGATGATTTTATTTGCTGGTGGTAGGATATTTGGTTACCTGGTGTGTTTCGTTGTCCGTTTTGCTTGTGTTTGGTGGGTTAATTGCTTGTAAGTCTGATATTTGAAGTATAAATGTTTTCAGAATCTGACATTTGAAGTATGAATGTTTGTAGAATCTGACATTTGAAGTATGAATGTTTGTACAGTCTGATATTTGAAGTATGAATGTTTGTAGAATCTGACACTTGAAGTATGAAAGTTTGTAGTGTGATTCTCGGAGAAAATAGATTGCATAGTGTGATACTTGTAGAAAATCGGGATATCATAACAAAGGAGCTGTTATTGTTATTACCGTCGTTGCCATTGTAATTATTATCACATCATCATTCTGTACCATGCCGGTGTATCTGTCTATCTATTCGTCTATGTCTGCCACATTGTATAGACACGTAAATATTTACTTGACTGACCGTACGCCTGTCCATGTGATTGTGTCTAATGTTACTCTAACCCAAATATCACAATCAAAACATATCCCCCAAAGGCGATCTCTTATATGCCCCACGAACTTCCCTTGTGCAGATCATTTGCGGTATTGTCTCCCCTAATCAGGTTAGCGAGCTGTCAACTCTCATGTTCTGCCGATTATTGTTCTGGCCAGTGTAGAATCCCTGTGGTGCACAACATCCCATTATTTCATCGTCTTTTTTCTTACCTTCTTTTAGATATCTAGACGACCTGTGGGTTGCGTTTCATAGTTACTGGGAGAGAAATACATCGCTCATAAGTGTTTGCTTGCGTCTTTGTACTCTCTTGTCTAAGTGTGTACTCTCTTGTCTAAGTGTGTACTCTCTTGTCTTAGTGTGTACTCTCTTGTCTAAGTGTGTACTATCTTGTCTAAGTGTGTACTCTATTGTCTAAGTGTGTACTCTCTTGTCTAAGTGTGTACTCTCTTGTCTAAGTGTGTACTCTATTGTCTAAGTGTGTACTCTATTGTCTAAGTGTGTACTCTATTGTCTAACTGTGAACTCTCTTGTCTAAGTGTGTACTCTCTTGTCTAAGTGTGTACTCTCTTGTCTAAGTGATTACTCTCTAGTCTAAGTGTCTACTCTCTTGTCTAAGTGTGTACTATCTTGTCTAAGAGTGTACTCTCTTGTCTAAGTGTGTACTCTCTTGTCTAAGTGTGTACTATCTTGTCTAAGTGTGTACTCTATTGTATATGTGTGTACTCTCTTGTCTAAGTTTGTACTCTATTGACTAAGTGTGTACTCTCTTGTCTTAGTGTGTACTATCTTGTCTAAGTGTGTACTCTCTTGTCTAAGTATGTACTCTCTTGTCTAAGTGTGTACTATCTTGTCTAAGTGTGTACTATCTTGTCTAAGTGTGTACTCTATTGTCTAAGTGTTTACTCTCTTGTCTAAAGTGTGTACTCTATTGTCTAAGTGTGTACTATCTTGTCTAAGTGTGTACTCTCTTGTCTAAGTGTGTACTATCTTGTCTAAGTGTGTACTATCTTGTCTAAGTGTGTACTATATTGTCTAAGTTTGTACTCTCTTGTCTAAGTGTGTACTATCTTGTCTAAGTGTGTACTCTCTTGTCTAAGTGTGTACTCTCTTGTCTAAGTGTGTACTCTCTTGTCTAAGTGTGTACTATCTTGTCTAAGTATGTATTCTCTTGTCTAAGTGTGTACTCTCTTATGTAAGTGTTTACTCTCTTGTCTAAGTGTGTACTCTCTTGTCTAAGTGTGTACTCTCTTGTCTAAGTGTGTACTCTCTTATCTAAGTGTGTACTATCTTGTCTAAGTGTGTACTCTCTTGTCTAAGTTTGTACACTCGTTTCTAAGTTTGTTCTCTTGTCTAAGTTTGTACTCTTGTCTAAGTTTGTACTCTTGTCTAAGTGTAAACTATCTTGTCTAAGTTTGTACTCTCTTGTCTAAGTTTGTACTGTCTTGTCTAAGTTTGTACACTCGTTTCTAAGTTTGTACTCTTGTTTAGGTTTGTACTCTTGTCTAAGTTTGTACTCTTGTCTAAGTTTGCACTATCTTGTCTAAGTTTGTACTCTCTTGTCTAAGTGTGTACTATATTTTCTACGTGTGTACTCTCTTGTCTCAGTGTGTGCTATCTTGTCTAAGTTTGTACTATCTTATCTAAGTGTGTACTATCTTGTCTAAGTGTATACTATCTTGCCTAAGTGAGTACCATCTTGTCTAAGTGTGTACTATCTTGTCTAAGTGTATACTATATTGTCTAAATGTGTACTATCTTGTCTCAGTTTGTACACTTGTTTCTAAGTTTGTACTCTTGTCTAAGTGTGTACTATCTTGTCTAAGTGTATACTATCTTGTCTAAGTGTGTACTATCTTGTCTCAGTGTGTACTATCTTGTCTAAGTGTGTACTCTCTTGTCTAAGTGTGTACTATCTTGTCTAAGTGTATACTATCTTGCCTAAGTGTATACTATATTGTCTAAATGTGTACTATCTTGTCTCAGTTTGTACACTTGTTTCTAAGTTTGTACTCTTGTCTAAGTGTGTACTATCTTGTCTAAGTATATACTATCTTGTCTAAGTGTGTACTATCTTGTCTCAGTGTGTACTATCTTGTCTAAGTGTGTACTCTCTTGTCTAAGTGTGTGCTATATTGTCTACGTGTGTACTCTCTTGTCTCTGTGTGTACTATCTTGTCTCAGTGTGTACTATCTTGTCTAAGTGTGTACTATCTTGTCTAAGTGTGTACAATATTGTCTACGTGTGTACTCTCTTTTCTAAGTGTGTACTATATTGTCTAAGTGTGTACTATCTTGTCTACGTGTGTACTCTCTTGTCTAAGTGTGTACTATATTGTCAAAGTGTGTACTATCTTGTCTAAGTGTGTACTCTCTTGTCTAAGTGTGTACTCTCTTGTCTAAGTGTGTAATATCTTGTCTAAGTATGTACTATCTTGTCTAAGTTTGTACTCTAGTCTAAGTGTGCACTACCTTGTCTAAGTTTGTACTCTTTTCTAAGTGTGTGCTCTCTTCTCTAAGTGTGTACTATCTTGTCTACGTGTGTACTATCTTGTCTAAGTTTGTACTCTTGTCTAAGTGTGTACTCTCTTGTCTAAGTGTGTACTATATTGTCTAAGTGTGTACTATATTGTCTAAGTTTGTACTCTCTTGTCTAAGTGTGTACTCTCTTGTCTAAGTTTGTACTCTTTTGTCTAAGTGTTTACTCTCTTGTCTAAGTTTGTACTCTCTTGTCTAAGTGTGTACTCTCTTGTCTAAGTTTGTACTATCTTGTCTAAGTGTGTACTTTCTTGTCTAAGTGTGTACTATCTTGTCTAAGTGTGTACTCTCTTGTCTAAGTGTGTGCTCTCTTGTCTAAGTGTGTACTCTCTTGTCTAAGTGTGTACTATCTTGTCTAAGTTTGTACTCTCTTGTCTAAGTGTGTACAATCTTGTCTAAGTGTGTACTCTCTTTTCTAAGTTTGTACTATCTTGTCTAAATTTGTACTATCTTGTCTAAGTGAGTACTCTCTTGTCTAAGTGTGTACTATCTTGTCTAAGTTTGTACTCTCTTGTCTAAGTTTGTACTCTCTTGTCTACGTTTGTACTCTCTTGTCTAAGTTTGTACTCTCTTGTCTAAGTTTGTACTCTCTTGTCTAAGTTTGTACTCTAGTCTAAGTGTGTACTACCTTGTCTAAGTTTGTACTCTTTTCTAAGCGTGTACTCTCTTGTCTAAGTGTGTACTATCTTGTCTACGTGCGTACTATCTTGTCTAAGTTTGTACTCTTGTCTAAGTGAGTACTCTCTTGTCTAAGTGTGTACTATATTGTGTAAGTGTGCACTATATTGTCTAAGTTTGTACTCTCTTGTCTAAGTGTTTACTCTCTTGTCTAAGTTTGTACTCTCTTGTCTAAGTGTGTACTCTCTTGTCTAAGTTTGTACTATCTTGTCTAAGTGTGTACTTTCTTGTCTAAGTGTGTACTATCTTGTCTAAGTGTGTACTCTCTTGTCTAAGTGTGTGCTCTCTTGTCTAAGTGTGTACTCTCTTGTCTAAGTGTGTACTATCTTGTCTAAGTTTGTACTCTCTTGTCTAAGTGTGTACTATCTTGTCTAAGTATGTACTTTCTTGTCTAAATTTGGACTCTCTTTTCTAAGTTATGATGACAATGATGATGATGGTGATGATTCATCTAATACAAGGGGATGGCGACCTTGGTACCACAGTCACTAGCATGCTTGCCTGTCCGTCCTCTGGTAATAGGCTCGAATTTCTATCTAGGCGAATTATTTACATTATCCTGCGCTACTGGATAGACGCAGCCTAAAATGTCTACCATGATAGCCTTGGCAAGTAGCTGACGTCATCACCCCCAAGAGGTTCGATTGGTCTATAAACATACAGTGCCATCACCACATACCAAATAAGCCTCAGAGCCTCAAAAATTGGTCTTTTCTGTTTGTTTTAATTCAGTGGAGTTAAGTCTGTTTTCTACTTCTTCCCCCGTGTCTTCTGTGAGTGCGAATCAATACCTGTGATTTGTTTACACGCCCCCGTCTCTATAACCCAATCTTCTCCCATAACATTAGCCGCGTCATCAAACATACCCCGTGAATCACGGGGGAAAGTTAGCCAGCAAGGAACAACAAGACAAGGCTATAAACGGAAAGAAATTATCTCAAGATGGCCAGGAAATTGCTAGTCTGCATTCTACTCTCAGGACGAAGAACTGACTTCCATTTGGGCCGGCCTTGGCGTTAGAGTTGGCGTTATAATCAAGCGAATTCTAGGGGGTATTTCGGAATGACATCAGGAAGTAGTGGTTTCTTTCGTGAACGACATGAGTCAGTAGAGGGTATCTCCCAATGACATGAGGCAGTAGAGGGTATTTCCGAATGAGTTGAGACAGTAGAGGGTATTTCCGAATGACATGAGTCAGTAGAGGATATTCCCGAATGACATGAGGGAAGTATGGGGTATTGTTATGCGCTCGTTCTAATGCTGTTTCTGAGTCAGTATTCATTCCTCTAAGGTTGTTCTTGAAACCATCACTCCATTCGTTGCGTGGTTTTGCCCTTGCTCTGTATCCTTTATATTTCTTAAATGTAGTAGATGGTACCAGGGCATTCTTGCGAGATGACCAAACCATTTAATATGTTGTTATTGAATGAAGTGAAAGATTGTTTTCAAACCTAGCTTTGTGACATGTGAGTCTCTTGGTACCGAAGTGGCCATTCACCCGTCCGCAGTCACGGTAGTAATGGACCAGTTAGGATTATTCACACCTGTCTGAGCTATATTTGGTGCAGTAGTGAAGTATATGTTCTGCTGTGGGAGGTGCCTGCCTATATTTCCACATTGTTAAAGTACCTGTTTTTAACTTTGTGTACTTCTTGCTATTAGATCTTTTATGTTCTTTTCTGAATCTACAGATAGTTATTTCTTCTGTTGAATATATAACAGTCTTTCATGTTGTTGGATATTTGATTTTCTTTGATTTGCGTAGGTTGTTTTAATAATTATCTCAAATGACAATTATTATAATAAACATGCCCATATTTATGGCACGTTTCACCTACCTCAGGTAATTATAATGGTCATGTTAAAAATAGTCTTTGTGAGTCATGTATTATTGATTATTTTCCATGCGTTTTGATGCATACTGTTTCGTTATTGTCTAATATTAGCTTCAAAGGTGATAGTAGAATGAAATAATGTATGAGAGGAAAGATATAAGAAGGGCGGAGTGCCAGATGATCCCGCTTGCCCAATTCTTAACCCTGTGAAAATAAAGTTTGCTCCTTCGTTCTTTCTGTTGTCTCCAGCTTAAGTGGACTACGTATTGCAATGACTCCAAGAGCAACGCCGGCGTAGTCCAGCTACTGGCAGGTCTTCCATTCAAGACAGGTCAAGGGATAGGAACCAGACGAAGCCAGACACAAACCTGTTGCCTTCTTAGTAGACCCGAGTCAGTTGAAAGCCTGGAAAAGCCAGCCTGATAAAATGTTAGTGGAAGTCGGATTGCCGAGCCATAGGCTTGACGAAACCGTGCGTGTCTCCCATGGCACTTGATGCTGATGATTACATTGTTGTTTTAGTAGAAATTTTGTGAAAATCAAAGGGAATTAAACTTAGTACAAAGATTAGTGAGTTTTTAACTCCAATATTAAATAGGTACTACTGAAGGGGTCAGAAACACGGAGAAAATCTGAAAGACTGACTGATAAGCAATAAATGTATAATATTAGTGTTCGCGCAGAATAGTGAGAATAAAATGGCATGACAAAATCACCAATGTAGAGCTCATGGAGAGAACTAGACAAATCCAAGTGAACCTAGAGGTGAAGACAAGATGCTGACGCTGGATAGGACACACATACTAATAAAACCTGAGGACAATATAACTAGACACTCTCTTGTCTGAAACCCAAACGATAGGACACACACAATAAGAAAACCTGAGGAAATATAAGCAGACAGTCTCTTGTCTGGAACACACAAACATGTTTTGCATATCCTTTACAGGACATCGCTGTCAACATCAGCATCTTTCAGCTGTATGTTGATTTCTTGGCAAGATTACGCTCAGTAGTTTGCCATTGCTTTCTGAGCGGCTGGCTCATTATCCCGCAAGTCACGAGAGCGGGTCGAACAGCCTCCAGTTCTCGCCTCGCTGAGAGACCTTGCGTGGATAAACGGGATTACGGAGAAAGTGGTGTAACCCCTCAGCCAGAGAGACCGACCTGGAACACACAAGGCAAAGAAATAACGAAGACCTAACAGCTCACGGAGAAAAGAATTACAGACAGAGATGAATAATACTGGGAGACATGGAGCGAGCTGCAGGAGATAGCAACAGACAGGACGGCTTGGCGGGGTTTGGTTGAGGCAATGTCCCAATGTGGGAAAGAGCGCCAGCAGAAAAATCAGACTAGTTTTGGTGAAATATAACTGGAATATCTGGTTGTTGGGTCACAGCGTCTCATGTAGCCAAAGTTGTTAGCCAGTTCATTTCTTGGTGTTAAACTATAGAATAAGATGACAACAGCAAAGAGAAAGGGCAAAGGGGGAAGAGGAAACATGGAGAAGGACTTACATTGGCAGAGAAAAGAGTGCACTGGTACTCACCAGGTTCAGATAGACCCTTTGCAGGTACTGTTGTTGATTGTGAGGTGTTAGACGTGCACATATTTGATGTGGCGTGGTCAATTCCTTTCCTCGAAAACCTTCCTGCCCTGAAAATGCCTTGAAATTCTGTATTATCCATTACCAATTTTACTAGCCTGCATTGATCCCAGAGACGTACTGCTAGGATCTGAACCCCACACTATAGTGGTAAAAAGAAAGTGGACTAACAAATAAACCACCCAAGGTCCTACAGAGACACTACCTATGTCATAAACCGTTGTGACTCTAATTGGGCTCTCAGAAAGCAATCAGAATGTATTCAATATCAGAGAATACATAAGATAACATGAAAACAATCAATAAGAAGTCGCATATTTCACATGTCACTATCGCCTGTCTGAACATACGGACATCGACGCTCGACCAACTAAACCCTGCTCATTATAAGCTGCCGTTGTGTTCATTCGGTAGAAAATAGGATAGGGCGGAAAGAAATACCTGGCATTAGTAGAGGACATAACACGCACACACAAACACACACAGACACTCACACACGCGCGCGCGCGCGCGCACACACAGACACACACAACCTATCGATTGTGACGTTGACCAGCCGAGCTCTGGCACACGTGATTAATGTGATGACGTGGCAATCCTGACCGTTAGACGCGCAGTTTCCAACATCATCTCTACCAGCCCCTGCTGGACGCTTAGTTTCAGCAAGACGATGAATTCCCTGGCTTAATCTACAGCCCAGCGAGCCTCTTCCAGCCAGCACGAGAAAAACGACCTGTCTTAATTGGATAACCGCATAGTGGCCGATCCGCACAAACAGATAGAATGGCGTGGATCGATGAAGTCGGTTCGATTCGCCGACCCAGTAATTAAAAGAATGGCTTGTACAGAGCTTCTGCTGACTGATCCGTCTTGGGGAAGTTCAGCCGACGGGAGGTCTCCCCAATCCTGAATGATTGTTCTTTAAGTGTTTGGCGGGGGACTTGGGTTAACCTGCTGTTTGTTCAGGCTGGTCTTGTCTTATGGAGTCTTGTGTTGTTAAGTCTGGTGTGTCTTGAGTCTTTTATTTATTTGTTCAGACTGGTTCGTCTTACTGGAGTCTGATACCTGTTCAAGTTGGAATTAGTTCATATCCTGGTCTGCCTACCGAAGATACAGATCTCTTTACTCTCCTCTAATTGCCACAGTTTCCATTCTGACCTCCCTGGGGTGTGGTAAACTTACAAACGTATTTTATTAGCGTGCAGTGACGTCAAAGTGGGGCCTACTCATTATGGTGGACGGGGCGAAAGGTCACAAATTCAGAACTAAGCGTGGGGGACATTACATGTTCAGGAAGGCGATCTGGCGAAAGAAAATATAACCTCGGTGATAAAAACGCCACCGTCAGAAGGCGTCCCTCTTGCCGAATGTTTCGGATTCACTGCCCGCTTGATGCTCACATGCGACGGGCCCGGCTGGGTCATGACTCCCAGGCGTTTTCCTCCTGTCGTGCGTTCGCATACCCACTGTCGGGACGTTGTGTGTCGCACAAAACCCACACTGACATGGCTATGTGTTACCCAGAAGCCGTTCTGTCCTCGGGGAGGCGAACATTGTGCACTCGGTGCATCTGTCAACGCCATCACTGCACCTAAAAGGCCGTGGACAGCCAGCTTCTGTTCCTGGCAGTTTGTCTCTGTTCTCATCTCTACGTCGGTGCTTAACTATGAGCCAATAGACATCACTTGCAGCCATGATGCTTTCTACAGACCTTCTTCACAACTTAAGTTGCAGCCATATTGCCTGCCTTCTTCGTACTTCGTGCACAGTTTAAGTTGCAGTCATATTGCCTGCCTTCTTCGTACTTCGTTCACAGTTTAAGTTGCAGCCATATTACCTACCTTCTTCGTACCCCGTTCACAGCTTAAGTTGCAGCCATACTGCAATCTTCGTATCCCGTTCACAGTTTAAGTTGCAGCCATATTGCGATCTTCGTATCCTGTTCACAGCTTAAGATGCAGCCATATTACCTGCCTTCTTCGTACCCCGTTCACAGCTTAAGTTGCAGCCATATTGCGTTCTTCGTATCCCGTTGACAGTTGAAGGAACAGCCCTTCTGCACGCTGCCAGCGGAAGCCATCTCTCCCCTTGGGCTAATTATATTACTAGCTCAACTCCGTGGCGAAGATAATATGGATGCCTTTCTTATCCACTTACCCGCGTTCGAAACACAGCTGCGCGCGATTTGGTAGCAAACCGCGTTGCGCTGGGTTTTAACAAGTTGGTATGGGAGCCGGTCGTTCAGGAAGCAATGGCGAACTACTGAACGTAAACTTGCTAAGACATCAACAACAGCAGTAAAAAGCTGGTGCTCACTGCGATGTCCTGTAAAAAGGATATTTAAAAACAAAATATAATACAACCTAGAGCTAGTGTCGACCACAAATACACACTGGGGAGGACTCTGAGGAAGAGATTCGAGCAGTTATCAAACAAATGGTCCAATGTGAAGTGAGAGTAATCTTACGACTATCTAATTATCCTAGACACAAAACAGAAAACTTTCACTGTACATTTTCCCCCAAATGTATCTTTCCTTCAAATACTCCATTTTCTGCCAGCCATAGTTCTAAAACATGTGTCTTCGCCCCTGTCTAAAACAACATGTCTATGAATTGTCTAATCATAACTACCTTTGTCTCTGTCTACAAATACACGTCTTTACTATAGTCTTTAACACATATGTTTGTCCTTGTCGTAAAACACTTGTCTATTTCCTTTTCTAACAACACTTGTTGTTGACTTGTCCAGAAACACGTGTATTTGAACTGTAAAAACAAAACGGGGGAGGGGGGGGGGGGGTGCTGAGTGGTCTCGAGGTATTGTGTCCGCCTCGAGTGCTGGAGGTCCCGGGTTCAAGCCCCAGGTGAGGACCGGGATTTTTTCACGTGGACTTCTAGTAATAAAAATTTCCCCTGGTCTCTGGGTAGTGAGATCGGACGCCCGTGTGCATTGTTGCACACTTAAAAATTCCCTTGGCAGTTGGAAATCGAAAGAGAGTAGCCTAACGGCGCTGCCCGGGCAAAATTTTGAGTTAAAAATCTACCCAAAGTATTTCAGGATCCTCGCCGGTGCTACGGAGTTCGTGCACTGAGTTTAGTTTCTCCAGACTCAGGTTTGAATTAGGAGGAGAACGGAGCTCTTATGGGTTACACCCGTGAGCCGTGATGTTGATCCATCGACTAAAACTTAAATCTAAAACTTTAAAAAAAAAAAAAACTGATAGTGAGTTATCAAAACACCGTGTATTTGTCCTTGTCTAACATTAGCTGTGTTTGCCCTGGCTCACGTGTAATGGCATGACACAATTATGAAAAAACATATGATCTTTTTCGTTCCTCGTTCAGAAAGAACTTTAGGGTCACCTATAGACGTCTATATTTTCTAGGTCAGTATGTCCAGTAGAGACATCCGCTTCTGTCCACTTTACTTCCTATAGACAGACTCCATCCAATATAGCTATGAATACCTTCGCATGTATTGTTTGACACTCATAGAAGTAGAAGACGTAAGTAGAGTAGATAACACACACAACATCAGGTCGCCTTGCCAACTGGCGTGGGCAATCATGCTTCTCCACAAATGTAGATATCCGACGGCATGGATCAATGCCATGACACAAAATTGTCAAAAACTGTCTCTCGTTATCTTCCTATCTCTCTTTCCACAAATTTAGATATCCGACGGTATAGATCAATGCCATGACATAAAATTGTCAAACACTGTCTTTCGTTATCTTCCTATCTCTCTTTCCACAAATTTAGATATCCGACGGTATAGATCAATGCCATGACATAAAATTGTCAAACACTGTCTTTCGTTATCTTCCTATCTCTCTTTCCACAAATTTAGATATCCGACGGTATAGATCAATGCCATGACACAAAATTGTCAAACACTGTCTTTCGTTATCTTCCTATCTCTCTTTCCACAAATTTAGATATCCGACGGTATAGATCAATGCCATGACACAAAATTGTCAAACACTGTCTTTTGTTATCTTCCTATCTCTCTTTCCACAAATTTAGCTATCCGACGGTATAGATCAATGCCATGACACAAAATTGTCAAACACTGTCTTTCGTTATCTTCCTATCTCTCTTTCCACAAATTTAGCTATCCGACGGTATAGATCAATGCCATGACACAAAATTGTCAAACACTGTCTTTCGTTATCTTCCTAGCTCTCTTTCCACAAATTTAGATATCCGACGGTATAGATCAATGCCATGACACAAAATTGTCAAACACTGTCTTTCGTTATCTTCCTATCTCTCTTTAAAACCATTAGAAGAGATCCCTATCAGAAACAAGAGACGGGTATTGCAGTTTATATTTCCAACTCGCTTAACGCCCACCGCAGGCTAGACTTTGAAACCTGTGAGATTGAGTGTGTATGGATAGAGGATAAACTTCAAAATTGCATACCGCTTGTAGTTGGCTATCTTTATCGAAACCCCAGTGCAGGAAATATCTGGTATGAAAAATTCACCACTATGATGGATGTAGTCTTTAGTAATGCTGGGGAAATAATATTGCTAGGTGACTTCAACATAGACGCTAACAAATCAAACAAAACATGGGAAAACATAATAGAGTCATATAATTTAAAAACAGTTAGTCAAACAAGCCACTAGAATCACTAAATCATCTGCAACACTTATAGATCATATTTATACTACGTGTGCTGATAACATCACAGAATGTAGTGTACCTATCAATGCAATGAGCGATCACTATCCAGTATGTTGCACGTGGTCGAGAAGGGGCACCAAAACTCCCAAACACAAACATATAAGCATAAAATATAGAAATTACAAACATTTCAATCGAGACGTCTTCTTACAAGATTTGGTCAACTCATCTCTAGATTATGTTTACCAGCTTCCTGACCCAGACGATGCTCTGGACCACTGGCTAAGGACCTTTCTAAGTATATTTGATAAACATGTTCCATTTAAGGAAGTTCGTGTTAAACATCACACAAAGCCCCCGTGGATCACACAGGAGGTAGTTGAACTTATGAGAGATCGCGACAGGGCTCACAAAAATAGAGATCTAACTATGTACCGTAGTCTGAGAAACAAAGTTCGGAAGGAAAAGAAAAACTATTTTAAGAACATAGTAATAGATAAAACCAACACTAAAGATATATGGAAAGCAATTAATACCTTGACAAACAAACACAAATCATCACAATCATTACCATCAAATCAGGTTACATGTGATCAATTCAGTAGATACTTTCAGTCCGACATAAACCAACTGAAGGCTGCAATACCAGATGCGCCTCATGACATATCTTTATTATCATCATTCTGTGAGAACAAATGCTATGGACACATTTCCTCCAACATACCGCTAATGACGACAACTGAAGTATTTACTCATCTCCGTAATCTAAAAAACAATAACTCATCAGGACTAGATGGAATTAGTAGTCGGATCCTTCGCCATGCTGCACCGGCGATCTGCGAGTCACTAACTTTTATATATAATCAATGTATAACCAGAGGTCACTTCCCATCAGCCTTTAAAATCGCTAAAGTGTATCCTCATTTAAAAGCTGGTCCTCTAGACGATCGTCTCATGAGTAATTATAGACCAATTTCCATATTATCCTCATTATCCAAACCGCTAGAAAAGCACATCCACAAAACAACACTAGATCACTTAGTTCGCCATAAACTGATAGTTGACAGTCAGTCAAGATTTCGGCCAAAATATTCTTGCCATACGGCACTAACAAACATGATAGAAAACTGGCATCAAAATATTAACAACAATACTCTATGTGGAGCGGTGTTTATAGACTTTAGGAAAGCATTCGATATGATAGATCATACTATTCTAATTAAAAAACTAGAAACAATGAAAGTAAGTTTTAATATAGTGACATTAATAAAATCATTCTTATTAGACAGAAAGCACGTAGTATCACACAATAAAGTTTTATCTCAAGCCATTACCGTTAATATTGGAGTACCTCAGGGGTCTATTCTTGGCCCTCTATTATTTGCCATTTATATAAATGATCTTCCATTAAATCTGTCGTCGTCCTGCGATCTATTTGCTGATGACTGCACAGTATATACGAACGCTGTTGATCGTAATGTGCTAGAATTATCCTTGCAACAGGAAATAAATAGTGTAGTTAACTAGAGTCATGCAAACCGCATGCAAATTAACATTACTAAAACAAAGTCTATGTTAATAGGAACCAGGCAAAGACTTCACACTCTAAACTCGCAGAGAACTCTTCAGCTGCACATTGGCAGCACGCCTGTAGAAAGTGTCACCGAGCACAAGACACTGGGTGTTATCATAGATCAAAATCTAACTTTTAACTCACATGTTCATGCTCTAGTTAAACAAATAGCCAAAAAAGTATACCAACTTGCCAAAATTAAAAATTTCCTTGACGAAAACACAAGAAAGTTATTCTATACTTCTCATATACAAACACATATTTATTACTGCTCCACAGTCTGGGATGGATGCTCCAAATCAATAACAAAACGCCTATATTCACTCCAGAAAAGGGCAGTGCGTTTAATTAATGGTGAAAAGCTTACTGACAATTCTAACCTATATAAACGTCTCCGGTTACTGCCACTCCACAAGCGCCTGCTTTTTAATAAGACCAAACTAATTCACAAAATCCTATTTCAAAATGCTCCAAGCTACCTTTGGCCATTGTTTAAATATAACGCTAGACATAGCGAACGACTAAATATACTTCATGTCCCTAAACCTAGGATAGACTTATATAAAACAAGCTTAGCATACTCTGCCGCTCAGTTGTGGAACAATCTTCCACAAGAAATCAAAGACACCACCAATCATGATTCATACATTCGCAACCTGTTTGAACACTACCTTAGTACAGACTACATGCCCCCATAACAAATAACACAAAAAAGACAATAATGGTAACTTATCTCAAACGACAACTAGCCAAAATAGCACGTTACACCCTCCTTAGGTATTTATAATGCCCATGTTAAACACTGCCTCAGTGAGTCATTTGTTATTGATTATTTTTCATGCGTTTTAATGTTCTTTTGTTGTCAAAAGTTGCTTCATAAGTGATGTTGAATGAAAGAATGTATGAGAGGAAATAGAGAAGAAGGGCAGAATGTCAGACGGGCCTGCGTGCCCAACTCTTAACCCTTTGAAAATAAAGACTTATTATTATTATTATTATTATTATTATTATTATTATTATTATTATTATTATTATCTTTCCACAAATTTAGATATCCGACGGTATAGATCAATGCCATGACACAAAATTGTCAAAAACTGTCTCTCGTTATCTTCCTATCTCTCTTTCCACAAATCTTTCCAGTTGTCGCATGTTCCAGTTTTTGTCTTCTCTTAACGTGGCCAAACAATGATAACTGGTTCTTTCTGATGTTGTGATAAGTTGTTTTTTCGACTTAGTTTCCCACAAAATGTCCAGATTACTCTGTTTAGCTGTCCAATTAATTTTCAGCCTTCTTCTATAAAACCACATCTCCAAGGCTTCAATGGATTTTACGCCTATTTACTAATTGTCCAGGATTGGCGGCAGTGTGTTAAAACTGGTTCTAAGAAACACGTAAGAAAACTTTTTTTCAAACTCCCATTGACAAGGTCTTCTTGAATAAAACGTTATTCATTTGATAGAATGCAGGTTTTGCTTGTCCTATTCTGTTCTATATCTCAATGATACATCTTCCATCTGATGTTGTCCATGTGCCTAGATGTCTGAAATTCTGCACTTGCTCCAAAATAACGTCATTTACTTTAACTGTAAATTTATGCCCAATCTGTTTCTTTGATATCACCATGACGTCAGTCTTTCTATTATTCAAGCTAAGGCCCATGTTTTTCTCTTTCTATAACCATTGTGTCTATCATTTCCTGTAAATCGTTCTGACTTGTTGCTATTAAGACAGTGTCATAAGCATAACGTAAGTTATTTATATTATGTCCCCAAACCACTGTCCCTGACATATTTTCTGTAGATCTCATTATATGTTCACTGTACAGTGAGAATAAAATCAGGAGACAATACACACCCTTTCCTCCTAGGGTATGAGCCTGACCTACTACCGGGTGCGTCCACCGGGTGGTGGATGCTGGAGTGGCCTCTAGACATCGTGTCTATAGATTAGCTACGAGCACGCTGAATTTTATAATCAGCCGTGGACCAACACAGGCGGTGGTCATGGAGAGGTGGCGAGTTAGCTGGCGGAGCAGCTATCTCTATAAAATAATTATATAAAAACTGTATCGCTGGTATGTTATACAAATTCCCTGTATGAAGTGGTGCCAATCGTCACGTAATGTGTGTACAAAGATTATTAATATCCATTAAGCCATGCAAGAACTACCCTTTGATAACAGAAGCGAGAGGTAAAGATAACACAACCGCCAACATTCAACCAGTCTCGGAGAATGTAACAAGTATTACTATGATCCAGCTCAATCAGCTAATGGGGTACGACAGCTGTGATTTGATGTCATCAAGGATGCGATGTCAACAAATAAAACCCGTCGCCATGTAAGAGACTAAGACTATTATTATTATCATTATTATTACAATGCCCGACAACCCATTGGCACATGGCGACAGTATGAAGAAAGTTAATTGACAACTACATACAATGCTATAAAGATCATTGACATGATATTATATATATATATATATATATATATATATATATATATATATATATATATATATATATATATATATATATATATATATATATATACACAGTCCAGTGGCAGTAGTCATCGGTGGGTAAATGGCGCAATATATAACCCCTCCCACCTGCTGCCTTGCAGGGTCTATCTCTTTAGACAAAGTTTAGCTGAGTCAACCATACACAAACCGACAGAAGGCAATGGGAAACCACAGCTGTGTTTTCCCAAGATAATCGTGCTTCAAACCGCGTTCCGCTGGGCTTAAACGAGTTGATATGGGAGCCGGTCGTTCAGAAAACAATAGCAAATACTGAACGTAAACTTGCCAAGACATCAATAACAGCAGTAAAATGCTAGTGTTGACAGCGATGTCCTGTAAAAAGGATACGCAAAAGCAAAAATCATGCTTCCGACAACACACTAAACAACATACACATTTAAATCTATACTTACAACATCGGGTTTCGAACCTATCACCCCCAAATGAGTACAGCGCCGCGCTACAGGGACAGTATTCTCCAACGCGTGACATTACTTTCCCCTGGTCAGGTTCTCGTCTTCGTAACATTTTTGCCACGGCTGTCGCCGTAAAGCCTACTCCTTACGGCATACAACTGCTGGCTGTGAATATTTTTTTCCAGATGGCACAGTTTCCATATAGAATTGCACCCAGCATCGCGCAGCGTTCCTTTATCGTCCTTATTGTAGCAGAATGCCAGGCACCCATTCCTAAGAGAGAATCGCGTGTGGTATCTAAGACAGCAATCATTTTGCACATATTTCCACCCCCGATTCTAGGACCAAACATATCTCAACAGAGACAGATGCTGTAGTATCAGGACCACACCTCCCAGGAAAACATGTTTCAACAGACTAACACGCAGAAAGCTGTTGATTCCATCGGTCACACGTCTGGAAACAAATGTCAACACAAATAATGTGCGGAAAACGTTAATCTAACCACTGACCTGGTCCGTGAAGAGACACCACTCGTGCTTTTAACTGTGACATGGGTCATGTAGGTGAGAGCTTTCTACTCTCAGGACCGCAAATCCCAAGCGGGGATGCAGACGCTTTGTTTGTCGTAGCATCAGACAAAAGACCTCAATGTAAATTATTTACTCAAATAGGCTGAAATACTCTAGCGAGTTTCGAATAAAATATTTCTAAGGATCCTAGGAAATGAATTAGCAGCTGTGTTTTTCATCTTACGGCTTTTTCCACTGCTTCTTATGTCCTACTGATTTTCCTGTGAATCGTCACAGAGAGGAGGTAGATGTAACGTTTACTTTCTCGAAGTCGAATTTTTAAAACTTGACCTGGGATCCCAGAATAACACAGTCTAAAACAGGTACCACAAATGTCGTGAGAAGTAAAGGTGTCCTGTGTGATACTGGCCACATCAGCCACCGAGTGCCGATTGGTCTATAGAACAGTGTAGGGCAAGCACCACACATCCGACGTGCTCCAGGGCGTGTGCAAATGTCCTTTACTTACGTTACCTTGTCACCTGGAAGCCCATTTCAGTTTTAAAAATCTGCCCCGAGACGGATTCCAATCTCTGACCATATGGCATTCAGGCCAGCGTTTAGTCGCTAGGTCACCTCGGCTCTTAGAAGAATAACATAACACAGAGACTTGTTTATAATAGGGAAAGTCATTAAGTTACAGAAACAGAAATTTTATTGCAAAGTGCATGGAACAGTGTGGAAAATGGAAAACCTTATTTCTGGATACAAACCGGCTCTTAAGTAATATCACATGTAAGGAATGAGAATTGAGCATTTTTGCTTATACGCAATAGCGATTACAAAATGGCTGCCCCACTATCGACTTGCAGCGTGAAAGAAGGAGGCTTTATTCGTTTTTTTTTTTCCTAGCCAGTGGGTGTAGGACATAGTAATATGTACAGGAAAGAAGGGCTGAGGGAATCGTTACAAGCCAGAGAGTAAGAGAGAATCGATGCAGTGGAAGCACCAATTGTCTCCGGTTAATAAACAGTTCAAGATGCAGACCATCTTTTGGTATATCAAGTGCGCTATATACTGGTGCATTTAAAAAAACATATGATGTTAAACTGTGTCTAGTGCTCGATACAGTGACATGCTAGTGAACAAACTGAAGCCCGCAATGTAATCGAGACGCCAGGGTTTTCTCTAAAAATGCGTTTTCTTGCTTCGCGACAACGCCGGCCCTCACACAGATGCTCATGCATTGGATAAACTACGTGCTCTGAAATCTGAGGTCTTGAAACATCCAGCACACAGTAACATCAGACTTTCACTTATTTAGATCCTTGACAGAACATCTGTGAGGTCAGAGCTGTGCAGATGACGACCAGGTAATGGAGGCGGTGCACAATTGGTTTACAGCCACATCCAACAACGTTTTTCCTACAAGACATCAACAAACTAGTAGACAGGTGGACCAAGTGTGTTGCCAAACAGGGGACCATGTTGAGAAATAACTCACAACATTTCTGTCTCGCACAATTGTAAAATAGTTACTCGTAAGATTCCTGTTACTTAATGACTTCCCTTCGCGTTATTAAAATAATAAAAGTAAATTCAACATCTATATACACTAAAAATGAACATGTGTATTTTTTAAACATAGAAGCCACAAACAAACTCCTGCAGGATTTATTGTCCGGCATATTTTACCGCATAATGTTAGGTGCATGCTGACAGGTTATCTATTGTCTCTATGGGTTTATAACTGTCAGGACACGTTAGCGAAGTTGATAGGGAGCTGACGTGATAGCACCATGAGCACCGCCGAGCGAGGGGTTGTACACCGGGGCGTGTCGCCAGCTAACTTAGGGGAAACCTAGCCGCCTAATCCACAGTGTATTCAGGTCAAGTAAATGTGAAGGCCTTATCACGTCACATAAAACGTAGCAGGAAACTGGGGACACATTTGACACTCCAAAATGTAACACATGTTATAACTGTAAGTGGGGGATGTCTGTCGCAGGTGTTTGGACAACATGGGATCACTACAAAATACTCACGAGCTCGTGCGGACACACAGATCACAGACACATCCGACGAACCGTTCCTATTCAAGATATTGACAAGGTTTTAGAACAATGTCACTGATTTCTATGGTAAACTGGCGACCTGGTCTTGCCTACAAGGTTGCTGATCAGCATCATGTGTCGTTTAGTCATGGCGATCATCTGTCAGTTATTCTCTGACAGAAGCTTCGGTAGAAGGGGTTGTCCTTTCGTCATTTCTCAAGCAATCATTCTGATGTAGATATCCTCCCGTCCTAGATTTACTAAACAAATTCAATGTCCGGTACAGTGCAAGCATTCATCAGGAACATAGAAACCTATCTTTGGAAGCCCACGAGAGTCTACGCCAGCTGGCAGGCACACGATAATGCATCTTCTAAAGAATTGAGTGATAGTCGGATGCCACAACCGACACGAGTAACCAAATACCAGCGGAACACAATGACGCTCCTGGATTCAAGTCGATATCGCACAAGACCATCTTGAAATCCAAGGTCTCTATCGTCTGTTTGTAGCCACTAACTTCGGGCAGTCCTCTGCAAATACGCTTTCAGATCACAATTATTTGTTCTGTCATCCAAAACCCAGTCTTACTTAATTCTAGGGTATTGGATATCGAGCGTCCTGTACCAATCGGCGGCATTTCCTTCAAACGACAACGGAAAATTGTTTTCTCATCAGACGGGAGATTGCTACATCAACAGTTAAACGGAGAACTCGTGTTAATATCAGGATTATAATACCGTAGAAATATTTCTATACAGACGTTGTAAATATTAATTTCCGTTACTGGACAATCAAGACGGAAATGGACTCAACGAGGCGAAGAAATAATGAGAATTGCAATAGGCTTGTCAAAGATGGAGTTAGCGGTATTCAAAATGTTGGGAACAATGGTGTATGCAAGACGTGTGGACATAATTAACTGTGCACATGAGATGCAGATTATCATCATCATCATCATCATCTTCGTTACGAACCTTCTTCGTATTGAAGGTAGTTTGTAATATATCCCTACTACACTGTATTGTTGCTGCGTGACAACGACCGCCCTCATGTGGTAATTAATTTCCATTACACTCTTGTCTTTCGTTTTTACGATGCAATCAAAGAAGCTACTTCCGAATTATGTTCATATTAAACAGGTGTCAATTCAGATGAATGACAAACCTAGGTAATAATAATATGCATTATCCGTAGTTGTCTTGGGTGAATGAAAGACCTAACTAGCGATAAAAATCATATTATATAGCTGTCTTGGGTGAATGAAAGACCTAGCTGAAAATAACATTCATATTTTATTGCTATCTTGGGAGAATGAAAGACAACTGTTGAAAACATTCATATTCTGTAGAGTCGGATCATGTGAATTATAGACCTAACTATTGAGTATATCCATATTCTATAGGTATCAATTCATTTGAATGATTTTTTTTTTTTTTTTTTGGTGCATATCCTTTTTAATAGGACATCGCTGTCAACCAGCATTTTACTGCTGTTGTTGATGTCTTGGCAAGTTAACGTTCAGTAGTTTGCCATTGCTTTCTAAACGATTGGCTCCCGTACGAACTCGTTAAAACCCAGCGCAACACGGTCTTCTGCCAAATCGGTGGCAGCTGTGTTTCAAAAGCGGGTAAGTGGGCTTACGAATCGCGTCCGTATGACCTTGGCACTGGAGACTGGCATTTGTATGATAGACCTAGCTAATGATTATATCAATATTCCGAAATTGTCACTTCATTTCAATGATAAACCTAGATACTGGTCAAACCCATATTCCATAGTTATCGGTTTGTGTGAATGAAAGGCCTAGCTAATGACAATTTGAATATTTCATTGCTGTCTGTTCATACGTATGGTAGGTGTAGCTAATGATTAACGCATATTTCACAGTTGCCGTTTAATGTGAATGATAGACCTAGCTAAGTGCAATGATCATCATCATCATCATATCGAGTGCCGACTGGCGTAGGCTTTCATGTATCTCCATTTATCTTCATCTTTGGTGTTGTAATGATAACACCCATAATCCATAGTTATTGTTTCATGTGAATAACAGACCTACGTAACGACAATATGGATATTCCACAGTTATCCGTTCATGCGAATGATAGACCTAGTTAATGATAACATGGGTATTCCATAGTTGTTGGTTCATGTGAATGATAGACATATCAGATAATAACAACGGTATTCTATAGCTATCGGTTCATGTGAATGACAGACCAAGCTAATGACATCATGGGTATTCCATAGTTATCGTTTCATGTGAATGGCAGACCTACCTCATGATCTAATCATATAAGTGAGACTAGTTGGTTGGGCATCGCAATACATTTTCTTCTGAGCGAGGCGCTGTAATCATGAGAAGGTAACAACAGGGTGCATTTAAATTTGAATATGTCTGTTGCCAACTGTGTCCTCTGATCTCTTCTTCTATCCTTTCTCCACCATGAGTGTCCATCCGTCCCAGTGTGTGTATGTATCAGGCTTTTCCCAATTCGTCTCCTTATGTTGTCCACCCATATATAACATGTGTGTTGCCGGGGCCCATAAGGGAAGCAAAGAATAGCAACACTGTAGCCTACCACGCATGTCGTAAGAGGCGACTAAGGAGGCTTGATGGTTCCGTCGCCCTGCTACTGAGTGAGGGCATGGCGCGACACTGTGAGCTGTGAGTTTCGTGTAAAATGCTTTTGAATCTGCCCGAGGTTTTTGGAACGTGACTGCATGTTCGGAGCGATGGCAGATGGCTATGTCCCAGAGTTGACCGGTTTTTGCCTTATGCAGAAATGCGTGGCTGCTGCTGGGCTTCTGGTTGACTGCCACTGCCATCGACGATGAACTGTATTTCATGGACTGTGTGGGTGAACATCTAGGAAACATCCAGATGGGAAAATGACTGCCGATTCCATCAGAGATGAACTGGGTGTTTCGTGGGGGACTATTGTGTTGACATTCTGGCGGCGGCATTATGCACAGTGTATCTGTGCGGGCTGTTGTTTGTCGAGACTCCTGTCTTTTCCACTTTTCACATTGGGCAGTGGGGAGCATTTTGTGTGATATTCACTGGCACAGGAATGGAGCGTAATGGGGACGACCCGTTGCTGTGAAGTTGGAACTGCAACTAACTAACTATCTAACTAACTAACTAACTAACTAACTAACTAACTAACTAACTAACTAACTAACTAACTAACTAACTAACTAACTAACTACCTAACTAACTAACTAACTAACTAACTAACTAACTAACTAACTAACTAACTAACTAACTAACTAACTAACTAACTAACTAACTAACTAACTAACTAACTAACTAACTAACTAACTAACTAACTAACTAACTAACTAACTAACTAACTAACTAACTAACTAACTAACTAACTATATAACATTGTCTTCTTCGTGCACGCTTTCTATTCATTCGCTCTTCCCCACTCCTTATCGAAGTGATCTAACCGTCTGCCTTACTTTCCAAAGGTTGTGGGTTCGTTTTCGAATTCGGAATGTTCACGAAGGCGGCCTTTTAGTGAGTCATGGAAGCTGTGGCTGAACGTACAAAGTTAGTGCTGTGTGCGACGCTTCCATCAGGCCGCTCTGTGGAAATAAACCGATGTGGTAACACCCTGTACAATGAAGAGGATTATCTTGCCTTTAAACCTCCTTTAAACTAATTTATGTTGAGATCTAGAATATGAGAAGGCTAAAACTGTACAGCCCTACGGCAGTATCTCCGCTGACATTATTGTTCTTCTACCAGGGGGCTTCAAATGAAAACCTTAAAAGTGTGATAGGAATTACGGTAACCTTGACATTGTCTTGTTACCTGTCAATATTGTTTTTAAGGATGTCGAAAGTGTTAAGCACGTGACATCACGGTGAAGTCATAAGGACAGTTTAATTATGGCCGCCCCACTTCTGAAATACACCAAGAGGAGCAGCTTTTTGTTATCTGTGTTTTGATCAGTGACCTCCACTTTCAGTGTGTCCCACATCTCCCGTACTCGTCAGACCTAGCCCCAAGTGATTTCCACCTGCTTGGACAATTCAAAGAGGCATTGGGAGGAAAGACTTTTCGGTCTGATGAAGAAGTCCAGAAGGTGGTTGTCAAAGACTTGAACACATCCCCTCAGCCAGGAAGAGCAGGTAATCTTAAAGAGGCCATGAGGGGATACTGTGCCCGAGGCAAGGGCAGGGGAGATGAGGGAATAGGGTCAGGTTAACCATTCCCTCATGAGACACGCAGGCGTGGTTCAGAGAGTTAGCACTCTAACCACGATAAGCATCACGCCTCGTGGTAGCGGGAGAAGTTGAGTAGACACTCAACATGACACGTTTGCCATCAAGCGTGCCAGGTGAGGCAACACGCGTCAAGGTGAAGGTGACTCCGCGTGGTGTGTACCGGCTGGAGTAAAGATTGGGAGACGGGAGACAGGACGTGTCGAGTACACCTCGTTTAGAATAGAGCTAGGGTTTTGTTGTAACTACATAGATAGAAAGTAGCATAGTGGTTAGCTATTTGTGATAGAGGATTCTGTGGTAGAGTGTTATGTGTTTCATTAGCGACTGTTCACTGCTGTAGCGAGCCAATGGCAATAAACTGCACTATGTATTTTGCCTCCCACACGACTTGCAAGTATTCTTGTATTGGTGTGAGAGAAGTACCCGATGAGGCCTGTCAGTGAGTTGTTGACAGGCCAGGGTAATTGTGGTTGTCAGAAGTGAAGCTTGGACTCAAAGTTCAAGCTAATCCACTCGTCCACGAGCTCCAGACTAGGGTTTAATGTAATTTGTGTAGTGACGGTGATTTGTGCAGACGAGAAAATGTTGCAAGCTAGAAATGTGCCTATCGTGACGTATTAAACTGTTTAATTGTGTTTATGAAATATTTATTTAGTCAAAGTATGTATTCATCAAAGCTGTAAGTATTAATATTCTTGGTTTCTCGTATTTATTTATATATTTACCTTTTTGTTGAGAAATAAGTACCAAAAATGATTCACGGCGGAGCGATACGAAGCCAGCAAACAATATCGATTTTTCATCGCGCTGTGCTGTGACGTCAGATGATTGACAAACAGTCGTCTGGGCTCATTAGCATACAGCAAGCGAGTGTTTTACAAAGTTGCTATACAACGCTCGCCTGAATCGGTACGTTATATCAGCTATTATTTCTTTATTTGATTTACGAAAGTAATATATTTATTTATTTAAACATCATTAGGTTATTTATATCTATGAAAAGCAGTTATTAATATTTCTGGTCTATTTTCTCATTGTTTACCGTCACGATGGAACTACTTTCGGGCGAGCAGATGGCACTTGCTTGCACAACACTTACATAAATTAACTAGAATAGTAACGTAAGGCAATACTGATAGAACGAAGACAGGACATCGACATTTAATTTACGTGGTACATATTCTAGTTGTTCGTGATTCTGTCATTGTCTAAGTCATTGTCCTTAGTTGTCAGGGTAATTATATCGTGCACCTCTGGGCGTAACACTGCCGCCCTACATATCGAAGAGTGAACAACAGCTGTGTACGGATGCCGGTGGGCCAACTAGGGTGTCCCAATTACGTAACGTGTTTCCACCCTAAAGTATCAAGGTGACCTGTGTCGACGGAGTTCCGTTCCCCGATCCTCGGGAACGTTAAAGCTGAGATAACAAAACAGAAACAGCTAGAAGATGATAAACTCATTAAGCAAAAAGAATTAGAGATTAAGCAACAACAGTTAGAACATGAGAAGGAGATAAAACAGAAAGAACTAGAATTAAAGCAAAGGCAATTAGAACAGGACAAAGAATTAAAGCAATCTGAAATAGCTGAAATGGCAAGAGTCAAAGAAAAACAGATACAAGTAGAATCAGAGACACAGTTAAAGATGAAAGAAAGAGACATAGAGTCACACGCAGAAGTCTCTGCCACTAAACTAAGAAGTCAACAAGAGGAAATAAGTTCAACAAATACAAAAATATTATCAAACCATACTGTAAAGATGATCCCATATCAGCATGGATAGAGAACGTAGAGTACCAATTTAAATTTCACCAAGTTCCATTAGAAATGTGGGCTCCAATTTTTATGAAGAATCTCAGTGGTGAGCCCCTCAAAGTAATAGAGTCCATACCAACAGACCTCAGATCTAACTATCAATACATCCATGATAGGATAATGCAACACTTTTTACTTGATGCCCCTGGATATCAAAATCAATTTTCAAATTTAAAGCCTAAACCCAATGAGACTTTCATTGATTACGTCTCAAATGTTCTAAGTGTACTAAATAGATGGCTTAAAGCGGCTAACATAGGAAGAGACTTTGATAGATTAAAAAACTTAATTGCTATGGATAAGGTTATATCCACCATACCTTCTCCTTTTGCTAAATTTTTACAGCAGTCAGACATAGAAAACATAGAACAGTTTGAAAAGAAAGGATCGGCATATTTTTCTTCTAACAGAGATGTCTTTAAAACTTCAAATGACTCTGAAATAGTTTCTTTTGTGAAAGACCAACCAAAATATCAGAGTAATAGAAAACCATTTCAGAAATATGATAAGAAAGACATGAAAGTGTCCAAATGCATACATTGTCAACTTGTACATGATTCTTATGCTATGTGTGACAAATCGCCAAATTATCCGGCGCATCTTGAAAAAGTGATCAAGAAACAGCAGAGCAAAAGATCGGCATACAGGCGGGCCATTAAATGTTTTTTTTTTGTTCCAGCTATGGGCATTATAGTAATAAGTGCCTGGGCCGCCAACGTATGAAAGCTAGCAATGCTATTCTGATTGACACCTCTTCAGATAGTGGTAGTGAGAGTGAATGTGAGGTTGAGAATGAACTGCCATTTAATCAGTGTGAAGACGTTTGTAGTGCAAACGATATGTTAAGCTTTGACAGCTGTGAACGATGTCACCAATTCCATGCAGATGGGAAACTAGAATGTGGGCATACAGTACCATTCTCCTCTGAGAATGTAAATGCAGCATTAGCCTCCAGAGGCAATCTTGTGTTCCACAATGCAATGGTCAATAATGTACCATGCCAATGTTTGCTGGACAGCGGCAGCACCCTTATTGGTCTTCGGAAAGAACTGGTGAATCCGGGTGATTACACAGGTGATACGGTCAAGTGTCGAACCTTCTCGGGTAACATTGAAATTTACCCTTTGGCAAAAGCCCATATTGATTCTCCTTTTCTCTCTGGTACCTTTACTTGTGCAATACTAAACAACCCTTGTACTGACTTAATTTTGGGGTGCTTACCCCAACTGAAACAATGCACTAATGAAGAAATAGTTGCATGGGAGAAATTAAATGCAGGTAATGCAACAACAAGGGCAGACAGTGTGAAACATCAAGACACATTGCAAGAAGAAAGATTACTGTTGCTTTCCCCAACACGCACAGATGACACCAACAGACAGAAATTTATAGATCAGCAAAAAGCTGACCCTAGTGTGTCACCATACTTAAAATTATTGAAAGAGAAAGCCAAAGTAACCAAAAATGCATCATGGTTCTTTAGACTGAATAATGGTATTTTAACAAGATATTATACTACTGATAACCATGAGATTCAGCAAACGGTGTTACCTGAACAACATCGTCTAACTGTGCTGAAAATTGCACATGAGTCACCGTTTGCTGGTCATCTTGCATATGATAAGACCAGGGCCAGAATTCAGGCTCATTTCTATTGACCAGGTTTTTGCAATGACATAAAATTATTTTGTCGTTCGTGTAATGTCTGTCAACAATTAGTACGTAAGGGTAAACATCCTACAGCTGAAGTACAACCTTCTACATTGGCTTCTAGGCCATTTGAGAGTGTGGCGGTAGATATTGTTGGTCCCCTTAATCAGGTGTCCAGCAAAGGAAATCGCTTCATATTGACAATGGTCGACCTATGTTCAAGGTGGGTTGAGGCAGTAGCTTTGAAATACATCACCTCCAAAGACGTTGCCAATGTATTTCTACATCTGTTCTCACGATTCGGATTCCCACGAACCATTTTATCCGATCGTGGAACTCAGTTCATATCGGCTGCAACGCAAGCCCTTACAAAAATGTTAGGTATTAAACAACATTTTACGACAGCATACCATCCAGCCAGCAACGGAATTGTAGAGAAAATTAACGGTGATCTAAAGCATATGCTGGCTAAGGTGACAGCAGAAAAACCCAGCTGATTGGGATACACTGTTACCAACAGTGCTGTTCGCCTATCGGGAGATTCCCCATTCAAGCACGGGTTTCTCACCATTTGAATTAGTTTACGGGGCTAACCCACGTGGACCCCTAACTATTTACCACCAAATAGTAACTAACTCAATAGAAATTCCTACCCCAAAAACACCTTATGAAATGGTGACAGAAACACGAGACAAGATCATGAAATCGTGTGTTATAGCTAAGGCAGCTTTGGAGAGGAAGGGTCAAATCTACCGCCAATATGCCAACAAAGGGGCAAGAAACAATTGAACTTGAACCAGATCAAGACATACTCTTGCTACTTCCAGACAAAAGAAATTTACTATTGACCTCATGGCAAGGGCCATTCAAGGTGATACGCAGAATTTCAGATGTTGACTATGAAATATCGATAAACGGACACTTAAAGATATTCCATGTCAACATGTTGAAACCTTACTTTTCAAGACAAGAGACAGGAGTAGAGACAGACAAACATATTGCACCAACACCAAGTGATCAGACGACAGACATACATAACGCAACTACACTAGTTAGCGAGACTGGCAGTTCCGACAATGGCAATACATCTAGTGAGTTAACAGAATACACACTTAGCACCACCACCGTACTGAATCAGGGAGACGACGACGGAATGGAACTACCCGTTCCCATTGTAGACAAAACGGCGACATTGGACAGTATACATATAGATCAGGGACTAACAGACATTCAACGAAGACAATTAGTTGATTTAGTAACTGAATACAAAGACCTATTCTCTGACATCCCAGGTAGAACGGACAGAATCGAACACTCCATTCTTCTTTCGGACCTCAAGCCTATTAAATGCAGGCCGTACTCTATCCCACTTAGCTATAGGGAAAATCTAAATAAGGAAATTCTTAATTTAGAGGCTAGCGGGATTATCCAAAAGTCTACATCTGAGTACTCGTTTCCAATCGTCTTAGTTAAGAAGAAGGATTCCACAATTCGACTCTGTGTGGACTATCGAAAACTTAATAACATCACTAAGATCGACGCAGAACCGATTCCTTCCTGCGAAGATCTTATATTCGACATGTCTACTTCTAAAATCTTTTCAAAACTAGATCTTACTAAAGGATACTGGCAGGTCCCTATGCAGGCTCAATCTATGCATCTTACTGCGTTTTCACACCTTTAGGATTATACGAATGGCGATTTCTTCCTTTCGGACTTCGAAATGCTCCTGCCACTTTCGTACGCTTAACTAGAGATCTATTACATGGAGTGACGAATACTGTGACCTATATAGATGATATATGTGTCCATACTGAAGACTGGACTACACACTTACTGAAAATGAGACATGTCTTTGATAGGTTGCGACTCTTCGGTCTCACTGTCAAACCGAGCAAAGTTGAATTAGGCCTAAAAGAAATTGAATTTTTGGGTCATGTCATCTCTCAAGGTCAACTGAAGACCGACAATAGGATTATTACAAAAATTATGAATCTGACCATGCCTACCAGTAAAAAGCAGGTTAGGAGTCTTTTGGGATTAGTTAACTACTATAGTAAATTTATTCCAAATTTAGCAAACATTACAAGTGTATTTTCTAATCTTTTAAAAGCATCGGTGAAATTAGATGTGAAAGATGCATTATTAATTTCTGCATTGTCAAAATTGAAAATGCTTTTTAGTAATGTTCCCATCCTCCGCTTGCCTAATCCTGGGCTCGTTTATTATCTTAGGACAGATGCCAGCAGGATCTCCATCGCTGCAGTCCTAGGCCAATTTTATGAGGGCATCTTCCACCCGATTTGTTACGTGAGCCGTAAGATCACACCTGCCGAGTCCAGATATTCAATATCAGAACTAGAAGCCCTAAGCGTCATCTATGCGGTGAGAAAGCTCCATCGATTTCTGGCAGGTGTACACTTCATTGTCCAGACAGATAATTCTCCCATTACAGTCATCCAGTCCGGGGTGCACCGAAACGACCGGATATACAGGTGGTCTCTTATTTTGCAGAACTATACGTTTAGTATAGAACACATCAAGGGTAAAGACAACATTTTAGCTGATACCCTTAGTAGACCATCAGGGGTAGAAATACCCGAAAGTCCGCATATAGATAGAGAGTGATAGTCAGTACATAGATAGATTACAATAATGTATATAAAATGTGTTACATATACATCTACTTTATGTGCTAAATAATGATCCAAGTACAATGAACTATCAGGTGTCCGCAGACATGAACTAAAGAACTGTGCTGCAGAACGTAGATACTACCGTGTGTAATAGGACAGCTCATTTTCAACTAAGCTCCATTCCGGTGTATCATGTATGTGAAATACAGAGAACAGTGTCAGAACAGTGCTTAATTATAGACACTAAAAAGACTGAGCTACGACACCAGCGAATCTCTACACGGGCACTACCGAGAAAACTCTAGTATGACTGTATAATGTAGTTCAGATACCCAGGCAAATTGTGTAGATTGATTATGCCTATACAACCAATGTGCAAACATGAAGGCAACTACTATCCTGAAGGAACTGAATACAGTGTATATAAACTTAATGTGATATGTAATTAAATATTTAAAATAATGATAAATTAGAGATAGAAGTAGGTAATATAATAATTCTCATTTAGTTAAATAGTTTAGGTAGTACGGTAATTAACCCGGTTACTTAACTTAAATTTAAATTACAATATTAGATTAGACATAAATATAGTTAATTACATCATAATAAATTAAATTAAAATAGTGATGGAAATAGCACCATTTAGATTGTGATATTTCATTTAACTGCAATATAGTTTAGCTTATTCCATCTTAGTGAAATCATACCATCGATCAAACATCACCATTTATTAGTATTATCATTTTACATTATTATAGGGTAAAAACATTACATAAGTGAACTTACATCATTTACACCATTTAGAGTAAGAACATCAATCATATAATTTCTTGTCAATTTAAAAAAATTAGGTAATATAGTGGTAGAAAAGTATATAATTTCTGTTCACATCATCCATTTAATTAAGGTACATAACTCACACCACATCAAGTACGGTGAAATAGTTAGATTACATCCCTTAGATTACATAAACATATCAGAGAATTAGCATGACAAAAGTTAGATAACACATCAAATACGGAGATATAGAAATAGGATTACTATGTTATAAGTGTAGAGTCTTAGATTAATGTAATATACTGTACGATGAGATCAAGGGGACAAAGTATCAACACGGTCTCATCCATGTAAATATAGTGTAAATAGATGACTCGTGCAGCGACTTACGCACAGTCATTGGGCTCGACAGACTCAAACTGCGCCGAATCTGTACAGTGTTACTCAAATGTTTTAAATAATCAGAAGAATGGGTATATAAGGATAAAAGAGGTATGATAGAATTAGGAGTGAAAGGAGTATGACAGCAGTGTGAATGTGAAAACGAAAGGAAGAGAGACAGGAGAGAGTGAGGTTAGTCAGCAAATTCTTCTGCTGCCTCGCTTAACTTTTAATATTGGTTTGTGTGATTGTTGGTTTTCGTTAGTGAACATGTGCTAATGTGAATGTGATTGTCTGTAATATAGGTTAGAACTTAGATTACAGTATTTTGGGTTTCATAACCAGGGAATGTATTCACGAATTAGTGTTGTGCACCTATTTGTGGCCACATTGAACCAAATTATGACACTCAAAAAAAAAAAACTAACATACATACACATACAAGTTATAAATGTAGAGTAGGAATTAGATTAGTAGATTAATTACATACAAACACGCAAACAACCAGGAAAACAAACATATAAATTACATACACTGTTTGTAAATCAAAGGGAGATAACTTTGGGTCAGGGGACATAATAGACAACGAAAAACTATCTTAACAGTGAAATGGAACTTTACACGCGGAAGCGATGTAGGTAAAACCTATCGCACACACTCTTGTATAATGGTTGTTAGATATTATATGGGGGACATGAAGCAATTCATGTGTTGACCCTGAGAAAGTCAACTGTGTATGGGTAGTAAGTTAATTTACTATGTGAGGGCAGGTCTTATAAGACAACGGTCCGGTTCAGACATACCTCTAATAAGTATAATATAGCATGTGAGAAAGGGCTCACGCCAACCAGTCAAGTTTGTGGCGATTGCCAGTAGCCAAGTAAAGTTTCGCTACATTGTGGTAAAAGTCAGTAGGAGTCTATTAGAATGCCCAAAGCCAGGTTATCTAGAGTCTTTGACAAAAATTAGAGACACTAATTTTTTAGAAACCTCTTGCGTCACAACCAATGAGTGAAAGTTGGTGACGCAACACAGGAGGGGCGGGTGTGTGTCAAAGACTTGAACACATCCCCTCAGCCAGGAAGAGCAGGTAATCTTAAAGAGGCCATGAGGGGATACTGTGCCCGAGGCAAGGGCAGGGGAGATGAGGGAATAGGGTCAGGTTAACCATTCCCTCATGAGACACGCAGGGCGTGGTTCAGAGAGTTAGCACTCTAACCACGATAAGCATCACGCCTCGTGGTAGCGGGAAAAGTTGAGTAGACACTCAACATGACACGTTTGCCATCAAGCGTGCCAGGTGAGGCAACACGCGTCAAGGTGAAGGTGACTCCGCGTGGTGTGTACCGGCTGGAGTAAAGATTGGGAGACGGGAGACAGGACGTGTCGAGTACACCTCGTTTAGAATAGAGCTAGGGTTTTGTTGTAACTACATAGATAGAAAGTAGCATAGTGGTTAGCTATTTGTGATAGAGGATTCTGTGGTAGAGTGTTATGTGTTTCATTAGCGACTGTTCACTGCTGTAGCGAGCCAATGGCAATAAACTGCACTATGTATTTTGCCTCCCACACGACTTGCAAGTATTCTTGTATTGGTGTGAGAGAAGTACCCGATGAGGCCTGTCAGTGAGTTGTTGACAGTGGTGCATGAATGGTTACACACGCGACAAACAGAATTATTTTTTCTACAGGAATCCGTGCACGTTTTCGGCGCTGGAGGAACTGCATTGAACGCAGTGGTGACTACATCGAAACATTATACATATGTTCTTTACTTTTTCAGAATATATTCACCAACAAAAACACAAAGAATAAAATATTTGAGGTTTTCATTTGAAGCCCTTTGTATATTTTTTTAAATAAAAATAATCACCAGTCTTTCTTTATAGGGCAGAAATAATTGTCTTCTCGAGATCTCATCCACCATTTTCTTTTTTTCAATTTCACGTTTGTTTGTTTTGTTTTTCAGTTTTTTTTTTTTTTTCATACCTTTTTTTAATGTAGGCGGTGGGTGGGTGTTTAATACCTCATTTGTTGTCTTCTCCTACAGAGATATCCTCCAGTTTGTCTATGTAACCACATTTGGAAAGCCCCAATTTGTCTTTGTAATCACATTTGGACGGCCCTAATTTTGTGCTCACATTGTGTATTTATTGTGTGTGTTTCTGCGCCATACAATCATGTCGAGAAAATGTCAGCTGTACTCATCATTACTGGGCCCGCGCTACGGCGAAGGTGTTTCGAAACACGATCAGCAATCGCGCTTACCGCGTTCGAAACACAACTGCGGGACCACGTCGCCTTGCGCTGGTTTTCATACAATGGCACGAGCATAGGCTGTTGAGAAAGCAACGGCAAGCTACTGAACGTAAACTTGTCTAGTATACTTTAAGCAAAAAATTATGGGGTATTATGGAACTTAGATTTAAGTGAAGGACCCTGTCGTGTAGATACCACACGTTGTTTCATGACCAGGAACGTAGATTTCAGTGAAGGACCCTGTCGTGTAGATACCACACGTTGTTTCATGACCAGGAACGTAGATTTCAGTGAAGGACCCTGTCGTGTAGATACCACACGTTGTTTCATGACCAGGAACGTAGATTTCAGTGAAGGACCCTGTGACATGTCGTAGGCCTCGTTGGGTATATGGTGCTAACCTCATATTTCTATAGATCATTTGACTCTCGATGTGTTGTGTGGTTCGTATCACACCTCCCGCCTTTGCTCCACATTTCTTCGTGCCCATTGTACATTGAGTAGACCTGGGAGCCTAGGTAAATTTTTAACATCCGAATCATCCTCCCCCTCCCCGATACGGATTGGGCTCATGACCACCGTCCCGGCAGGCTAGCATCTAGTCATTACTCTACCGCCAACTGCAGGTTGGAGTGTGCTGGTCATGAAAGTCCGGCGCTAGGACTTCACAGAGAGAGGTATATTAGGACATATAGAAGTTACTTCCATGTCCTCTTCAACAACCCCGACGGACGAGTCCTACTAAGGGCTATGCCCCGAGCCGCATGGAACAGCCGCTGACAGAATGAGAAGCACAGTGGAAAACGCCCCAGCTGACGTCAAAAGCATGAAATCTATCACACGAGAAAACATAATTTAAACAAAAGAAAAGAATATGGGACCGCAAAAACCGTACCTCAATTATAACCAAAGCCGCATAAAGCAGGTTGAACAAGGTCGAATTTTGATTTTTTTTTTTCCTCCTCAAACGAACGAACGAACTGTACAGGACGTGGCTGTCAACTCAAGCGTTTTTTTCTTGTTGTGTGTAGGTGTGTGCGCGTGTGTCTGTGTGTGTATGTGCGTGCGTGCGTGCGTGCGCGCGCGCGTGTGTGTGTGTGTGTGTGTGTGTGCGTTTTTGATTTCCTGGAACGTTTACGGTTAAGTAGTTTGCCATTATTTTCTGAACGACCGGCACTCATGCCTTTGTATGGGCGGCCTGCTTCCAAATTGCCCGCAGCTGTGATTCGAACGTGGTATGCTGAATTACAAATTACATTCGAAGCCCCTACGCCACAGAGCCAGTATTGGGACATAACCAGGTCATTTTCAGCTCTGCACTTAGGACTGGGCGGGATTTGACCTGGACTGGCCATGTCAACCCCATAGGCTTTAGGGACTTCCCAGACAACAGACTCCACCCCGATGTCCAGTAAAGAATACTGGGAATAAGATGCAAGATCGGTGGTTTGGCTGGTCTGGTTCGCTAGATCAGTTCCGCGTCTAGCGTTCGTTGTCTCGGATGGCTGTGTGAGGTGCACCAAAATGGGATCTTCCCAGCCAACGTGAGTTAGCGAGGCAGGCGTTTCAAGAATGTAACCGCATCGTGCAGCCAGGGTCGTGGTTTGAGCGGGCAAAAGAGCAAAATTTGTACGACCGTTCGACAAAGTCTCGATAAGCGCCCACTCTCTCTCGATGAGTAGTGGGCCTGCAGTCAGTAAGCTGGTATAGCTTTTTTTTTTTCGGTTAGTCCTGCCGGCGTAGCTTGTAAGCTCGTCGGTAGGCGTCCAGTGGTTTTGCATGTATCACCTTGTACCGGGAGGGCGCGCTTTAGCGATGCTACTCTTGGCTTGCGTGTGCGTGAATAGTCCGTCTGTCCGATAGATATCTGGTTGATCCTGCCAGTAGTCATATGATCTGCTCGCAATTTAGACGAGCAGCATCTTCTGTGGGCAGACTCTCGCCTCATGTTGTGTGTGGTCTGCTCTGGCGGTCAGTCCGTCTTCGGTGAAGGAAATCGTGTTGATCCTAAAAGAAATCATACGCTCATTGCTTGTCGCTACGCTTGTCTTAAAACTGAAAATTAAAGGGATTGACGGAAGGGCCGACATAAACAGGGATAACTGGCCGTGGCAGCCTAACGTCCACTGCATCTGTGTCCGTCTTCCAGTCGTCTTGCCATGCTCGCCACTGGAGCTAGACGGTCACAGACGAGGGAGCGGGGACGAGGGTGTTGCGCGACCACCTCCTCGCTATACAAAACCAAAGCGCAAGTCATTCGTTCCTCATCAAATCAAAGATGTAGTGTAATGAATGGTCATCGTCAATGAATGGCCAACGTCATTCATGATGGACGAACATCGCTTCGGAAACAACCAGCATTTTTGCACTCGGATATCTGCCCAATAAGATACGGTACTCGTGGGTGTCGGTTATGATTAAATAATGAATAAATCACTTAATGAGCCAATCCATAAATCAATGAATGAATAGCATAATGAATCATAAATCAATGAATTCATAGCTTAACGAACCATAAATCAATGAATTAATTACTTAATAACCAATTACTGAATCAAACAAAACAATCGATAAATTAATCAATCAATACCTTAATCAGTCAATCGTTAAATTAAACAATCAGTTGGTCCAACGAAAAGAAATGTACCTGATTCTTCTATTACACCTACTCAGAGCCCCAGACCCGATCAGTAACCCCCTGAAAACATGGCTGGTTCCTAAGGTCAACATGTGCAACCGTGTCAGTAAAATTGCAAACATAATCATAAAACACATGTTTTACTCTCGATGCATCATCACCCTGGGACAGTCTATGACACGAGGACATGAAACGGATCGGCAGATAACGTGTCCAGATTCTGAGATGCTCACAAAATCTCAATCAAATTTCATTCTTTTCTCTTTCTCAATGTAGTTTTCCAGAAATAATTTCTCGACTCTCTTCTGCGTTCTTTTCCTGTTGTTTCTTTCTTAGTGTAACAAGCTATGTGGAGGGTCCCAAATAGCCCTATCACAATATTTCAAAATTATTCTCTTTATAGCCCTGGCTGGGATAGGTCTTTACCTGCCAACCCTCCTCCGTTTTCCCGGACTCACTGTCACTCTTTTCTTTCGACCTAAGGACCTATTTCCTGTCGTGTTCCTCTGGCTGATCCATATATATAACACAGTGCTCGTTGGAATAAGCTAAAACTTGATTTATTAAATCAATACAGGACAGCACAGAAAAACACCAAGGCAGGTAACACAGAAAGTTCTAAACAGACACAACACAGATAAAGTTCAGGCACATGGCCTCAAGTAGCCATAGTCACAGACCCAGCTTCATATACTGTCCGATCTGTCCATATACTTCTCACCCCGTGTGCTGGAATCTCCTTCATTCCCGGTACTTGGGTGTAAGTTCAACAGGCTTCTGTAGAATCAAATCCACTGGTTGTTGAGGAATTGTTCATGGACTTAACATAGATAGGCGTCTTTCAATAGCCGGTACACAATGGGTATGCCTGATAATCATGCGTAGACTCAACTTAGAATTGGCCTGCTCTCGGGCCTATGTCAATGAAAGGACCCGAGATGCACCATTACTGCAAATTGTCATTGTTTCATATTATGCAAGATAATCATGCGTAGACTCCACCCAGAATGTAACTGTTCTCGGGCCTATGTCATTTCCTCAAGATATGCCCTTGCCTCTCTCTCAGAGTTAAGCACACCAAGTGTGATATGGCTAATACATTGACCTGGCTTCATCAGACGTATTCGGCTCTAGCACAGAAGCTGTGTGGATACTGTCCGATTTGGTCACGTCCAACAAACGAGGACCCTGGAGATGACAAACAATATTGAGCGACTGGGCGAACTCATGCATCACACAATCCTGAAGACCAATAGGGTCTCAGTTAATATATTTGACATATAGGATCTTGACACAATGCAGTATATACCATACCCGAATGAATGGGCCTGACCTGTCAGGTAGCCCCTGGATTGGCTACGTCCGGGCTTGAGTCGACCTCCAGCTGGGTGATGTCAGGTTGTCCACCCTAGGAACGTTTTGTCTACAAGACACACATTCCACACTCATACCCAGCCTTTATTATTATTGGGCACATTCATTTCCATGCTTTCCTCTCACTTGCAAACCATGCCTTTCTCGCAACCATGATCTTGTGGTGTGGTGCGCCCAGTAATCGGTGTGTTTCTCCCCCTTAAGTGGGGTTATATGGCACACCGTGTATTTCCCCATTCAAAGAAGATACTACCCCTCCCGGCCGTCGCTCTCGACTGAGCTGTCGCCCCAATGTACCGGCATTGCCCTGCCCAAGCCATAGTGTAGATAAGGTCAGGTTCTCTCAGTGAGATAGAGGAGTCCATTATCCTCCCGACATCATCCTATCAAGTGACAGACGAAAGAGATAGTCCTGTGGCTAGCATCCCCTGGCTCAAGAAGATAGATTATAGATTGGTGGACCCCATCCCCGTAGCTATCTAATGTGCCTATATTTAAAAGAGAGATGCTACTAAGTAACGGTAAGCCGTAGGAATCCAGATATCACTCGTCTATCAGCTGCCAAGAACAAGCGATATCATTTGGTAACTACTTATTCTTCAGATGTGTTCCCTTTCCATGCCAAGATCAAGACGCGTAGCCAGATCGGCTAACGGTCACCCCCTCCCAACATGGCAAGACTGCTGTTTTGCTATATCCTCTCAGTCGTTAAGACAATAGATATTTATAGGCCAAGCTTTGCCTGGACCAACGAAAACCCAAATTTACCTTTCCACCACTTCAGTAGTATGTTGCATCTCTGTCGTAATCTTGAAATTACTTGACATGCTGCAACTATCAAACGGTAGGTGTTGGCACGGCCATCAATTGACCAGCAGCTGCACCAGTGCACATTTGACGCAAGGCGCTCCATCGGGACTACCCGAAAGGAAAGACAAATATATACTCGCTCCATGCAAAGATTGTGGTATGAAGATAACCCAAAGAACCATCTTTCATGGAGATTTGAGCAAACAAGAGAACTGAGAGTTTCCGTAAGCCGTTTCCCCCTGTTTACCAAAAATAAAAGAATGCATAAGGACATGGACCACTGGCGTTTCGCTACACTTAGTCAAACACGGGTTCTTGGTGAAATTATTGCTTTGTGATGGTGTCTTTCTGCGATAAATCAGATATGTGATTTTTAATATGTCTTGTCTGTAAATTGTTTACACTGATGAGTCGGCCGTTCGACAAGTTACGGTTCAGGTCGGAGGGAGAATTGTGAAGGAAGAGTCTGGCGCTTTAGCTTTGACCACAAGCAGCCTGATTATGGAAGTCATGTCAGTAAGTTAAAGCAATAATATGGCTTGAGACACAGACATTTAATCGGGCATGTGTCCTTAGTGACTCAGTGGGTATGCTCAGGAAGCTAGAGATGGGGTGGGTCCGAAGAGAGCGGTTGCTGTCTCTGGAGCGGGCTCGGCTGGCAAAGATTAGTTTCATTTTCGTGCCAGGGCATGCGGGTGTACAAGGAAATGAGCAAGCTGACAGGTTTCCAGGTAAGGCTACTGTCGAAGACGCTCGAGCTATGAACCAGGCAGACATTCTGCCTACGAGAAGTAAGTCGTTCGCGAGAACCAAATGATGGTTGTGAATCTACAACCATGGTCAGTCTGTGAGAACAGCAAGTTAAAAGAGGTGTGGCCAAACAAGAACACTACACAGGAAGCCAACGAAGATTAATAAAGCAACACAGAACTGGTGTCGTGAGTCGCTACACGCTGTCGGATTTGCTGAGGAGGGGATCCGAGCACTTATGGACTGAATGGATCGATATGCAAGGAGGATGATCTGTCGACTAACTAACTAATTAACTTGGTTAATTGATTTTTTTTTTATTAGTTGTTGGTTAGTTGCTTGTATTTTGGTTAGTTCTTTTTTTTTTTTTTTTTTTTTTCGTTTGGTTGGTTCGTTGATTGGCAGCTTGATTGGTTATTTTGTGGGTGGATAGTTGATTAGCTGGGTGGGTGGTTAGCTGAATGATTGGTTGGTTCGTACGCTTATTGCTTGGGTGGTTGGTTGGTGGTTGATTATTTGAATGGATGGTTACATCGTTAATTGGCTGGTTAGTTGTCTAGTTGGTTATTTGATCGGTTCGCTGATTAGCTATTCTGTTGGTTGGTTAGTTATATGGTTGATTGACTGGGTTTTCAGTTCGATGGCTTGTTGTTGGAATACATAATAGGCTGGTTGTTCGGTTGGTTTGATGGTTGGTTCGATTATTTAATTGGTTGCTTTGTTGGGTGGTTAGGTGGTTGGTTGGTTAGTTGGATGGTTGATTGTTTGGTTGTTGATGGGTTAGTTATTTGATTGGTTGGATAGCTAGTTGATTGATTAAAAATAAACATAGAAGATTGAGCCCGCTCAAGTGTGTGTGAAGCGTACGAGTGTTTGTGTGTGTGTTGTTGTTGTTGTTGTTGTTGTTGTTGTTGTTGTTGTTGTTGTTTTCAATCATTATCTCTACAAGCAAGCTCAGTGTTTCAGTTGTATCTCTAATACCTGTGTCTTTGTAGACACCTAAACAGATGACGAAAGTGCCCATTCAACAAGGCGAAACATCAAGTTCCCTCTCCACAAATACCATACACTGAAACAGTCTTCACAAAATGTTGTGTGTACACAACACTCTTGTGTAGAGTGGAAATAGGGATACTGACTAAATGATGTGTGTATTCAACACTCTTGTATAGAGTGGAAATAGGGATCTTGATTGCAAAGATGGACCAGACACGTGAGGCGTTAGAAATGTGGGTCTTCGCGATACTATTTTACAAATTGATATGTGTGCCTGTCTTTCAGAAATCAACGGCACACTGCTAAACGTAAACTTGCCATGACATCAACAACAGCAAAGAATGCCGGCGTTGACTGCACACGTCCTGTAAAGGATATGCAACTAACTTAACTAATGTATTAAAAAAAAAGCCGCTGCTGAAAGAAGGAAGAATTATAGAGACATTTTGATTTTGTTATGTCCTACATAGCAATATCCTTACAATCAAGATTGAGGGAATAGTTGAAGAGAAGAATGTTTAAGAGCATCGAAGATATCATTCTCATCTAATCTCATCTCATCATGTTCCTCTTGTACCTTGCGGTGTCGAGGTGAAGTATAAACATCGTGAGACTGACCGATTATGGGCTTCATATATCGATATTCCCATGGACTCTGCTATTCCCTCCGTCCAACGTTTACATAGTCTGCCTCTTCCTCTGTTTCCATCTGGTCTGTACATCATTGCTTGTTGTGAAGATATCATTGGATAGTCAAAATCAAGATTTGGTCACAATGCAGCCAAGCGGAGGTTACAACACCAAGATATGGTCAGGTTACGGCCTAGCAGAGGTTACAACATCAAGATATGGTCAGGTTACAGACTAGCAGAAGGTATAACATCAAGAAACGATCATGATACAGTAGCAGAATGTATAACATCAAGATACGATCATGATACAGTCTAGTAGAATGTATAACATCAAGATACGATCATGATACAGTAGTAGAATGTATAATATCGAGATACGATCATGATACAGTCTATCAGTATGTACATCGATGGTTGAAGACAGAAATTGCGGGCAATCCATTACTACCAACCTCTTCTACAAAAACGGCACTTAATGATGATCATAACCATGATCTGAGGTTCTGCACAGGTGCGGAGGTTCTGCCAGGATCTGCGGGCCTCATTGGATTAAAGATAAAAAAAAGCATTCATGTTCTATTTATAGCCTGTCATGAAGAAGTCAATGGGGACATTCTTACCAGATTAAACTGAGGCAATTTCGTAGCGGTTCAACGTGTGTGGGGCACGGGCCCCAGCCAGTTACTTCCAGAGGAACAGAACCTAATCGGTCGTGCCTGCCTGGTCTAACCAATCGGAACAAATGCTTTGTCCCGAAACTTGAACATCGAAATCTAATAAGAATATGAGGGAAGCCATAAACGGTTGGACGGGCGGGTGCGGTTTTAATCAAAGGTTCCAGTGCTGGGGCTGGTGTGATTGAGGGCTGGTTAGCAAAAGGCATGTCACGGTACTTTGTTACGGCTTAAAAGGGCTCAGGCTCTCTCCGACAAAATCGGAGCGAGTGGATGCTAGATGAGGGGTGTGAAATTGTTGAATATATTATGATTGGCTTCCTTGAAAGAGAAAAGAGGCATATAGCTTGTGATATGTACAGAGAGATTAGAAAATAGAAAGAAAGGTGGGTCTCCCAGGCGAAGGGAATAAGGACGTTGTTCGTAATCCCGTATACTAATGTATGAAACACAGCTGCGCGAGATTCGGCGACGGATCGCGTCGAGCTGGTTGCTTACGGAGGTATGTGAGCCGGTCGTTCAGAAAGCAATGGCAAACTACTGAACGTAAAACGCCAAGACATTAACAGCAGCAAAACATGCTGGTGTTGACTGCAATTTCCTGTGAGGACATATGCGGAAAAGGAAGGAAAGAAGGAAGGACGGAAAGAAGGAAGAGAAAGGAAGAAAGAAAGAAAGAAAGAAAGAAAGAAAGAAAGAAAGAAAGAAAGAAAGAAAGAAAGAAAGAAAGAAAGAAAGAAAGAAAGAAACCCATGAACCATGCCTTCCAAGGATGTATTTTGCAAATCACTGTGATGTTAAATATTACAGAAGTATTTCAGTCTTGTCTATGAATGCGAAACGTGGATAATAATCAGACAAGCTGAAGAAACATCGTATAGCAGTGGACATGTGATTTCTCCGGAAAATGCAAAGAATGTCGTGGATTTACAGAAACACCAGCGATTAAATCCTAGGAGAAACAAATGAAAACCGTAAACTGATTACAGAAATTAGTTGTATACAGTGAAGATGTTTGGGGCACGTTATGATAAGAAATAGCCTAGAGAACTTAGTGAAAACTGGCAAGATCGGGGAGAAAAGAACAAGGCAAAGGCAGAGAAGTAATTACCCGGGTGGCTTGGCCACGAGGTATGGTCGAGACAGGAACACAAAGCTGATCCACGACTATGGTGATCGCATGAGATGACGAAATACGACCGCCCACGCTTAACTGCACGGCACATGATGACAGTGATTTCAGTTTCCAAAACATAATGATGTTAATGAACCAGTTCTCTTACACGTTCAGACGTACATATTTACATATGAATACATAGTTATAGTGTGGCTGCCCGTCCCTGTTTTACTGCTCCATGTTGCAGTTGGCCACAACGGCCTGGGCCCGATGGTCAGGGTTCGATCTCCAACATGGTGGGTTCGGATTCTGAACAGTGATCTGGGCTCCCAGGTCGACCCAGCCTGGGTACCAAGACATGTCGGGGGTGTTTAGGTGGCCGGCTTGAGCTTGACCACAGAACGCACTTAACCATACAGTTGCAGGCCAGCATGGCCGAATGGGTAAGAACGCGTGTTCTTAAACATCCGTTGTGCTGATGCCGAGGTAAGCGGTTCATCCCCTGTCCCGACAGCTGGACTAAAATGTCGTCCTTGACTTGGGGGCGTGAATTACAAGTACCTCTAAAGTCGTAGTGGGTTCGCCTGATGGCGAGGGACACTGTTAATAGTTAAAGCAAATCCACACGCAAAATTCAGTCCATGACTACTATAAACAGTGTGTATGGACTACGCTTGAGTTCAAAGCGAGCGAGCGCAAACAAAAATACAAATTTTTCACACAGAGAGACTTTACAACCATAAACGGAGCTTTCTATATGGTCACTGGCGGGGGTTAAAATGGCCGAATTGATAAGAATTATCTGATGCCGAGGTAGCGTGTTCAACCCCTACACTGGTCAGTTGGACTAAAATGTTGGATTCTCGTCCTTGGCTTGGTGACATAAATTATAAGCACCTCAGAAGTCGATGTGTTCTGCTCTGGTGAGAGCCATCGTCTGATGCTGAGAGAGACTGGTAAGAGGGAAAGCTAATCCACACGCAAAAATCAGTCCAGTACACTGATTGATTGATTGATTGATTGATTTACGAACCGACATCACAGAATTCGGGGCATTCCCATAAGCGCTCCGCCCCCATCCTCAGCAGCCAGCGAAGAGTTCCAACACCAATAGTACCAGTAGCAATCTGATTATATGTCCGTCTCGCCTTTCCTCTGAGCGTTGAGCGTCGGTCAGATCCCCTCGTCACTCCTCGCTGTCTCATTCTTGCCAGACCATGGTAATCCATTTGCTCCTCCGAGGTGTGCACGTGCTCCCACAAGGCCGCAACCACGTCTGCCCTGTCATGTATCAATACTCCACCAAGTTCTGCAGAGCCAGCCAATCTGTCCGCCTGTTCATTTCCCAGCACACCGGCATGCCCCGGATAAAAGATCCAGGTGATGCTTGTCACCCGTGACCTCCGAAGCGAAACAAGCCACTTCGCACGAAGCCTGCCCTTCCTCACCCTCGTCTCATTCTTGCCAGACCATGGTAATCCATTTGCTCCTCCGAGGTCACATGCTTCCAGTACACTAGAAGTAGTAACATGTTTATGGACGACGCTTGAGTTCAAAACGAGTGACCCCCACAAAACAATGGTCACTCACCCTGTGGAAGATGAAAGTGGACTAGGGAATACGTGACGCAATCACTTAAAGCTTTTATGGCGAACAAGCACATTAAAGAGACTCCTTTTGAAGTTACCGGCCGCTCGCATCAACCACTTAGTCAGTCTGCTCAAGATTAATGATTTTCTTTGAAATAAGTGTATTAGTGCTAATAAACGTGTGTGGACACGGCATGGGTCTATTGAACCGTTCAACATCTTTTACATAAACAAAACATTTAAGAGTATTTGGGGATCAGGAAGTTTAAAGGTGTTATTAATATCTTCTGTCATTGCAACTAAAGCACGTCTATCTATCTATCTGTCTGTATATCTATCTATCTATCTATCTATCTATCTATCTATCTATCTATCTATCTATCTATCTATCTATCTATCTATCTATCTATTTATCTATCTATCTATCTATCTATCTATCTATCTATCTATCTATCTATCTGTCTGTCTGTCTGTCTGTCTGTCTATCCATCTATCTGTCGGTCTGTCTGGCTGTTTTTGCATCCATCTGTCCGTCCGTCAGTCTACATGTTTGGCTGTATGTCTGTTTATCTCTCTGTTCATCTCTTTGTTTACCTCTCTGTTTATCTCTCTGTTTATCTCTCTGTTCATCTCTCTGTTTATCTCTCTGTTCATCTCTTTGTTTACCTCTCTGTTTATCTCTCTGTTCATCTCTCTGTTTATCTCTCTGTTCATCTCTTTGTTTACCTCTCTGTTTATCTCTCTGTTTATCTCTCTGTTTATCTCTCTGTTTATCTCTCTGTTTATCTCTCTGTTTATCTCTCTGTTCATCTCTTTGTTTACCTCTCTGTTTATCTCTCTGTTTATCGCTGTGTTTATCTGTATGTATGTCATTATATCCATTACCCATAGCCACGATTGCTTTCCAGTTTGCCAGAATGTTTGTATGTGTTTAATAAACTGTATACATGCCTGTATGTGTCTTCTCACTCTCTCTCTCTCTCTCTCTCTCTCTCTGTCTCTCTCTCTCTCTGTCTCTCTCTCTCTCTCTCTCTCTCTTTCTCTCTCTCTCTCTTATATATATATATATATATATATATATATATATATATATATATATATATATATATATATATATATATATATATTATATATATATATATGTGTGTGTGTGTGTGTGTGTTTGTGTGTGTGTGTGTGTGTGTCTCTGACTGTTATATGTGTCTGTATTTCTGAGTCTTTCTGTCTATCTAACTGTATATCTGTGTATATATCTGTCTCTCCCTACGCCGGACTGCCTCTGTGTGTGTGTATGTGTGTGTGTGTATATGTGTCTGTATTTCTGAGTCTCTCTGTCTATCTAACTGTATATCTGTGTATATGTCAGTCTATGCCTCTCTGTCTGTCTGTCTGTCTGTCTGTCTGTCTGTCTGTCTGTCTGTCTGTCTAATCTAACGCAACATAATCTCATCCCCATTACTACCTACCACCCCCCCCCCCCCCCCCCCCCCCACACCCAATACCACCATCGCTAGAACCTCCGAACCAATTTCTCCCAGACATGTAGTGTAATATTCGATCAATCAGTTCTATACAGTTGTTGTATCCGATTTCCTTCCACGTCACGTGAAACCCATAAATCTCTGACCCGAAATCACGTGATAGCTACTACGGAGTCCAGAATTGACTTTCTTATATCGCCGGCTAGTTCCATTACCGTGCCGGACTTCCGGGTTAAGTGTCCAGGCCAGGCCCCGCAGATACGACGACCTAACTAGTTCTGGCTGGAGACGGTCTGTGAAGAGCTGTATCGCGGCGGTGTGTTAGCCAAGTCTGAGACGTGTTCTTGGCTACAGATGGTGTCTTGATCGACTATGAATCATTGAGAATTTAGTGATACACATAACAGATATGTGAGATGTGCTGTCCATTGCATGAGGTTGCAGTCAACCCCAACAGTAGGTTGATTTTCTAGGAAATTATACGATACATATTTTGCCATGGAATAAAGACAAAGGGGAAAATTATTGCAGATATGTCACACACTGAGAGTGTGAGACGTAATATGGTGCGTGATGGTGGAAATGACCTTGTGTCCACATGCATCCATTGTGAATGAACATTTACAGCGTGAATTGGTCTGATCTGTCACATTGGCCACCGCCATGGGTTGTAGTTATTATGCCTTTTTTATAGCACAATGTGACAAACTATCGCATGCCAAGACGGCAAGGTGCCAAGGAATTTTGCCATGAACGAGTAGTCAATGTTAAAGTGCAGATTTCATGAGTGTAGAAAACAATCCCGTTAACTTGTCATCAGCGGATCGGAAGTTGAAGAGTTGGAGCGCTCTTATCATTTCCCCTACCGCGAAGTCTGAAATGAGACTAAACAGTATTGATAAACAAGTTCGCAATGTACTGTTTGGCACTTATAGAACTAGAAGAAAAAACGTAGACATTAGAGGACACAATAGACAACATAAAAACTAAATTAAAAACAATGTTTTCCCGTAGTGAATTTGAATAACGAAGACACAAACAATAGATTGCACGATTTATTGCCTGGCATATTTCGCTGCATCTCGTCAGGTACATACTGCAGAAATCACACAACTTACGTGAATTAACTAGATAAATCCTTCAAGTTGAAATATACACATATTCGCACAGTAATGTCATTTATTTAAAACCGTACCGATTTCTACACCAGCAGCCAAAGAGCCTGTTCCTCTGTACGCCACAAACAATTGTATTTACCAATTCACATGTAGATGCCAGGCCGTTTACATTGGTAGAACAGAGAGACAGCTTAACAAACGGGTGTTAGAACACATACCTCAATGGGTCAACAAGATACAACACACAGGAGATGCTAGCCTCGTGGGGCCGACACACCGGAAGCTCCCGGCGTCTTCAATTGGTAGGCACATCGTCGACAGTGGCCATGTGGTGGACAGAAACACTGCCTTTCGCGTGTTGTTTAACACACAAAATACTCGCTTGTTAAAATTTGCAGAAGCAATTATGATCTATCAACGCAAGCCAGAATTGTGCAAACAGAAAGACATGTTAATCAGCTTAAAATTACCGTGGTAGATAATTGATATTACTGTGCGAATATGTGTATATTTCAACTTGAAGGATTTATCTAGTTAATTCACGTAAGTTGTGTGATTTCTGCAGTATGTACCTGACGAGATGCAGCGAAATATGCCAGGCAATAAATCGTGCAATCTATTGTTTGTGTCTTCGTTATAAAAACTAAAACCTATACGCAATAAGAAAATCAAATCAAATCAAATAAAATCAACTTTATTAGGGTCACAAATTGGTCGCGCAGGCCCGTCTTACATTCGGCCCTTCCGATCACTCGTCTTTCGTTCATCAAGAGCATTATACATTTACATAGGAAGAAAAATAAACATAGTGAAATGAATGTTGTAAACATAAACAAGGCTAATTACCATGTTATGAAGCCCATCTCCCACCTACTCATACATTACCCCACCCACACAACACCCCCACCTACCCACACACACACACACCAAGGGACACATACATACCCACCAACCGACCCATCCCCCTCGCGCACATCCCCCACCCACACACACTTCCCTCACCTGATCCCCTAACCAAAACACACTCGTCACCCACAAACATTCCCCCACCAACCCACACATCCCACGCCCATCCACATACACATCCTAACCCACACATCCTCTCCCCACCCACACCTCAAACCACCCATCCCCCAGCCACATCTCCATCGACCACATATTCCCCACCCACGCACACAATCCCCCACGAACCCACACATCGCACATCCACTCACACATCCCCAAACCATACACACACATCCCCACCAACTGACATATCCCTACCCCCTCCCCCACACACATCTCCCTAACCACCCATACATCCCCAATCCACTCACACACACCCCACCACCCACACATACAACTTCCACCCACCCACACATGCCTTAACCCAATCCCCCACAACACAATCCCCCACCCGCACATCACATACACCCCCTACCAGGCACTATTCCCAACCCACGCACAACACACACACATATCCCTCACCAACACATCCCCACTTACACACCACACACATATCCCCCACCCAGATACCACACAATATTCCCACCCACACCAACACAGATACCCTTACCCATCCACTCCACACACCCCCACTCACACACCACAAAAATCCCCCACCCACACACACATACCTCACTCACACAATATCCCCAACCAACACACCACACACCTCTCCCCACCCACACACGCATTCCCTACCTGTCCACCAACACACACTCACTCACGCATACATCCTCCACAACGCACCCACACACCCCCACCCACCCCAACCAAACATCTCTCGATCACAATACCCCTAGCCACACACATCCTCACCTAGATACCACAAAAATCCCCCACCCACACACACATACCTCACTCACACAATATCCCCAACCAACACACCACACACCTCTCCCCACCCACACACGCATTCCCTACCTGTCCACCAACACACACTCACTCACGCATACATCCTCCACAACGCACCCACACACCCCCACCCACCCACCCCAACCAAACATCTCTCGATCACAATACCCCTAGCCACACACATCCTCCACCCACTCACACATCCCACCCCGACACATACAACTCCCTCACCCACCTACACATCCCTAAGCCACTCACACACCCCCACCCACACATTCCCCATCCACGCACACATCTCCCACCCACACACCCCCACATACTTCCCCCAACCACCACACATCCCCTACTCACCCACACATATACCCCACCCATGCACACATTCCCCGCACCCATCACACACATCCCCCACACCACACACTATACTCCACACACACACATATCCTCACCCATACCACCTCAAACATACCCTCCACCCACACATCATGCACACATCCCCCACCACCACACCGCACACATATTTCAAACCCACACACCATACACTTCTCCCCACCCGCCCTTGCATCCCCAATGTGTTTATGAGCTATATTGGTGGCCTCACAGGATTCCCCAAGGGATATTTCTGAGTATGATTAGAGCATGATGAATTCATGTCTGTTCATGTCTGTTATTACTTTCCTAGTTTTCCTTTGTTGCTCTTCGTTCGATCGTTGCTCCGATTCCGTGTTTGATCTACTTCTTTACTTTCAACAGTTTTAGTTTACATCTTACATTCAACCTTTCCATGATTTCTTCAGGCATTGACTAATTGATTAATTAATTAATGAACCGTTTGCCTGGCGTTCTCATGGTCGAGGTTCGTTCCCCAACTCCGTAGTCCAGAACACAAGGGCATTTTTCCGGAGACTCATGGAGGGGTCATGACTGGAGCTAGGGGGTCCGTGCTTTGTGCAATGTTCTTGGCAAGTGGATTGCCGTTCTGTGGAGAGAGACCGAGTCAGATGCGATAATACCGGGGGGAGGGGTGAAGCTGACACTCCCGACTTTAGTATTTAAATAAACTATGAAGCTTCGAGACAGCTTGATGATGATGATGATGATGATGATGATGATGATGATGATGATGATGATGATGATGATGATGATGATGATGATGATGATGATGATGATGATGATGATGATGTAGTCCATTTAACTATTAATAATGACCGCTTGGTGACGACTGGCAAGATCGAAGGGAAGAGACCAAGGGGAAGACCGAGAAGTATATCCCTCCCCCCTCCCTCATTTGTAAGCGATAATTTTGTATCGATGAACCAAAACGAGTGTATACGGACAGGATACCGGCAAGACACAGAAAACGTATCATCGCTGGCAGTGTATTATTCACAAGAACCTAAATTCGTGAAGTTGCATCCAATACTACTTCAGAAATGGCTACATCAGATGTGGTGAAGGTCCTCTGGGAGAACGTGATAAATGCAGAAGAACAGATAGACTATCATAGTCTAGAGAGAATGCAGCAGCAACGGGTGGTCAGGGAACTGGTCGACAGTCGTCATTCAGAGGTAAAGAAAGACGAAAATATAATCAATTACAAGGGGCACCATTATTATTGAAACTCTACGCTGTCTGCTGATGATGATGACTGAGCGCTTATGGGAATGCCCCGAGTGCAGTGATGTCAGTTCTTGACTCAACTCAACTCAACTCAACTCAACTCAATTCAACTCAACTCAACTCAACTCAACTCAACTCAACTCAACTCAACTCAACTGGTTACAGCACAAGAGGTCTGAATTTTCTATTCATTGTTAACATTGGGACAGAATCATAGGTTTTATGTCAAGATATATTTCCAGGTCTGGATGTATTGAATTCTTCATGAAAGAAGAATGAGAGAACAATGTTGAAAGACCAGGAAGAATAAGAAAAAAGGAAAAACATAATTTTCTAGCTGCTCCTTGGCTTCGGTACAATGATCAAATCAATAGAAAGAACACTGGTCACCAACCAAGTAAAGAAACAAAAGATAGTGCATGGATAATGATGATCATTGTAGACTCGCTCATGTGTGTTTGTTTCAGAGGTTCCCAAGCAAGTAGGCAGCCACACAATGAGGACTTCAAATGCAGTGATTCTCACATTAGTATGTTTGCCCCCTGGTTTGGCTTGGTGGAGGAGACAGACGAGGTTGTAAAATGCGACCACAATAAAGATATTAGAGATATTCAAAGAATAAAATGTGTCATCATCTTGCGCCGTGGCAGCTGATATAGGCTTCGTGTCTTTTCTCATATCGCTGCCCTTGGCGCTCTGGATCAACTCTGATGATTCATTTCCTCCATGCCACCATCTCAGTCCATCCAGCATCATTTCTCTTTTCCCACTGACCTTTCCCGTTGTCACGATAATCTATATTATCTCACTTCTTATCATATGACGAAAGAATGCTGCTTGTCTTTTTCTTATCATCATCCTGTACCTTGCCGGCTGGCGATCATGCTACTCCACAAATTACGATCTCCAACGGCATGGATCAAGTCGTGTCTTGACTCCCTTCCGTGCCTTGACACAAGACTGTCAAGAATGTTCACATGCTGCCTTCCTATATCTCTCTTTCCGTAAATCTTTCCAGTTGTCACACCATGTTGCAGTTTCTGTCTTCTAATAATGTGCCAAAAATATTATGACAACTTCATTCTGGTGTTTGTGTCTTTGGGACTAAGATTTTCTCAAAATGTCCAGATCGCTCATTTTGCTGTCCAATTAATTTTCAGCATTCTTCTATAAAACCACATCTTCAAGCATACCATGGATTTTTTCGCCTGTTTACTTTTGTCTTATATTTGTATATAAAGTTATAATTTCATGAGTCTCCTCAAGGCAATCGTTGTTAGTTACTCTGGCAGTCCAAGGAATTCTTCACATTCGCCTCCGGAATTACATCTCTGCTGCTTCCAAATTCTTCCCAATTTGTTCGTTTACATTCCATGATTCGCTTCTATACAGGAACACAAGTTCTCTATAACGTCTTAACACACTTTTCTTTACATTCATTTATAGTGACCTATTGCCTAAGACATTTTACATTTTCTGGAATGCAGCTTTTGTTTTCCCTATTCTGTTCCTAATTTCTGTTGTGCATCTTTAATCTGATGTTATAATTGCCCTTAGGAATTTAAATTTATCCACTTGGTTAAGCATGTCCCCTTCCATTGTTATCTCACAATATAATACTGTTGCCTCACAATAAAATCTATGTCAAAATTACGAGTTCGGGTGCTCCCAATGTTGAATACTGCCTTTTGTCAAAGTGGACTAGGTCAGAACAGTGTCATGGGAAGCGAGATAACTGAAAAATATGTTGGTGAGACTAGGAGAGGCAGAATGAAAACCAGCGATAACAGACCAACAACAGTGACAATATTATGAACAAAATATATAGAAAGGTATTTGCATTTAATGTCCTATTGTCCGTTTCTTATATTTGCATATAAGGTCCTATTGTGTCTTTTTTATATTTGTGTATACGGACCTATTGTGTCTTTCTTATATTTGCATATTATGTCCTATTGTGTCTTTCTTATATTTGCATATGATTTCCTATTGTGTCTTTCTTGTATTTGCATATTATGTCCTATTGTGTCTTTCGTACATTTCCATATAATGTCCTAGTGTGCCTCTCTTATATTTGCATATAATGTCTTATTGTCTCTCTCTTTTATATTCACATATAGTGTCCTATCGTCTCCCTCGTAATGTTCTATTGTCTCCTTATATTCACAAATTGTCTCTCTCTTAAATTCACATATAATGTCCAATAGTCTCTTTATTATATTCATATATATTGTCCTATTTTCTCCCTCTTATATGCATAAATAATGTCCCATTGTCCCCCTCTTATATTCAGATATCATGTCCTATTGTCCCCCTCTTAAATTCACATATCATGTCCTATTGTCCCCCTCTTAAATTCACATATAATGTCCTATTGTCCCCCTCTTAAATTCACATATAATGTCCAATTGTCCCCCTCTTATATTCACATATAATGTCCTATTGTCCCTCTCTTATATTCACATATAATGTTATATTGTCTTCCTCTTATATTCACATATAATGTCTTATTGTCTCCTTATATTCACAAATATTGTCCTATTATCTATCTCTTAAATTCACATAACATGTCCTATAGTCTCCTTCTTATATTTATATATAATATCCTGTTGTCTCCTTATTATATTCATGTATAATGTCCTATATTCTCACACTTATATGCACACATAATGTCCTATTTTCTCCCTTCTATATGCACATATAATGTCCTATTTTCTCCCTCCTATATGCACATACAATGTCCTATTTTCTCCCTCCTATATGCACATTGAAAAACATCTGATGGCTGCAGAAATGTGGTTTCTGAGGAAAATGCAAAGAATACCATGGACAGACAGACAAACCAATGACCAAGTACTACAGGAGACAAATGAACATCGTAAACTGATTAGAGAAATTAGACGTAGACAGTCAAACTTTTTTGGACATGTTATGAGAAGAAATGGATTGGAGAACTTAGTGACAACTGGCAAGATCGAGGGGAACAGACCAAGAGGAAGACCGAGAGGAAAATACCTGGATGGCTTGGCCACATGGCATGGACGAGACAGGAACACTGAGCTGATCCACGACACTGGTGATCGAGTGAAATGGCGAGTCATGACCGCCCACGCTTTCCGGCATGGCACGTGATTGATTGATTGATTGATATGCACATACAATGTCCTATTTTCTCCCTTTTATATTCATATTTAATGCATTTTTGTCTCCTTTTTATATTTTTATATAATGTCCTGTTGTCTCCTCCTTATATTCACATATAATGTCATATTGTCCCCTTCTTATATTCACATATAATGTCCTATTGTTTCTTTCTTATATTCACTTATTAAGCCCTTCTTTCACTGGTCTCCTCCAGCAATCATTGTTAAATACTCTGGTCTGCTCTGTCATGACTTTTTTTTTAGTCTTTAGATTGCATTTCCTCGCACGGAGGAAGGACTATAGAAAAGAACAGGTTCTATATTTCACTTCAGAACTCTCTGTCTACCATTCATCTAGCATAATATCAGTGATACCATTTACTGTCTGCAGTTTGAGAAGCTGTGGTCTGTGTCAGTACGACCCCTTTCTTTCATCCCTGGCTTAACGACACGGTGCTAATATTACATAATTCCTCCACATGATTGCGAAATCGATTGCGTCCGCGGACATTCAGGTGAGGAGTTCCTGATGAATGACTGGGGGAAATGCAACAAATAGAGTAATGGTATTCCTTTGATACGTGCACGGAGATAAAAGTCATCGGAATCATGTAAAATCTCCGCAATAGCTTTTCAACGGGAGGTGTTATACCGCGGCTGATTATTGTTAGTTCGTAGTACTCGGGAAACAGTGAACGGTAAACTATAAAGGCAACGGGCGTTGATATATATTCAGCGAGGTGTATCATCAGGGATTAGTATGATAATTGAAGAGCACTTATAGAGGGAAAATGGAGATCCGAGATTATAGTACGTGGTATTAACATTAAAAACCTGGATGGCTTGACCACATGGCATGGTCGAGACAGAAACACGGAGCTGATCCACGACTCTGGTGATCGAGTGAAATGGCAGAACATGAATGCCCACACTTATCGGCATGGCACATAATGGATGGATGGATTAAAATTGTGGGATATAGATATACTGGGTTTTGAATCCATTGCCTCGACAAAGGTAAAGTAAAGTAAAGTAAAGTAAAGTAAAGTAAAGTAAAGTAAAGCACAGTACAGTACAGTCAGTACATTACAAGAAAGCAAAGCAAAGCAAACCAGAGTAAAGCAAAACAAAGTAAAGCAAGGCAAAGTAAAGTAAAGTAGAATAGAGTAGAGTAAAGTAAAGTAGAGTAGAGTAAAGTAGGGTAGAGTAGAGTAAAGTAAAGTAGAGTAGAGTAAAGTAGGGTAGAGTAGAGTAAAGTAAAGTAGAGTAGAGTAAAGTAAAGTAGAGTAGAGTAAAGTAGGGTAAAGTAAAGTAAAGTAAAGTAAAGTAAAGTAAAGTAAAGTAAAGTAAAGTAAAGTAAAGTAGAGTAAAGTAAAGTAAAGTAAAGTAAAGTAGAGTAGAGTAACGTAGAGTAAAGTAAAGTAAAGTAAAGTAAAGTAAAGTAAAGTAAAGTAAAGTAAAGTAAAGTAAAGTAGAGTAGAGTAGAGTAAAGTAAAGTAAAGTAAAGTAAAGTAGAGTAGAGTAAAGTAGAGTAGAGTAAAGTAAAGTAAAGTAGAGTAGAGTAGAGTAAAGTAAAGTAAAGTAAAGTAAAGTAAAGTAAAGTAAAGTAAAGTAAAGTAAAGTAAAGTGGAGTAGAGTAGAGTAAAGTAAAGTAGAGTATGGAATGAATGAGTAGAGTAAAGTAAAGTAGAGTAGAGTAAAGTAGAGTAGAGTAAAGTAGAGTAGAGTAGAGTAGAGTAGAGTAAAGTAGAGTAGAGTAGAGTAGAGTAGAGTAGAGTAGAGTAGAGTAGAGTAGAGTAGAGTAGAGTAGAGTAGAGTAAAGTAAAGTAGAGTAGAGTAGAGTAAAGTAGAGTAGAGTAACGTAGAGTAGAGTAAAGTAGAGTAGAGTAGAGTAAAGTAGAGTAGAGTAGTGTAAAGTAAAGTAAAGTAATGTAAAGTAAAGTAAAGTGGAGTAAAGTAAAGTAAAGTAAAGTAAAGTAAAGTAAAGTAAAGTAAAGTGGAGTAAAGTAAAGTAAAGTAAAGTAAAGTAAAGTAAAGTAAAGTGGAGTAGAGTAAAGTAAAGTAAAGTAAAGTAAAGTAAAGTAGAGTAGAGTAGAGTAGAGTAGAGTAGAGTAGAGTAGAGTAGAGTAGAGTAGAGTAGAGTAGAGTAGAGTAGAGTAGAGTAGAGTAAAGTAAAGTAAAGTAAAGTAAAGTAAAGTAAAGTAAAATAAAATAGAATAAAGTAAAGTAGGGTAAAGTAAAGTCAAGTAGAGTAAAGTAAAGTAAAGTAGAGTAGAGTAAAGTAAAGTAGAGTAGAGTAAAGTAAAGTAGAGTAGAGTAGAGTAAAGTAGTGTAGAGTAGAGTAAAGTAAAGCAGAGTAGAGTAAAGTAGAGTAGAGTAGAGTAGAGTAAAGTAAAGTAGAGTAGAGTAGGGTAAAGTAAAGTAGAGTAGTGTAGAGTAAAGTAGAGGAGAATAAAGTAATGTAGAGTAATCTAAAGTAGAGTAGAGTAAAGTAAAGTAGAGTAGAGTAAAGTAGAGTAGAGTAAAGTAGAGTAGAGTAGAGTAAAGTAGAGTAGAGTAGAGTAAAGTAAAGTAGAGTAAAGTAAAATAGAGTAGAGTAAAGTAAAGTAGAGTAGAGTAGAGTAAAATAAAGTAGAGTAGAGTAAAGTATAGTAGAGTAGAGTAAAGTAAAGTAGAGTAAAGTAAAGTAAAGTAAAGTAAAGTAAAGTAAAGTAAAGTAGAGTAGAGGAGAGTAGAGTAGAGTAGAGTAGAGTAGGGTAAAGTAAAGTAGAGTATAGTAAAGTAGAGTAGAGTAAATTAGAGTAGAGTAGAGTAAAGTAAATTAGAGTAAAGTAAAGTAAAGTAGAGTAGAGTAAAGTAAAGTAGAGTAAAGTAAAGTAGAGTAAAGTAAAGTAAAGTAAAGTAAAGTAAAGTAAAGTAGAGTAGAGTAGAGTAGAGTAGAGTAGAGTAGAGTAGAGTAGAGTAGAGTAGAGTAGAGTAGAGTAGAGTTGAGCTGATCAGAGTAGAGTAGAGTAGAGTAGAGTAGAGTAGAGTAGAGTAGAGTAAAGTAAAGTAAAGTAAAGTAAAGTAAAGTAAAGTAAAGTAAAGTAAAGTAAAGTAAAGTAAAGTTACAATACAGTGCAGTGCAATGCAGAAAGTAAAGTAATGTAAATTAAAGTAAAGTAAAGTAAAGTAAAGTAAAGTAAAGTAAAGTAAAGTATGCCTGTTACCAGCCCTGCTGTGAATGGTGCGAACAGTTCTAGCCCCCAATTGTGTAGACCAGTAGGCTCTCTAGGACTGATGTGCTTGATAATCTCGCCCGCCGTCTTGACCTTCCACGAAATTTCCTGGTACCCTGTTTAGCTTTGGTCCACCTGTTAGCCGCGCATACTGGCGTGGAGACACATGTTGATTTTAGCGTACGGTTTTAAAAGAGTACTGGAGCTTAGACATGCTGGTCATTATACGGTTTTAGAAGAGTATTGAGAGTCACACATGTTGGTCAGCGTATGGTTTTAGAAGAGTACTGAGGGTCAGTGTGGCAGAATGTATAATAGCGATATACTTTCGGTATGGTGATACAGAGGTAGCGGGTTCAACGCCTACACCGGTCAGTTGGACTAAAATGTTGACTTCTCGTCTTGGATTCTGGGACGTCAATTACAAATACCCCATAGGTCGGAGTGGGTTCGCCTGATGGCGAGGGACGTTGATAATAAGAAATGGTGACCCACACGCGAAAATCAGTCAAGTGTGGACTACACAAAAGTTCAAAGTGAAAGAACGGGGGGGGGGGGGGGGGGGGGGGGGGGGAAGAAGAGTAATGCCAGTTCATTGGAAGGAAAAAAGAATAAATAGGCCCATCTAATAATAGCTCACTCAGTATTGAAGAAAATTGCTCATTAAGACAATTAAAGCCAGGACAGATAATATTGTGGGCATGTATAGAGATGTGGATGTTTGCAAAAGATCATTATGGAGGAAGGTGTACCCTGGGAAGCAGAGAATAAAGATACCACGCAGTAGATATGTTTACATGTGAGAGAGAACTTACACTAGACAATCACTGAGGGAGAAGATACAGCTAATGATAGAAAGCATTTTCGAAAGACAATTACGCAATTACGGGGCGGGGAGGATTGGGTTGGGAGGAGGGGGGGGGGGGGTGGCGGGTTTGCGCCCGACACCAGACTAGATGATGGATGACAATTTACGCCCAGACGGATGTGCCCAGTTCTGATACACAACAGAATCTGCTGCTTTCCTCCATTAAGAGACACTAAGTGATGCCTCCTTTTTAGTTGAACTTAATAATGTACTTTAAAAGGATTTTTTTTCCCGCGTTTCCATCCTGTTTCAGGATATTGCGGTCAACACCAGCATCTTTCAGCTGTATGTTGATTCTTAGGCTAGATTACGCTCATCAGCACGCCACGACTTTCTGAGCGTCCGGCTCCATACTCTCGTAAGTCACTGGCGCGACTCGAACCCTTTCAAGTTCTCGTGCGCTCACGTGAACCACGAGAGTATTCTGGGTTACGGAGAAAGTTGCTAACACCTCAGCCAGGGAGACCAGCACTAGATGATGGATGACAATTTACGCCCAGACTGATGTGCCCAGTTCTGATACACAACAGAATCTGCTGCTTTCCTCCATTAAGTCACTAAGTGATGCCTCCTTGTTAGTTGAACTTAATAATGTACTTAATAAGGATCGTTTTTTTTTTTTTTTTTGGTGTGTTCTCTTGCTTTTAATTCAAGTGTAGTCCATACAGATGCTACCATTTCTAGTGCACTGGACTGGTTTTTGCGTGTGGATTAGCTTTTCCTGTTACCAGTGTCCCATGCCAGGGAACGAACCCATTCCCACTTCTGGCTTTAGTTTACGTCCTAGAGTCAAGGACGAGAAGTCAACATTTAAATCCAACTGACAGGTGTAGAGGTTGAATCCGCTACTACGCATCAGCATACCGGAAGTTTAAGAGTGAGAGTGCTCATTCATTCCGCCACGCTTACCTCCCACGTGAAGTGTGATTGGTTTTTGTCTTTGGTCTCGCTGTGTTCTTTTAGAATAAATCACAAGATTTCATACACTGAAATGTGCTCTGATCGTGTGGGCGTGCAAGGACACCAGTGTGACAATTCTCAGTGCTGGGATATTCCAGGGAGCTGGTCAGAAACCCCAATGTCGTGTATAGATCGCCGCGGGCCCTGAAGTTTGTGTCCGAAGTATAATGACCTCTTCGATTTTTAATTAAACAGACCGGGTAGTTTGGCGGTCGTTGGATGGCCGTGCCGGACATGCCGGGTTGACCTAGATACAGCCAGAGTTTACAACGGGATAATTGTGGCTTTTAAGTTAGACTAGGTGGAACGAACGAACGAGCGAACGAACGAACGAACGAACTTTATTTTACAAGGGTTAAGAATTGGGCACGCATGCCCGTCTAACATTCTGCCCTTCTATCACTCTCTTTCATACATTATTTCATTCACACATCATTCAAGGCTAACTGAGAACAGCAACAATATGACAGATAAGCATTATAAAGGCATGGAGAAATTGCAAAATTCACTACTACATAACTTACTAAAATTAATTTATGATGTGGCAGTTGTTATTAGCTATGGGGAATATGTGAGGCTACCAAAAGGGGATGGCTTTTATACTACGGTTTTATTATTATTATTATTATTATTATTATTATTATTATTATTATTATTATTATTATTATTATTATTATTATTATTATTATTAAGGGCAAGGTAATCTGTACTGAATGGTCTCCGTGGCGAAAATATTACGGACGCGATTTGTAATCCCATATACCCGGGTTTTAAACACAGCGGTGCTGGGTTTTTTTTCGAAAACGGTATAGGAGCCGGTCGTTCAGAAAGCAATGGCAAACTACGGAACGTAAAACTTGTCCAGGAATCACGAACAGCCAAATTGCTGGGGTTGACTGCTACGTCCTGTGAAGGACGTGCAACTAAATTTTCATTTAATCTGTACTGAGATAGTGTTCGAATAATGTGCAATTATATGTATAGCGATTGGTGATATCTTTGATTTCTTGTGGAAAATTGTTCCAAAGCTGAGCTGCGGAGTACGCTAAGCTTGTTTTGTATAAGTCTAACCTAAGCTTCGGGATATGTAATATATGTGGTCGGGGTGTTTTCAAGCCACCGATGGGAAGCCGTTAGAGACTAGCAGAATAGAAAATAGTGCCGGTGTATTGTCAGTAGATTGTATTCATTGTTGTGAAACCCTTGAGGTTTCAATTATTGATTGCCTCTCGTAGAAGAATAAAAAAAAGAAGCAGAGATTAGAGGACACGCTTGACAACACAGCACTTGGTAGCTGTAGCTACCTTATCAGGATTCAAACCTGTCCCCTTCAAATTACCATTGAGATAATATGATAGCTAGTGTTGGGTTCGAATCCGGGTATGGTAACTACTCATTTGAATGATGTTGTTGGGAAGATCTATGTGTGGTTTTAGAGGATAATGATGTTAGACAGATCTATATGTAGTTATAGATGTGATTAGAGAGATCTGTGTGTAGTTATAGATGTGAATGATGTTGTTATATATATATATATGTGTGTGTGTGTGTGTGTGTGTGTGTGTGTGTGTGTGTGTGGATGACATTGTTAGAGAGACGTGTGTGTTGTTGGTGATCGCGGATGATGTTAGAGGGGCTAGTTTGTTTGTCATTTTATTCAATGATCTAACACATTTAACGCACACTTAGTGAAAGGTGACGATAAACTGACGTCAATAGGCCTTGCTTATATATATAGAAAACCTAAGTAAGACCTAACTTATTTGACTATTACAAACATAAGTTTTAAAAATAGGATAAAAACAAGTGTTCCAGCAACAAGAAGTACACCTAGATTCATACTACTCGTGAGATACTGTGGGTTATCAGTTAGACACAAATTGAGAGAAAGATTGAGACAGACAGACAGACAGACAGACAGACAGACAGACAGACAGACAGACAGACAGACAGACAGACAGACAGACAGACAGACAGACAGACAGACAGACAGACGGACGGACAGACAGACAGACAGACAGACAGACAGACAGACAGACAGACAGACAGGACCACCCTGCTTTTTGTCTACAGTGAAACAGTGTAATTGAGCCCTGAACGTGAGTGGGACGTTGATGGCTGGGAGATATGTTGTGAACGTGAGTGGGACGTTGATGGCTGGGAGATATGTTGTGAACGTGAGTGGGACGTTGATGGCTGGGAGATATGTTGTGAACGTGAGTGGGACGTTGATGGCTGGGAGATATGTTGTGAACGTGAGTGGGACGTTGATGGCTGGGAGATATGTTGTGAACGTGAGTGGGACGTTGATGGCTGGGAGATATGTTGTCTGTCGTCTAACACAATGGATTTAATTATATCAGCTGCAGGTGTGCCTTTAGTACCTTCAGAGCATCGGTACGGCAGTTTGCGTGTGAGCCACATGCAAGAACTGTATACTCTAGATGTGTTGTTAGTGGATGTGTTGTTATTTGGTGTGTTGTTAGTGGGTGTGTTGTTAGTGGGTGTGTTGGTAGTGGATGTGTTGTTAGTGGGTGTGTTGTTAGTAGATGTGTTGTTAGTTGATGTGTTGTTAGTGGATGTGTTGTTATTTGATGTGTTGTTAGTTGATGTGTTGTTAGTGGATGTGTTGTTATTTCATGTGTTGTTAGTGGATTTGTTGTTTGTGGATGTGTTGTTATTTGATGTATTGTTAGTGGGCGTGTTGTTATTTGATGTGTTGTAAGTGGGTGTTTTGTTATTTGATGTGTTGTTAGTGGGTGTGTCTTTATATGATGTGTTGTTAGTGGAAGTGTTGTTATTTGATGTATTGTTAGTGGGTGTGTTGTTATTTGATGTGTTGTTAGTGGATGTGTTGTTATTTGATGTGTTGTTAGTGGGTGTGTTGTTATTTGATGTATTGTTAGTGGAAGTGTTGTTATTTGATGTGTTGTAAGTGGATGTGTTGTTAGTGGATGTGTTGTTAGTGGATGTGTTGTTATTTGATGTGTTGTTAGTGGATGTGTTGTTATTTGATGTGTTGTTAGTGGATGTGTTGTTAGTGGATGTGTTGTTAGTGGATGTGTTGTTAGTGGATGTGTTGTTAGTGGATGTGTTGTTAGTGGATGTGTTGTTAGTGGATGTGTTGTTAGTGGATGTGTTGTTAGTGGAAGTGTTGTTAGTGGATGTGTTGTTAGTGGATGTGTTGTTATTTGATGTGTTGTTAGTGGATGTGTTGTTAGTGGATGTGTTGTTAGTGGATGTGTTGTTAGTGGATGTGTTGTTAGTGGATGTGTTGTTAGTGGAAGTGTTGTTAGTGGATGTGTTGTTAGTGGATGTGTTGTTAGTGGATGTGTTGTTTGTGGATGTGTTGTTATTTGATGTGTTGTAAGTGGGTGTTTTGTTATTTGATGTGTTGTTAGTGGATGTGTTGTTAGTGGATGTGTTGTTATTTGATGTGTTGTTAGTGGGTGTGTCTTTATATGATGTGTTGTTAGTGGATGTGTTGTTAGTGGATGTGTTGTTAGTGGATGTGTTGTTAGTGGATGTGTTGTTAGTGGATGTGTTGTTAGTGGATGTGTTGTTTGTGGATGTGTTGTTATTTGATGTGTTGTAAGTGGGTGTTTTGTTATTTGATGTGTTGTTAGTGGATGTGTTGTTAGTGGATGTGTTGTTATTTGATGTGTTGTTAGTGGGTGTGTCTTTATATGATGTGTTGTTAGTGGATGTGTTGTTAGTGGATGTGTTGTTAGTGGATGTGTTGTTAGTGGATGTGTTGTTAGTGGAAGTGTTGTTAGTGGATGTGTTGTTATTTGATGTGTTGTTAGTGGATGTGTTGTTAGTGGATGTGTTGTTAGTGGATGTGTTGTTATTTGATGTGTTGTTAGTGGATGTGTTGTTAGTGGATGTATTGTTAGTGGATGTGTTGTTAGTGGATGTGTTGTTATTTGATGTGTTGTTAATGGGTGTGTCTTTATATGATGTGTTGTTAGTGGATGTGTTGTTAGTGGAAGTATTGTTAGTGGATGTGTTGTTAGTGGATGTGTTGTTATTTGATGTGTTGTTAGTGGGTGTGTCTTTATATGATGTGTTGTTAGTGGATGTGTTGTTAGTGGATGTGTTGTTAGTGGATGTGTTGTTAGTGGATGTGTTGTTAGTGGAAGTGTTGTTAGTGGATGTGTTGTTAGTGGATGTGTTGTTAGTGGATGTGTTGTTAGTGGATGTGTTGTTAGTGGATGTGTTGTTAGTGGATGTGTTGTTAGTGGATGTGTTGTTAGTGGATGTGTTGTTAGTGGATGTGTTGTTAGTGGATGTGTTGTTAGTGGATGTGTTGTTAGTGGATTTGTTGTTAGTGGATTTGTTGTTAATGGACGTCTATAATTTTGTTAGAGAGGCTGATGTGGCTGCAACACATTTGTCCCACAAACTATGTATATATTGCGCTCGCTCGCTTTGAACTCAATCGTAGTCCAGACACACTAATTATAGCAGTGATGGACTGAATTTTGCCTGTGTGTTAGCTATATAAATATACATACATGAACGAGAGTCATTAAGTAACATGCATTTTACTTCCATGTGCACGGAAGAGTAAAGTAATAACAACGATAAATCTTTTATTTTTTCAAGACACAAACTGGCTCTTAAGCAATTCCCCATGTAATGGTCGTTAGGATCTAGCTGGTAAAGCATGATCAATAACGATTACAAAAAATAGCAGCCCCACCTATCGACGTTATTCATACTGTGTGGTCAGCGGGTGTGTAACATTGTGAAATCTATGGAAGTATGATGGTATGCAGACAATTGTTTGAGCCAGGGGAGAGAGTTTAAGAATAGATAGACAGCTTTGAAAAGGAAACATTGTTTCTGGTTAAGGAAAGCACAGGAATCCGCTGGGAATGTCATCATGACGATCTGTTGGGATATTAGTACCCCATGTTGGTGCATTTCCAGGAAAGTTGTGATCCTGACTAGTGCTCCATACAGTGACATGCTAGTGAACAAACTGAAACCCGCGATGCGATCGAAAAGCCGGGACTTCTCTCAAACGGAGTATCGTTGCTGCACGACAACGCCCACCCTCATACGGCTGCGTATACAGTGAATACACTACTTTCTCTGAAATTAGAGGTCGAGTAACGCCCAGCATACAGCATACACACTTGGTACCATTGGTCTTTTCAGTTGCGTGGCCTCTTGAAAGAACAATTGCGGGGTCAGAGGATTGCATATGGAAACGAAGTAATGGAGGCGGTGCAAAACTGCTCTAATGCCACACCCAGAAACTTTTGTCGTAGAAGGTATCAACAAACTAGTTGATAGGTGGACCAAGTGTGTTGCCAAATAGGAGAACTGTGTTGAGAAATACCTGTCAACTGTCATCGACCAGCCGCTCCTCGTTGAGAAATAACACACACACATGTCTGTATGTGTGTGTGTTGTGTGTGCATGAGTTTATGTGTGTGAAATCAATTATTTTATTTACCGCATTTTTTATTTGTATAATTGCTGTGTATGTCTTCACCATTAATTATTTCTTGTTTTTTGTAAATTATCTTGCTAAAAATGTCAATAGAACTGGCAGAGCTGTAAACATCCTTGGCCTGGTTGCTCGTCAAGTCCACCAGAGTGCGTGTGAGAAGGTTTCCCCATAATTATATCAGAGTAGACAACGCAAAGAAAGGCAGACATGCGGTCTTGACAGATTTGCGAACAAAAATCCAATCTGTAATGAGAAGACATCGCTTGCAGAATCTACCTCTCAAGTTCCTTGATGAGCTGATAATGTTGCCTTTTTTCTTCTTGATCCAGCTATGTAACTAGGTTTTTTATGTTTGTTTGTGCGCGTGTGGTTGCCGTGAAGGCGACGACAAAATGAAATTGCACGGGATCAGCAAGGATGAGGAGTAGAATTTGTGCAACTATAAAAATAAAACTTATTTTGTGTGCCGATGTAAGCAAAGGGGGAATCGAAGGGAATGATAATGTAGCGAGTGAGGACAAAATATGATGGAGAATTTAACAGCCCGTGTGTATTCGTTTGGGCAGACAAAAAGATAGAATTGTTCTAATGACAGTGGTTGTTGTAGAGGTACACATGAAATGTCTTTCTTTATTAGGACAGTGGGAGTGGCGGTAGCAAGTTGGATAGGCGCTTGCCTTTCGCCCGGTTGTCATGGATTCGAGTTAACATTGATGTGGATTATTTTTATTTGATTCAGGTCGACCCAGACTGCAACAAGAACCAGGAAATGTCTGGGAAGTAAGAGCGGCCGGTGTGATTTTGACCGCATCACTCACCGAGGGCTGATTCGTCTATTACAGTATGGGTGTAGCACCATATGTCCTGTGCGATACAAAGCGTGTGGGGAGAAGGGTACTTTACATATATTTTACTTAACTGTACACATGACGTCATTGGGTTCCCCGACAACTCGTCTGGTCACATTCGACCTTGAATAATTATCCTGTTAAAGCTGGCAGAGGCAGTTGCCATTCATTTACAGAAGCCAACTTTATGCAAACAAAATGACATGATAGTTTAAAATGACCGTGGTAGACATTTAAAATTACTGTGTGAATATGTATTGTATTTTTCAGCTTCAATGATTTTTTTAAATTGTTTTAGTTTATGTTGTGGGATATCTGCGGTATGAACATGAACAGATTCAGCTAAATATGCCAGACAATAAATCATGCAATGCATTATTTGTGTCTTCGTTATTCAAATTCACTACGGAAAGACATTATTTTGAGCATACTGATCTTGTCAATTTGTTTTCGTAATGTTATTGCCCTGGAAGCCACGGAGATGTGGTTTTATAGAAGAATGCTGACAATCAATTGGACAACCAAATGAGCGATCAGAATGTTTTAAGGGAAGCTGAGTGGCAAAGACAACTTACCACAGACATCAGAAAGAGGCAGTCAACATTTGTTGGACACTTTATGAGAAGTCAAAAATTGGACCATATGACAACCGGAAAGATTTACTGAAAGAGTGAACGAGGAGGACAGCGTGAGAAAATTCTTGACAGTCTTGTGTCATGGCACGGAAGGAAGTCAACACACGAACTGATCCATGATATAGGAGGTCGTAATTTGTGGAGAGGCATGATCGCCCACGCCAGCCGGCAAGGTATTGGAGGATGATGAATTTTATAAGAATTAAATTCACAAATATCCATCAGCACTCATAGAATTGATATTTCTTTCATGTGTTTTTAATGCCCTTGGACTTCTGTTTCGGGATCTGTCTCCCGATTTAAAACAATGATATTATTATCATCATGTGTCACGCCGATAAGTGTGAACGGTCATGATCCGCCATTTTCACACGATCACCATCCTTGGGTCAGCTCTGTGTTCTTGTCACAATTATGTCACACAATCACCATTCTTGGGTCAGCTCTGTGTTCTTGTCACAATTATGTCACACAAAAACCATTCTTGGGTCAAATTTGTGTTCTTGTCACAATTATGTCACACGATCACCATTCTTGGATCAGCTCTATGTTCTTGTCACAATTATGTCACACGATCACCATTCTTGGGTCAGCTCTGTGTTCTTGTCACAATTATGTCACACAATCACCATTCTTGGGTCAGCTCTGTGTTCTTGTCACAATTATGTCACACAATAACCATTCTTGGGTCAAATTTGATTCTAGTCACAATTATGTCACACGATCACCATTCTTGGATCAGCTCTATGTTCTTGTCACAATTATGTCACACGATCACCATTCTTGGGTCAGCTCTGTGTTCTTGTCACAATTATGTCACACAATCACCATTCTTGGGTCAGCTCTGTGTTCTTGTCACAAATATGTCACACAATAACCATTCTTGTGTCAAATTTGTGTTCTTGTCACAATTATGTCACACGATCACCATTCTTGGGTCAGCTCTGTGTTCTTGTCACAATTATGTCACACAATCACCATTCTTGGGTCAGCTCTGTGTTCTTGTCACAATTATGTCACACGATCATCATTCTTGGGTCGGTTCTGTGGTCTTGTCACAATTATGTCACACGATCACCATTCTTGGATCAGCTCTATGTTCTTGTCACAATTATGTCACACGACCACCATTCTTGGGTCAGCTCTATGCTCTGGTCACAATTATGTCACACAATCACCATTCTTGGGTCGGCTCTGTGTTCTTGTCACAATTATGTCACACGATCACCATTCTTGGGTCAGCTCTGTGTTCTTGTCACAGTTATGTCACACAATCACCATCCTTGGGTCAGCTCTGTGTTCTTGTCACAGTTATGTCATACGATCACCATCCTTGGGTCAGCTCTATGTTCTTGTCACAATTATGTCACACGATCACCATTCTTGGGCCAGCTCTGTGTTCTTGTCACAATTATGTCACACAATCACCATCCTTGGGTCAGCTCTGTGTTCTTGTCACAGTTATGTCACACGATCACCATCCTTGGGTCAGCTCTGTGTTCTTGTCACAATTAAGTCACTCGATCACCATTCTTGGGTCAAATTTGTGTTCTTGTCACAATTATGTCACACGATCACCATTCTTGGGTCAGCTCTGTGTTCTTGTCACAGTTATGTCACATGGCTAAGCCATCCATATATTTATCTATCTGTCTTCCTTTTCCTCCTTTTTCATCAATCTTCCTAGTTGTCACCAAGTTGTCAAGTTTATTTATCCCCCTTATGTGTCCAAAAAGTCGTGATTCTCTACGTCTAATTCGCCGAATTATTTTACGGTTTTCATTTGTTTCTTGTAGGATTTACTAGTTTAAATATTGAGCACAACCCACTACTGGCAACGCCGATCGCATTCTGATATGAACCTAAGGCCTATCCACGTCAATATGGAAGCACTATACTCGATTTTCGCCCTCATTTGAGCTCGTCAGTAGTGCATATCCCTGACCGGATCCGGAAACAGTCCCGGATCACGCGTGTGAAGCGGGTGTGTAACCACGCGGCACACACTGGACACACCAAATTATCACAACAGAATATCACAACGCTACCCATCGTAGGCTATGCTCAAGATCTTGATTATCTGTCTGTTGTCGTCAGGATCCCGCACTATTTTTGCGCGTCATCGGGGACTTTCCCAGCTATAAATAGACTGAGGGAAGCCGATGGAGGAATTACCGTCTAGAATCTTCTCGGAGCACATGAATTTGAGTGACCAGTGAGGCGGGGTATAGCACTAAATTCTCGTGCAGAGAGATCTAGAAATTCTAGGCGGGGAATGACTGTTTCCCGAGAAGGTGTCTTTTCCCAAGAAGCACTAGCTCCTCGTGCGCATGAGTTGGCACGATTGGGGAAAGGCGGCTAAACCATTCATTCACTTCATGACTCTCCCAGAGAGCAGACGCAGGCCTGTGTTGAGCCATTTTGTGTTGCGTCTCACCTCAACCATGTTTCTGCTGACTGTTATAGAAAGGAGGCTGATGAGCCCTTGAACAGTTCTGAAAGCTGACTGGAGTCTGGTTCTAAATATTCAGGTACCGATTTGTTTAAGTCATGTAACTTTGTAATTGTGTACAAAACGCAATCGTTCTAACCTCATTACATATGCGGATGTCTTTGCATTATTAATGAGCAAACCGATCGATAACGCTGTTGAAGGCTAGGTCGTGTGTTTGTTTACCAACCTGTGTTCTCAAATCAGCTGTTGCTCCCCCGATGTGTCTCCACCTTGCCGTGGTGGGGGAGCTTGCGTGTCCTATCGACCCCATGTGCTTGCCGATGGGTGAAAACTACATATCGACGGCTCGTGGGATAGGGACCAGACTAAGAGAGACACAACCTGCTGCCCTGCAGGTAAGACTGAGGATAGCAGTCAAAATCAGGCAAACGATCCCTAAATCTCAGTTCGGACATAACCTCTAAGGCTCCCATCCGAGGTGTATGGCTGAACGTCTCTAAGCCATAAACTCTCGGAAGTGAGAGCCTGGCCGACACAAACCTACATCAAAATTGTGACGATGTGCTGAGAACGCTACATGCTCGGCGCAGATTCGTTCGATTTCTCTTAGCTGGGGGATATGAGGTATCCCCGGATGAAAGGGACTGGCCGTTACTCGCCCACAGACGCACGGAGGTAAGGTGCTGAACCGGCAGCACATGTAGCCTACCTCGTGAGCGAGTACAAAAGGTGGAAAAACACCTCGGTCGCACGTCTCGCAGACGTCCGATAGTCTGTAACCACACTTATGTAGTGAGTGTAGTCAAAGGTGGAAAATTGTCTCGTTGACACGAAATGGAACGCCGGTCTTGCGAATCCATTACGTGGCAGCCCAAAGCGAAAGCTTGCTGTGTGGAAGCCGAAACAAGAGTCTCGAAACCCGAGGAAGGCTAACCTCATTAAAAAATGCCCGCCGGAAGCCGGAAGTGTCGTCCTACGGGTGGCAAACTAAAAATTGACACTACGCAATTACGTCCGAGTGAAATGTCTCGTCCGAATGTCTCTCGTGCTAGGAACAGCTCTGACTACCTAGTTTCCGAATGCCGCTCTTGTTCGGAACAGCTCTGACTAGGTAGTTTTCCGAATGTCTGTCTTGCCTGGAATAGCTCTGACGGGCGCAACGACAAGCACATGTCCGAAAACTCGCTGAGTGGATACCGTCTGCATACCTGTCTGGTTTGTGCGGGAATGGCCCGGGGCAAACGAAATGACCAATATATTGAAGTGAGGATCTAAAGCAGCCATGAGCAGGACGTGACGATTTCCCTCGGTGAGCCCAGATCCAGGGCGTTATGTGTCGGCCCTGCAACTATGGAAGCAACCTTGGATGGCGGAAAATGCTATGGACTGTCCCTGCCTTCCTTTGAGGGATGACCGTTATCTTCGACAGTTCTAACTTGGCCAGCATGGTTGTAGATGGCACCACAACAGTGAGAGTCTCCCAGGAATGCTACCTGGTCAAAAAAGCACGCTATTGTCGGATGTGTTGGCCTACGGGTTTCGGCCCAAGGGCGCATAACAGACACACCGCAATCACATCTGAAAAAACACTCCGGATGAACGAAAAGAAGAAGAAGAAGAATCAGCTGTTGGGAATGCAGGCATGCGATGTTGGCGATTTGGGGTCAAGTTGTATTTACCATGTATCGCAAATCGTTGCATCTATTAGGTTGATGTGTTAGAATCGAACATAGTTAATAGTGCCTGATAGAAACCTAGATTTATGTCAGTCAGTTGCTGAAGCAAGGAGAACTGTTAGATAACCAGGTAAGTTGGTAGGTGGAGATTCAGACAAAATTGTGCTTAGTTACTAAGTAAAGAAAGAACTTAGTTCTTTGCCACCAGGAATGATGTAACTATTGTGTGGTGACTTAATAGTGAATTCATTGTGTGGAACACGGGATTTCTGTGTAAAGGTAAGTCTTTATTGATGATATATATATATATATATATATATATATATATATATATATATATATATATATATATATATATATATATATATATATATATATATATATATATATATATATATATATATATGATGTGGCATTGTGTATATATATTAGGTGATGGCATGTGATACTTCCTAGAGTAATACCGAACGCCGAATAGGTCGACGCGTGATAACAATGCGTGCCGTCGCGATGTACATATGCGTTCTGAATTCTTGTCTTCACTTTCTTGTTCTTTCATGCTGGCACTAGTGCGAGTGAGTGCTAAGGGGCTGGAAGTATGGAAGGATGCAAGAAGGTCGTAGGAGACACGGGGACATATGGGATATGGGGGATTTGAAAGCAAGATATGAAAATATAGTGTTGGCAGACCAGGCCAACTATGAAGTTCGGTCCCGGCCAAGGCTAAACCACTTGGGAGGGCTGAACCGGAACATCACCCTTGGAACATGTGGGGAACATGTATTATCAAGAAGGGTTCTTGACTCTAAGGAAGAGTCTGATAAGAAGAGTTTGCTATAGCGTGGGCAGGTGGTCCCACCAGCAAACAGGCATGTGTACATATTGGATATGATCATGTATTATTCCTATATCCCGAGGGATGGTATATTGATCAGTATTATGTTTACTAATGACCATTGCTAATGTAATGAACGAGTCCAGGGACAATTTACCTTAATGTTTAGTTCGATTAATTTTAGAACTATGATAACAGCGTACTATCACTAGTGACGTTAGCGACAACTGGTAGATGATTAGGGATAGGTGAGACCTACGATCAGACTCGTCATTCTTATTTCTTGCTCTGTTTGACGGGCTGTTCTTTGAGGCCAGCTGACATTAATGAACCCATGCTTTACTACTCTCCATATAGAGATAATGGTTTAGTTATTTGCATAACTAAGTAGCATGACTGAGGGTTGAGTAGTCATTGGTAGGATGCATGTGGACTAATGTTTGGGCCAGTATACTCTCACCGGTCGCTCTTCCTTTTCAGGAGTTTGCCTGTTGAGGAACCAGTCAACTATACTTGTTGTTGGCCGGAAACCACTTCGTGTAACACAGCGAAGGGTCAAATTCTTTACTTATCACGCCAGACTCAACCACACCATGTGCCCAGGGTGATTCATCATGCGTGAATGTTTGCATCCAGTGATTCAGGTGCCCTGAAGGTGCACGTGTGACATGATGGTTTGTGTTGTTTTTCTGACTTAGAAGATACTCTATTTCAGCAAGGAACATTTCAGCAACTTGAGCAACCATGCTCAAATAAGGGAAACACCTGACCGTATACTATTACGGTGGTTCCGCCTAACCGCGGGAAGAATTTATTTAGACACTTGAATGGTTCCTATGACAGCTTTAGTGGCCCGTCTGGAGGAGACCTACACCAGCTTACGAATAGTAACTTGTGGCAAGTGATAACAGGTGGAAGGGACGATTGATTATAGTCCAACCTGAATAGTTTCCTTGGAAGTAGATGTCTGATTCTAATAATGTACTAACTTTGAACTGTGTTCGTGTAGGACTCAGTGACATATCAGGTGCCTTATCTGATTACCCAACCAGTGTTACTGTGTTATGAGTGCGGGACCATTGAATTGGTCATTGACTTACACTACAACCAGTGTTACTGTGTTATGAGTGCGGGACCATTGAATTGGTCATAGACTTATTATCCAACCACGGGTAATGTACTACTGAGGGAGACCATTAGATTGGTCAGTGGCTACTTAGATTCATTGAAGTCACGAATACTTGGGGTCAAATCCAGGAGGATTGTCTCCCAGCCAGGGTTTATATAGAACTGTGTATTAATTAACAGTGACTCAGCAGGAGTGATAAAGATGCAGTGGGTCCAGTTGAGTGAGGTCCAACGGTGACTCTATTGTTGTGGATCCACGCTCTGGGGACGGAGTGGTCTCCAAGGTTCTAGTCATCTCACTGGAAGGAAGCCGGGTGAGTGGCGGACCGACTGGACGGGACATCTGCATCCAATCTACTTCTCAACCTGATGATGACGACCATATCTCTGATTCTGTCTCTACTCTATCCTCTATTTGTGTAAATAGATTCTTCTATCAGGATGTTCATTTCAGTTCTATATTCTCAAGGGTAGAATAAACTTTATGTAAGTTGACTTGCTCTTTGTATAGTGATTGAGTGTGGTCTCGGACGATGCCTAAGTGTTCATTGTTCCACAGGAGTAGGTAGTTAGTGGGGGTCTAAAATCTGGAGGGGCTTGTAGACAAATGTAACTAATATGAGATCAGCCACAGAGTAAAAATGTGTATCTGCCTGTCCATCCCCTGGGGTTGGAATACACGGGAGTGCTAGAGACACCTAGGGTGTGGTTCACTCTCACTACCCAAGGCGATCTTGTCACAAGTACCTCCTCGAAACTCGGAACTCTATAAATGTCTAATCTAAGAGTGTGTGAGACACACCCACACGGAACTCTATAAATGTCAGATCTAAGAGTGTGTGAGACACACCCACATGGATCTCTATAAATGTCAGATCTAAGAGTGTGTGAGACACACCTACACGGAACTCTATAAATGTAAGATCTAAGAGTGTGTGAGACACACCCACACGGAACTCTATAAATGTCAGATCTAAGATTGTGTGAGACACACCCACACGGAACTCTATAAATGTCAGATCTAAGAGTGTGAAACTAACACATAGAATTCTAGAAATATGAAAATTAGCAGAAAACTATAGCTGAAAATCATCTCTCAGACCCCAGTAAGACACGCCAGTCTTAAAAAATATAATATTCAAGATACGCCTGTCTGAACAAATACCAGAATCAAGACACACAAGACTGAATAAACACCAGACTCAAGACACACTAGACTGAACAAATACCAGACTCGAGACACACTAGACTAAACAAATACCAGACTCGAGACACACTAGACTGTGTCAGCATAAACACTGACAAGTGCAGCACCACCCTATTTACCCTCTCTCCAAAACAAAAGGCAGGGACCATCCAGATAAATGGAACACCCCTACGAGAAGATAAAGAACCAACATACCTTGGAGTAACATTGATGGCAGGCTGACATGGAGAAAGCACATCAACAAAGCAGTAGCAAAAGCCAGAAGGAAAATAGCCATCTTGAGAAAGCTAAGTGGAACCACATGGGGAGCCAGTGGGAAAATACTTAGCAAAGTTTATCAACAGAGCATACGACCACACCTGGAATACGGGGTCAACTGCATGGTGTTCGGCATCAAAAACCACACTACAAGAGCTGGACAAAGTGCAAAATCAAGCACTTAGAGTCACCACAGGAGGGATGAGATCAACCCCTATAGTGGAAATGGAGAAGATGGGGAGGACACAAGCACTGAGTGAGCGCAGAGATACGAAAACGCTAATACAAGCAGAAAAGTTCCCCAGCTTGCCAGGCCACCCTATGAAGAACAGATTTGAACACCTAGCAATGGGGTGGTTGAAAAGAAGTAGTTTTATCCACCAGACCAAACGACTCTGCAGAGAAACCTCCGATCTGCCCACAGTTGGTATCCCCCTAACAACTATTCCAGAGCGAACTCCATGGAAAGATGAGCATAGACTACCATTACAAATCCAGATAAAAGTGAGAGGAATATTTGACAAGGAAGAACAGAACAGTGTGCAGCGCAGAAACAGCCACTCTCAGCTTCCTTGATGAAGAATACCCACAGGACTCTGGATCCGAGTCTACACAGATGAGTCAGCACAAAATGCTGTTCGAAATGGAAGAGCGGGAGTGTACATAGAATACCCAAATAATACCAGGGACACAACTAGAGTACCGACAGGAAAGTACTGCCATAACTACGATGCTGAAATTGAGGCAATCAAGATAGCAACAGAGAAATTACTAACTACCAGCAATGGTACACAACCTGTGGTGTCAAAGAGCTACGGGTGAGCTTAAAGATTAGGAGAGCTAAATAGAGCTAGGGAAAAGGACAAGTAACATAACGACTAAGGAGACCAGACAGAAGAGACACAAATGCTATAAATAGCGATAACGGGACACACTTGTGTCAACAAGGAGGGTAACAAGTGTAAGTGAGCTGGGGTTACCCAAGAGACTGGGAAACCCACTTCACGAGATGTAACCCAGTGATTCTAGTTACAACCAAGTGTCCAGCGTGCTGGAACACGTAAACTAGCGGATGCACGGATTGCTAATTGCTCGTGGCTGAACACAGCACAGAGAGCTGGTTCAGACAGAGACTGGACGGCGTTAGAAGCAGACCTATATCCGCTGTGGAAACTGTGTAGTTAAGGACAGTATCAATAGTTAAGACTTTAGCTTAGCGTCAGTAGTGATTAATAATAGTATCATCTCCTCATTCCATCTTCATAACATACTATGATGTTTAATACCGATGTGGTATTCCGCTCGTGGAGCTAATGTACGATCAGCTCCGAATAAAATGTATCCTTTTGCAAACAATACGAGTTGTCACTTTCGTGTGGTGCAAAAGTAGGGAATCCTTGTATGCATGTCGCAAGTGAGTTGCTGACAGGCAGGATACCATTTGGTGTCAGAAGTTCCTTGAACCACCGCTCATTACCATTTGTTTATAGGCAGGATATCAATAACCAATTACCATTTGGTGTCAAAATCGTGGGCCTTGAACCACAACCAACTACCAGTTGATAAACATAGTAAAATATCATTTGGTAATCAGAAGTGCCTTGAACAACCATCAATTATCATTAGGATACCATTTTCTAAAGTACTTGAAATTATCATTTGAAATTACCATTTAATTACCATGTGTGGAGCTTGAACCACATACAAGCAATTTAAGTTACCATTTTTTCGGGAATTCTATAAAATATTATCTATATTATTTGTGTAAATTATTTTCATGAAAATGTATCAAAATTGCAAATTTATCTGTCATTTGTGAACCATTTTGTGTGATACGATCATAATGTCAACATTTATCACATTCACGGTTGTACTTGTGCAAAATTGAATTCTTTTTGCACAACAAAAATAGATTAGAGGTTAAGCTAAAGTCATACTGCGCAGCTCAGTCAGAGACGATAGAAAGTGAAGACAAGACGACATTGACATTCATTGACGATCATTTAGACTATCATACATTCATATCATTTACATCAATCATCATTATTTATATCACATTTATAAGTATCCGTCCGTAGAAACTGTAATGATTTGAATTAATAATAACCATGTATTGTACATTACATGCATTGTTGCTAAAGTATTGATGCTCTATCAACAGAGACATCAGTTTTAAAAGCAAGTCGATCAGTTGTGTGTACGAAAGACAGCGGTGGAACATCCCGAGTGCCGTATTTCTTCAGTAGATTAGATGAGTATAGTTTCCACTAATTTTGGTAACCATCCTTAACGATTCATCCTCTTTTTCAGTGATGATGTAAATATTTAGCACATAATAACTGGAAAATTATATTGTAAAATTATATTATCAATTGTGGAATAACCTAAAACCATATAATGTCATCATTAAGTGACTGCATCCAGGCTGGCAAAGAACTAGGCCATACTGGAGAAAAATTAGAGAAATGGGCAAACGAAAAATACAGAGAAGAGACAGAAAGAAAAGCTACTCTAGAGAGAGATGAAAGAGCATTAGAAAGGCAACATCAGAAAGAGATGAAGGAGTTAGAGGAAGCCACCAAACAAAAACAGTTGGATTTAGACCAAGCCACCAAACAAAAACAGTTAGATCTAGACCAAGCCACAAAACAAACAGAATTAGAAATGAAACAAAAACAGATACAGATGGAAGACGCCATTAAACAGAAGGAATTGGAAATAAAGCAGAAGCAAATAGAGGTAGAGTCACAAACAAAGTTAAAGATGAAAGAGATGGAGATTGACTCTAACATCCAAATAGCCTCTACTAAACAGAAGAGCCAGGAAGAGCAAAATGAGTTCTCTAAATATAAGGGGATCATCAAGCCCTTCAGTCAAGGCGATTCAATATCAGCTTGGACTGAGAATATAGAGTTCCAGCTTAAGACTCAGAAAATACCATTAGAAGACTTGGCGATGATCTATATGAGAAATCTCAGTGAGGAGCCATTAAAGGTCATAGAGTCTATACCATCAGATCTAAGAAGTAACTATCAGTATATCCATGATAGGATTATGCAGCATTTTCTTACTCGATGCTCCTGGATATCAGATCCAGTACTCTCAGATAAAACCAAAGCCAACTGAAACGTTCTTAGACTACGTATCAAATGTCCAGAGTATATTCAATAAATGGCTTAAGGCGGCAAAAGGTAGGGAAGAATTTTGATAGATTGCAGGACTTAATGGTGATGGATAAAGTCATATCCACAGTTCCTACTCCCTTTGCTAAGTTCCTTCAACAAGCAGACATTGAATCTATTGAACAACTCGAAAAACGTGGGTCATGCGTATTTTTCCTCAAACAGGGACATATTTAAAACATCCTTACATGATACTGAGATTCACTGCTTTTGTGAAGAACGTACCTAGCAAATCATACACTCAGAAAGGGTATCAAAGAAAGATAAACCCTATCAGAAGCCACCACAGTGTGTATACTGCAAATTATTTCATCCGCAGTACTCTATGTGTGATAAAAGTCCATCTTATCCTGCTCATCTTGAAATGATGATGAAAAAGCAGGAAAACAAACGAGACTCATACAAACGAGCTGTTAAATGCTTCTTATGTTCAAGTTATGGCCATTATTCTTCTAAATGTTTGGGCAGGCAAAGAATGAAGGCTAGCAATGCTGTGCTCTTAGATACATCATCAGACGATGAGAGTGTACTGATTCCGATCTTGAAAATGTATTACCATTCAATGAGTGTGAGAGTGTGGCTGTAGTTACTGATATGTTAGAGTTTAATGAGTGTGACACTTGTCACCAGTTTCATACGGACGGGAAACTTAAATGTGGTCACGTTATACCATGTTCCAACGAAGATGCTAATGCAGCTTTAGCCTCCAGAGGTAATCTAAAGTTCCACGATGCACTGGTCAACGAACAACCATGCCAATGTTTACTTGATAGCGGCAGCACTTTACTTGGGCGTAAGAAGAGACCTAGTTAAGCCAGAAGATTACTACGGGTGAGTTTGTTAAATGCCGTACTTTCTCTGGAAACATTGAGAAATACCCGCTGGCAAATGTCCGCATAAACACCCCGTTCCTTATCCGGCACATTTACGTGCGCGATCCTGCAAAATCCCTGTACTGATTTGATTTTGGGTTGTTTGCCATCATTAAAACAATGTACAGATGACGAAATATTAGCCTGGAAACAAACAAACACGGCTAATGCTGTAACAAGGTCAGATACCCAAACACATTATACTGACCTACAAAATGAAATGTTACAGTTATTAACACCCAGCGGTGCTAGTAACAGTGCTACTCGACAAGAGTTTATCGAGGCACAACGCACCGATCAAACTATCGCACCTTATTTTAAATTGTTAGGTGAGCGAGCGAAAGTTACTAAAAATGCATCTTGGTATTTTAAAATACACAACGGAATTCTCATGCGTTATTATACAACAAACAACCATGAAATTCGGCAGACGGTGTTACCAGTAAAACACCGACAAAATGTGCTGAAGAGTGCACATGAGTCACCGTTTGCTGGACATTTGGCCTAGGACAAAACAAGAGCCAGAAGTTTGTCACACTTCTATTGGCCTAAGTTTGGTAACGATATTAAATCTTTCTGTCGATCATGTACTATTTGTCATCATGTAATAGATAAGGGAAAGCACGTAACAGCCAAGGTCCAAGGTTTAATGTTGGCTTCTCGAAAGAGACGGTTCAAAAGTTATGCCAATAAGGGTGCCAAACCCCGACACCTGGAACCCAATCAAAAGGTGCTACATTTACTACCAAATAAACGTAACTTGTTACTAACGTCATGGCAAGGGCCATTCAAAGTTGAACGAAAAATATCAGATGTCGATTATGAAATATCGATAAAGGGAAAATTAAAGATATTTCATATCAACATGCTGAAGCCTTACTTTTCACGACAAGAACTGATGACAGGCGAACAGAATGCACCTACACCAAGCAATCGGACGACAGACGTACACAACAGCAACTACACTAGGTAGGGCGACAGAGGACGACTGACAGCGCAAACACACCTAGCCAGGAAACAGAACACACAGCTAGTACAACAACAGTACTTAATCAGACAGATGACAATGGAATAGAATTACCAGTCCCGACAGTAGACACGACTGCGACAATTGATAGCATACGTTTAGAACCGAAACTGACAGACGAACAACGACGACAACTTATAGAGTTAGTAACGGAGTAAAGGGACATTTTTTCCGACATCCCAGGTAGGACAGACAGGATAGAACACTCTATTATTCTGACTGATAACACACCTATCAAATGTCGACCTTATTCCATCCCATTAAGTTACAGGGAAAATCTCGACAAGGAATTGTTAAATCTTGAGTCGAGTGGAATAATTCAGAAATCACAGTCAGAATACTCTTTTCCTATCGTCCAAGTCAGAAAAAAGGACTCCACGATTCGCCTCTGCGTCGACTTATCGCCGGTTAAACAACGTGACCAAAGTCGATGCAGAGCCTATCCCTTCATGTGACGATCTTATCCTCGATATGTCAACATCACGTATCTTCTCTAAACTTGACCTTACGAAAGGTTATTGGCAGGTCCCGATGGAATCATTGTCTATTCCTTTGACAGCATTCTTAACACCTCTAGGCCTGTATGAGTGGCGTTTTCTTCCTTTCGGTCTTCGTAATGCCTCCAGCTTCTTTTGTCCGACTCACGAGAGACCTTTTACACGGAATTCCTAATACATCTACCTATATTGATGACATTTGCATCCATACAGCAGACTGGACATCACACTTACAGAAACTGCGACATGTCTTCGAGAGATTGCGACTATTCGGTCTTACAGTGAAACCCACCAAAATAGAGTTGGGTATGGAAGAAATCGACTTTCCTAGGCCATACAATCAGCAGAGGCCAACTCAGAACAGATGAAAGAATTGTGACCAAGATTCTTAATTTAACTATGCCTACGACTAAGAAACAGGTCCGTAGTTTGCTTGGTCTTGTCAAATATTACAGCAAATTTATACCCAATTTGGCTGAAATCACCAGCGTTTTTTCAAATATTTTAAACGCATCTGTAAAACTAAATGTTCAGGATGCAAAGTTAATTGATGCTTTATCAAAATTGAAACGTACGTTCAGCGTTCCACCTATTTTGCGTTTGCCTAATCAGAATCTTACGTATTTTCTCCGTGCAGACGCAAGTTCTATTTCCATTTCTGGCGTCCTAGGCCAATTTTATGAAGGAAGGTTTCATCCGATAATGTACGTGAGTCGTAAGATCACTCCAGCTGAAGGAAGATACTCAGCCTCTGAATTGGAAGCTTTAAGCGTGATCTATTGCGTGAGAAAACTTCATAGATTCCTAGCGGGTACAGAGTTTGTTATTGAAACTGATAATTCGCCGATAACTGTCATGCAGTCTGGGGTTCATCGCAACAACAGGATCTACAGGTGGTCCTTGATATTGCAAAATTATGCCTTCACGATTAAGCACTTGAAGGGGAGTATGAACTCTTTGGCTGACACATTGAGCCGACCTTCTAACATTGAGATACCTGAAATACGAGAAGGGAACGACCTCATATCACCAAAGACAATGACACTGTAATTACCTAGTGCTCTATGTGGTGATTATGAACGTTGTGGTGCGTTAAAATCGCCAGTCGCTTGCAGCTGTGTATTATATAAACTGTGTCAGTAATAGTAAAATGAACAGACACATTAGTATTTGTCTACACCACTACCACTGATACAACCCTTGAGTGGATTGAAGTGTTAGACTTTAACCTACACCAACCAGTATGAACATTACCCAGGATGAGAGCGTAAATTAGACTTTGTCCAGTGGTACTCTATTTTCGAGGACATTCTACGGAGGACACTGCTCCAACATCACGCCTGGATGTAGTTAATTAGTGTAGTTAGATAGAAATTATATGTGATATGTGTATAAAATGTTTTTATAAACAGTCGCGTGTAACTTCATATTTTGGTAGTGATATTTGAATTACGAATGTAGATTTACCATATAACGTTATTTAGGACATTTAAGAGCTATAATTCACCTACATTTACTTAAGAACTCATTTAATTTAACATCTATATCATATTACTGTAGTTTATCACCATTTGAACTTATTTAATTATATATTTAGTTAATTAAAACATCACTTACAAATTAACACCATCATTTAATAATTTATATCATTTTTGCATTAAAACACTTTAAGGTAACTAACCCATTTTTCTTAAATTAAATTAATAAGTTAGATTATTTCCCTTAGATTAATTTAGAACAGTACACCAACTTACAATAGATTAGTTAGATTAGTCAGTAATATAGGATTGCTAGCAAACAATCCATGAAACCATGTATATTTTTGTATAGAAATGACAAGTTCAGAAATATAGCACGGTCATGTGGCTTGAAAACCGATATAAATTCAGCCAACGATTTAATGTACATATTTTTTGTTCATCTATGCATTATTTCTTGAACCATATTTTAACGACGAACAAATATTTTAAAACCACTGTTGAATGAAAGGTGAACGAAAGATGTGTGAATGGAAGAGAGAGAATGAATGAAATCAGGAGAGTGAGAGAGAGATTGCGGTATTTTTTTCACCGCACAACACGACTTGTTGTAACTTGTCTGCGTCAATCTGTGTAATCAATGTGTTGTTTAGATTTTTTATAAGTGTGTAGTCGCCATACTTTAGTGATAGACATAGGGAACGTATTTTGAGCATCTTAAAACGGAACTGTAAACATAAATAAGCATAACACACTCGTTTGTGGCTACAATAAACCGCTTTACGGCGCTCGAAAGAATACATACACTTAATTTAGAAACGCATACACATGTTGGTAAGTGAAATACACTTTAGTTTAATAGGAAACACGCAACCAACCAGGAAAACAAACACATAAAGTTGCATACATCATTAACTTCAAAGAACCATAACCACTCCAACAGGGGACACAATAACATCTCTAAAGCCTTAATGTAACACTCAAATATTCCTTCACAAGCGGAAGCTAAAAGATGAAGAGTTGCACATATAACATGTATACTAGTTGGGGCAATTATTATATGGGAGCATGAACATTTATTGTCCATGTTTTGCACTCGTAACAGAGGCAAGTTGTATGGGATTGTTAATTTTGGACAATCGGAGGACAGGTCTTATGGCATCGGTTCCGGATCACACAATTCCCAGAAATATAATGAAATTTTATAGCCAACGATACTAGTGGGGTGAGCTACTCAATTAGCCAAGTGAAGTGATACAACAGTGTGACGAAGGAGAGGAGAGATCTTGTCCTATCCCCAGAAGAGAAGTAGAGAACTCACGAAGCCTTTGACAAAATTAGACAGCCAATTTTTGGTGAAATGACGACTTGTGTTACCCCCACAACTTAAAAGTTTGTAACACAAGAGGGGAGGCACGAGAGCCTGTCAAAGAGCTACGGGTGCGCTTAAAGCTAAGGAGAGCTAAATAGAGCTAGGGAAAAGGACAAGTAACATAACGACTAAGGAGACCAGACAGAAGAGACACAAATGCTATAAATAGCGATAACGGGACACACTTGTGTCAACAAGGAGGGTAACGAGTGTACGTGAGCTGGGGTTACCCAAGAGACTGGGAAACCCACTTCACGAGATGTAACCCAGTGATTCTAGTTACAACCAAGTTACCAGCGTGCTGGAACACGTAAACTAGCGGATGCACGGATTGCTAATTGCTCGTGGCTGAACACAGCACAGAGAGCTGGTTCAGACAGAGACTGGACGGCGTTAGAAGCAGACCTATATCCGCTGTGGAGACTGTGTAGTTAAGGACAGTATCAATAGTTAAGACTTTAGCTTAGCGTCAGTAGTGATTAATAATAGTATCATCTCCTCATTCCATCTTCATAACATACTATGATGTTTAATACCGATGTGGTATTCCGCTCGTGGAGCTAATGTACGATCAGCTCCGAATAAAATGTATCCTTTTGCAAACAATACGAGTTGTCACTTTCGTGTGGTGCAAAAGTAGGGAATCCTTGTATGCCTGTCGCAAGTGAGTTGCTGACACTATTGACAGATGCAAAATCAGTACTTGAGGCGCTCCTGTCTGGGAAATTGCCAGTACTAAGGACACTACATTCTGAACTTAGCAGTCAGCATAAGGTCACCATACAGTGGATACCATCCCACTGTGGAGTACCCGGAAACGACAGAGCTGATCAATTGGCTAAGGAAGGAGCCAAAGAAGAACAGCCTGATGTGCCTGTAACATATCACCAAAAGAAAAGAATGATCAAATTAGTCAGAAAGCCACCAAAACCTGCTCAAGATGACTACCACGTTATGGATAGACCAGAACAAGTCATTATTCTGTGCCTTAGAACAGGGCACAATAGATTACGCAACCACATGTATACAAAATTCAAGATTGGTGAAACAGCCATGTGTACATGTGGATTGGCGTCGCAGACAGCAGAGCACATACTCCAAGACTGCCCAAAATATAACATATCTAGGCAAACCTTCTGGCCTAGAGAGACGACAGTGGAAGATAAACTCTAAGGACCGCTGTGTGAACTGAAAAAGACAGACTCCATAAGACAAGACGAGCCTGAACAAACCCCAGGTTACCCCAAGTCCCTCACCAAACACTTAAAGAACAATCACTCAGGCTTGGGGAGACCTCCCGTCGTCTGAACTTCCCCAAGACGGATCAGTCAGCAGAAGCTCTGTACAAGCTATTCTTTTAATTACTGGGTCGGCGAATCGAACCGACTTCATCGATCCACACCATTCTAACTGTTTGTGCGGATCGGCCACTATGCGGTTATCCAATTAAGACAGGTCGTTTTTCTCGTGCTGGCTGGAAGAGGCTCGCTGGGCTGTAGATTAAGCCAGGGAATTCATCGTCTTGCTGAAACTAAGCGTCCGAGCAGGGGCTGGTGGAGATGACGTTGGAAACTGCGCATCTATCGGTCAGGATTGCCACGTCATCACATTAATCACGTGTGCCAGAGCTCGGCTGGTCAACGTCACAATCGATAGTTTGTGTATGTGCGAGCATGAGTGTGCGTGTGTTATGTACTCTCCTAATATCAGGTATGTCTTTACGCCCGATCCTATTTTCTACCGAATGAACACAACTACAGCTTATAATGAGCAAGATTAGTTGGTCGAGTATCGAAGTACACATGTTCCGAAAAGACGGCTTCGATTTATGTTTCTCTCGTGGACGTCAACTTTCTTCAACAGCAATGATATCAATGTTTCTATAACGGTGTTTTCCGCTTCCTGCTGTACAGTGCGCCCTCGGTGTCTAATTGTGTTTCATCTGCTTGCATTAGGGCTCATTGGCGTAACGGTTGGGACGTTACCGTGACGGTGGCATCAGCTCGGTTGGACGATCATTCGATTCCAGCACACGCCGTTTGCTACGGGAGTGAAACACTGGTCACCTATTCCTCTTTGAACCCAGAACTAAAAGGTCAGCATGGCTGAATGGATAAGTACACGTGTTCTTAAACATCCTGTGTGTTGATGTCCCAGGTGAGGATTTCAAATCCTAACATCGGACAGTTGGGACTAAAATGTTGACCTATCGTCCTTGACTTGGCGACGTAAATTACAAGTACCTCTGAAGTCGGAGTGGGTTCGCCTGATGACGAGGGACACTGTTAATAGAGAAAATCTAATCCACATGCAAAATTCAGTCCAGTGCTACTAAAAGTAATGTGTATGGACTACGCTTGAGTTCAAAGCGAGCGAGTGCAAAAATAAGTGATGATTCTTACACTTTTGACAACCATAGCAAGCTTGAGCTTCGGGACTGTTTAACTGATTCCTCAGGATCCTCATGAGTCAGGATCCTCGCCGGTGCTACGGAGTGCACTGAGCTGAGTTTCTCCAGACTCAGGTTTGAGTTAGGAGGAGAACGGAGCACTTATGGGTTACACCGGTGTGCCGTGATATTGATCCGTCGACTAAACTAAACTAAACTAAACTGTTTAACTGATTCCGCTCCAAACAAACACTAGATTTGGACCAAACATGGCTCACACTCACACGACCAAGTATTATAATGAAAGTGTCCATTCACTGAGCTTTGAAATTGTGGAAGACACCGTGAAACAAAACAAATAACATTATGACCCTGGCATGGCGATATATCGTCCTTCTGTCCAGATGAAAGATCACATTTGGCGATGTATTATTCTTCGGCATTAAATCAGTTAATAGCGCTAATCATGTCTATGCTTATGTTTAACCTCATTTCTAAAGTTACATTTTGTCCTCATTTCTAAAGTTGCATTTTATATTTATTTGTAATGTTACGTGTTGTCTTCATTTCTAAAATTATATTTTGTCTCCATTTCTCAAGTTATATTTTATATTTATTTATAATGCTACTAATTGTCTTCATTTCTAAAATTACATTTTGTCTCCATTTCTAAAGTTATAATTTATATTTATTTATAATGTTACATGTTTGACATCATTTCTAAAGTTACATTGCATCTCCGTTTCTCAAGTTATATTTTATAATTATTTGTAATGTTACGTTTTGTCTTAATTTTTAAAGTTACATTTTGTCTTCAATTATACTGTTATATTTTGTCTCCATTTCTAAGGTTATATTTTATATTTATTTGTAACGCTATCTTCATTTCTAAAATTACATTATGTCATTATCCATAATGTTACATTTGGTCTTCATTTAAAATGCTACGTTTTGTCCTCATTTCTAATGTTACATTTTGCCTTACTTTCTAAAGTTACATTTTGTATTTATTTGTAATGTTATATTTGGTCTTCATTTAGATATTACATTTTCTCTTCATTTCTAATATGGCTCATTGTCGTCATTTCTACTGTTTCAAATTATTTTATTTTCCAATATTACATTATTTTTACATCCAGTTGTATTTAACTTATGGCTTTCACTTTACAATATCACAGGTCATCTGTAGGACGGATAATGATTAAAACAAAGGCCCAAAAAAAAATCATGTTTTTCCCGTCACAAGTTCAATTGCAAGTACTCCCATCTGACTTCGATATACATACCTGCAAACACATACGTAAACATAGAATTTAGCGTATTCCTTTCAAGTTATCATTTCAATTCCATGGAGTGATATTTCAATCTTTTCAAATGGCATTATGAAATGGCAGTGGGCTCAAAGAGAATGTCTCAAATATAAAGATATGCATAATAATGATCATGCGTTACGTGGGCTGAGAACTAGGTAATCTCCTTTCATGGTATTGTGCCAATAGCAATGGGTTAAAATGTTAATCCTTGGTGAAAGAAAGACATTAGCGAATAGATGCAAGATGTAATGTGCCGGAGAACAATGGAAGATATGTCTGTTTGTATAGTGTTTAAGAGATTGGTTACCTGAATGGAAGGAGGATGAGAAAGAGGAGAAGTAGGTAAAGGAGGAAGCTAAGAAGCAACCGCAGAAAAAAAAACAAGAAGGACAAGGCAGTGGTGGTGGTGGAGGACTAGGATGTAGTGAAGGAGGAGGAGGACCAGTAGCAGCCCCGAAGAAGAAGAAGAAGAAGAAGAAGAAGAAGAAGAAGAAGAAGAAGAAGAAGAAGAAGAAGAAGAAGAAGAAGAAGAAGAAGAAGAAGAAGAAGAAGAAGAAGAGGAGGAGGAGGAGGAGGAGAAGAAGAACCAGAAAAACAACAAGAACAATAAGAACAAATCCAGAGCAAAGTAACAAGAACAAAGAACCAGAACTAGAATAACAAGAACAGGGTGAACAAAAGGAACCAGAACAAGAACAACGAGAACAAGAACAATAGAACAAGAACAAAAAGAACAAGAACTAGAAGACCAAGATGAACAAGACGAACAAGAACAAGACGAACAAAAAGAACAAGAACAAAGAGAAGAAGAGAAAGAAGTAGGCGATCATGATGATGGCAACGTCAACGACAACGACAACGACAAGAAGAACCACCTCTGATCTAAGACTGCCTCCAGGCCGTCATGCTCCCGAGCGTTTGACAGGCGATAACAAGGTCATTAACTATGACACCTCAAACAGCAGAACGACCTGTCAACTGTCCTCAGCGATCCATTGAAGTGGAGTCTCAAATAACCGTGACACTTCATCGCTGTCAATAATCGTCCAAGGATGACAAACGGAACGGCAAAATTATTCACGCGTGGATAAGAATGCACCATGTTTCTCTGTTGTGGGATAATAGTGGAGCATCGCAGGATGCTACAAACTCTGGGTTGCTTTCAGGTAGTTTGTGTCAGAGATCTACAAGTTTTGCTGGTACGATAGTTTCAGCTTTCAAATCTCATCACTCACGATTAGATAGACACATATTCAACAAATATACAAGTCTCTACAAACATACAAGTCTCTACAAACAACAAAATTATCCACAACCATACAATTATGTACAAAGGCACAAGTATCTTTTTTTTAATGTTGCATGTCCCTTGCAGGACGTTGCAGTCAACACCAGCATTTTTCAGCTGCTGTTGATGTACTAGGCAAATTTTACGTTCAGTAGTTTGCCATTGCTTTCTGAACTACCGGCTCCCATACCAACACGTACATGTTATAACACAACGCGACACGGTCTGCTGCACAAATCGGTCACGGCTGCGTTTCGAACGCCTGGTAAGCGGCTCACGAACCGCGTTCGCAAGCCTTTGGCCACGGAGCCCGGCCAAGTATCCTTTGTAGAGTGGGTAGACACAGAACACAGATAGATCAAGGTCAAGTAGAGACAAGTATCTACAAAGATACAACTATCTACAAAGACACAATTGTCTACATAGACACACTTATCTGTAAAGACAAAATTATCTACAACGACATAAACATCTACAAAGACACCATTGGCATCTTGCCGTCATGACAGACGATAATTTGTTATAATGTGCTTCAAAAAGGCATAATAACTACAACCGGTAGCGAAAGTGACTGATCAGACCAATTTGCGTTGTAAATATTCGTCCACAATAGATGCCTGTGAAAATGTGGTCATTTTCACCATCACGCACCATCTTACGTCTCATGCGCTCAGTGTGGCCTATCTGCAATCATTTTCTCCTTTGTCTTTATTCCATTTCTGATGTTTGCCCTCCATACAACACGATCGGAGGCGACTTGCTCCCAATGTGCATTATCAATGCCTGTATCAATCATGTCCCGCTTACACACATCTTTGTATCGTAGTAGGGGCCGACCCTGAGATCTCTTACCCATCTGTAATTCACCAAAAAAGATGTCCTTTGGTATTCTACCATCATCCATCCTCCTAACGTGTCCTATCCATCTAAGTCTACGAAGACTGAGCATGGAATAAACCGTCACACAACCTGATCTTTCCAATACTTAAGTACTATTTGTGATTTTGTCTTGCCACTTAATACCAAGAATTCTTCACAGACACCGCATATGAAAGCTGTTTAAATGTTTCTCTTGGTGTGAGTAAGTTGGCCAGACTTCACTGACTTCACTACAAAGACATACTTATTTAGAGAATGGCATACCTTTAGAAAGACACAAGAGAACACGAAAATGTTCTAAACAAAGAACACAGATAGATCAAGGTCAAGGAAGACCTATAGCAGATACAGCCGCTTTGTTGTCAAGTGCTGGGTATTCACATATTCCTCTTCTTCTTCTTTGCGTTCATCCGGAGTGTTTTTTTTTTTCCAGATGTGATTGCGGTGTGCATTAGGCACCCTTAGGTCAACACATCCGGCTTTTGCGTGCATTTTTGACCAGGTTAGCATTCCTGGGAGACTCTCACTTTTGTGGTACCGTCCACCTCCCATCTGGTCAAGTTGGAACAGTCGAAGACTTCGCGGTCATCCCTCAAAGGAAGGCAGGGACAGTCCATAGCATTTTCCGCCATCCTGGGTGGCTTCTATAATTGCAGAGCCGACACATAGCGCTCTGGTGCTGGGCTCACCGAGGGAATCGTCACGTCCTGCTCATGGCTGCTTTAATTCCTCACTTCAATATATTGGGCACTTCGTTTGCCCCGGGCCGTTCCCGCACAAACCAGACAGGTCTGCAGATGGTATCCACTCAGCGAGTTTTCGGTTCGGATATGTGCTTGTCGTTGTGCCCGTAAGAGCTGTTCCAGTCACGACGGACATTCGGAAACTACCTAGTTAGAGCTGTTCCGAACAAGAGCGGCATGCGGAAACTAGGTAGTCAGAGCTGTTCCTAGCACGAGAGACATTCGGACGAGACATTTCAATCGGACGTAAATGCGTAGTGCCAATTTTTATTTTGCCACCCGTAGGACGGCACTTCCGACTTCGGCGGGAATTTTTTAATGAGGTGAGCCTTCCTCGGGATTCACACATTCTAGGCCAGGATATGTAAGGTGAGTTGTTCAGTTCCCTTCCTCAACCGTGTCTTGCCAAGACAAATTTAAGAATATTGCCTTTAAGCGTATAACTAACTAAGTGGAAATGGCGGTTTAGCTCTTCTTCTATGGTTGAAAGCCTCTAAGTCCGTGGGTGTGACATGGTGGGGTGTGTCGGTGAGTGTGACATGGTGGGGTGTGTCGGTGAGTGTGACATGGTGGGGTGTGTCGGTGAGTGTGACATGGAGGAGTCTGTCCGTGAGTGTGACATGGTGGGGTGTGTCGGTGAGTGTGACATGGTGGGGTGTGTCGGTGAGTGTGACATGGAGGGGTGTGTCGGTGAGTGTGACATGGTGGGGTGTGTCGGTGAGTGTGACATGGAGGAGTCTGTCCGTGAGTGTGACATGGTGGGGTGTGTCGGTGAGTGTGACATGGAGGGGTGTGTCGGTGAGTGTGACATGGTGGGGTGTGTCGGTGAGTGTGACATGGAGGGGTGTGTCGGTGAGTGTGACATGGTGGGGTGTGTCGGTGAGTGTGACATGGAGGAGTCTGTCCGTGAGTGTGACATGGTGGGGTGTGTCGGTGAGTGTGACATGGTGGGGTGTGTCGGTGAGTGTGACATGGTGGGGTGTGTCGGTGAGTGTGACATGGAGGGGTGTGTCGGTGAGTGTGACATGGTGGGGTGTGTCGGTGAGTGTGACATGGAGGAGTCTGTCCGTGAGTGTGACATGGTGGGGTGTGTCGGTGAGTGTGACATGAGGAGCCTGTCCGCGAGTGTGACATGGTGGGTGTGTCGGTGAGTGTGACATGGAGGAGTCTGTCCGTGAGTGTGATATGGTGGGGTGTGTCGGTGAGTGTGACATGGAGGAGTCTGTCCGTGAGTGTGAGATAGTGGAGTTTGTCCGTGAGTGTGACATGGTGGAGCTCTCCCTGAGTGTGACATGGTTGAATCTGTCAGTGAGTGTGACATGGTGGTTATAGTAAATATGCCAGGGTTAAGTAGGTAAGGAACATGTGACAGGTCTGGCAAACCGGTAGGGAAGTTACTTGATCCTAGACAAACACTGCTCATGAATCACGGAGGAAATTGGTAGAAAGGCCTTAGCCACAGGCACTTGAACTTCAATTACCACTCCCCACGACGCCTTACGGCATAAGTAGAAGACAACAACAACAGCAGCAGCATCAACAACAACAACAACCAATTTTTTTATGAGACATGTCTCGTGTCCAGAGCGCTCGGAATAAAACAATCATCTTTCATCTGCTGGATACTGAGTCTGGAGTTGCAAGAGTTCTATCAGCTATATCATTGAGGCTCATTCACAGACAGGAGCACTATCTACTATATCACTGAGGCTCATTCACAGACAGGAGCTCTATCAGCTATATCACCGTAGCGCATTCACAGACAGGAGCACCAGTTTTGTTTCGTCAACGTTCTTCAGCTCCTTGCGTATTATCAGGTCTTATTCAGATATGACTGTGCTACCGTATGATAGTATACTGTACTACCTACTTTCTGTTAGCGCCGAATGTTGGGAGGTCAGGTCTTAGTCAGATATGACTGAGATTCCGCATGACAGCAGATGATACTACCTATTCTCTGTAAACGCAGAATATTGGGAGGCGCTTACCAAACCCGACACTCCACAATGTGCCAACGGCTTCGGTCGGACGAGCGCAATTGGGAGGGTACAAGCCTTATCCTGGTGCGAGGAAATGCAACCTTACGACTAAATGCCGTTTCAGGATAGACCAGACTCAAAGTCTTGGTGGGCAACTGGTCTAAGAACAAAACGCAGTTAGTGTGATTTCTCCTTACGGTGCAACTGTTATAAACAGAGATCACGAATTGATAAACAGAAAATAATCTATCTATCTTTTTATCTGTCTACCTACCTGCCTACATATCTACCTGCCTACCTACCTGCCTACCTACCTGCCTACCTACCTACCTGTCTGCCTGCCTGCCTACATTCATACCTGCCTGCCTGTCTGTTGTTCTCAATTAGCCTTGAATGATGTGTGAATGAAATAATGTATGATAGAAGGGCAGAAAATTAGACCCGCCTGCGTGCCCAATTCTTAACCCTCTGAAAATAAAGTTTGTTCGTTCGTTCTGTCGGTCTATCTGTCTGTCTGTCTGTCTGTCTGTCTGTCTGTCTGTCTGTCTGTCTGCCTTGCTGGCTGTCTGTCTGTCTGTCTTTCTATATGTCTGTGTGTCCGTCTACCTGTCTCTCCGTCCAGTCGTCCGACCATCTCTCTTTCTATACATCCATTTATAGCTGTCTGTCTGTTTGTCTGTCTGTCTCTCCTTCCGTCCATCCGACTGTGCTCCCTCGCTCTTTTCATCCATCAATCCATCCATCCATCCATCTATCTATCCATCCATCCATCTATCCATCCATCTATCCCTCCCTCCCATCCCTCCCTCCCATCCTCCCTCCATTCATCCATCCATCCATCCATCAATCCATCTATCCATCCATCCAACCATCCATCCACCAATCCCTCCCTCCCATCCTTCCATCTTTTCCTCCCTCCATTCATCCATCCATCCATCCACCTATCTCTTTCTATCCGTCCATGTATCCATCCATCCATCCATCCATCTACCCAACCATCCATCCACCCATCTACAGCTGTCTGTCTGTCTAATAACAAATGCTCCCAGTGAAATAATATAAATAATAACAAATGTTGATAATGAAATTATATGGATTATGATAAAAGATCAAAGTAAAATAACCTGAATAATCTGACAGAGACATGTGTGGCAGAACGACCGGAACGCTCACCTGACAAGATGTTACGGGTCTGTTGGATCCTCGGCATGCCTTGGAAATTAAAGTAATGATAAGCATACTGCTTGGGTGAGCTAATGTTATACTACGGTCTGGAATTGTCTCAATGTAGCAATCATGGTTTGATTGTTGGAGTAAGTATGATGTGTAATGACGATACATATCTGACTGGTAAAGTAAAATATGTACAGAGGTGGAATTATAAATATATGCACAGAAAAAGGAGGGATGGTTGGTTGGTTGGTTGGTTGGTTGGTTGGTTGGTTGGTTGGTTGGTTGGTTGGATGGGTGGTGGGTGCTTGGTTGCTTGGTTGCTTGGGTGGTGGGTGGGTGTTTGCTTGGTTGCATGGTTCATTGCTTGGGTGGATGGTGGTTGCTTGAATGCTTGGATGGGTGGGTGGTGGGTGGGTGCTTACTTGGTTGCTTGGTTGGGTGGGTGGTGGGTGAATTGTTGCTTGGTTGAGTGGGTGGTGGTTGAATGGTTGCTTGGTTGCTTGGTTGGATGGGAGGTGGGTGGGTGATTGCTTGGTTGCTTTGTTGATTGGTTGGGTGGGTGGTGGGTGGGTGGTTGCTTGATTGATTGGTTGGGTGCGAGGTGGGTGGGTGTTTACTTGGTTGCTTGCTTGATTGGTTGGGTGGGTGGTGGGTGGATGGTTGTTTGGTTGAAGGTTGGGTTGGTGGTTGGATGGGTTGTGAGTGGATGGTTGCTTGGGTGGGTGAGTGAGTGGTGGGTGTTTGCTTTGTTGGTTGGATGGGTGGGTGGGTGGTTGGTTTGGTTGGGTGTGTGGTTGGGTTTGTAGTTGCTTGTTTGAAAGCTTGATTGCTTGGTTGGTTATCTGGTTTGAAGCATGGTTATTTCGTTGGTCTGTCGGTCCCTCGGCCCGTCGGTCGTTCTGTCGATTGGCTGGTTGTTTTGTTGTTTGTTTGATTGCTCAGCCGGTCAATCGGTCGGATGGATCATCGATCGGTTGGTCAGACTGTCGGTTGGAAGGCTGACTGGTTAGTTAATTGATTGATTGATTAGTTAGGCCGTTAATTGGTTGGTTTGTTGGTCTGTTAATTGGCTGGTTGGTTGGTCTGTTAATTGGTTGGTTGGTTGGTTGGTCTGTTAATTGGTTGGTTGGTTGGTCTGTTAATTGGTTGGTTGGTATGTTAATTTGTTGGTTGGTTGGTCTGTTAATTGGTTGGTTAGTTGGTCTGTTAATTGATTGGTTGTTTCGTCTGTTAATTGCTTGCTTGCTTGGTTGCTTGCTTGGTTGATCGGCAATTTAACTGATGGGTTAACTTATTGGTGTGTTTATCGGTCGATTAACTGATTGGTTTCTTAGTGTGTTGGTTGGTTGATTTGTCGGTCAGTCGGTCTGTAGGTCCCTTGCAAGGCTGAGCTTAACCACTTAATCATGATGCACTGAGATTCAGTTCGCCTGAAGCTAGACCAGGTTCTAGCGACTATTCGAGTGAGAAGATAGAGAAGCTTTTCCGCGGACTAGTACCAAAAAAAAAAAAACATCTTAAGGGGATTTGTGTGACAGAACCCCTCTTCCCCTTCTATAAGCTCAGAAATCAACGGAAAATTTAAAATCGATACAGAAATTTCACACAGGGCAACGGGTCAACCCAGGTGATTATTCAGCACAGAACACACACAAACACAGACTAGCTGAGTAGATGCCATGGCTGGCAATATTTGCGCCAAAGGTTTAAAGCACTTAAAGTTGGCAGACCTCATTGCAACCCCCCAAGGACAATAACAGAAAGATAAAAGATAAGGTTCGTGTTTTTTTTTTTATTTCTTGATTTCAGGAATTCCAATTCAAAAACATTTTCTTTTATAATTCTCAAAAATTGTCGAATTTTCTAAGGAATGATTGACTCCCTCAAGGGAAACTTCTCGAATCTGTGAAATAGCTGCCAAAAATTCATGCACAAGTTTTATCATTCATATAGAAAATATAAATTTAACCACGACTTGTGTTTTTGCGCCCTCCGATTTCACCTCTTTCACACTCGGAAATGCATATTTCTCCTAACTTGTCACTTCCTAGGCCCTTCTGTCCTTCTGTTTCTTTCTCGTGGTTTCATTCTTCTTATATTAAAACGAACACTTCAGGAGATGAGCACATTTCGGCTGCGAGTCCAGGAAATCGCCGACTTCGGTAAATTGTAAGCACAAGGGATTAGAGAGTGGAGTTCGTCGACGAGATGGATAGATTGCGGAGATATGAAATTAATGTTCTGATATCAAGTTCTGACACCAAATATGAGGCTCTCATACATGGCCGTTGAGGCTGTGAAGAGAAGCATAATGTATGAGATGGAGAGTTCGTGTTGCAGTTTTAGGGAAATTGAACGGAGGAATAGAAAAAATAATAGAGCGGGACAGCAATGGCAGGGGTAGTTGCATGGGCGGCAATGCACATTACATTTGGAGGGGGGTTTGTGGAAAGGCGGGGGTCGATATTGTAGATATAACCGTTTATGAATAAGACGATATATGTGTATATAGCTGCAATAGTGCTGTGGCTGGACACTTAACTACCGGCTTGGTGGTCATCGGTTCAATTTGGTACCGTGGCGGAAGATTATCTAGAGCAAGGGTTACAGAACCTAGTGGAACAGTAAACAGACAATGCAGAATGTGGCTTAGATATTAACATCCAAAAGACGAAAAATATGTTAATTAGCAGTGGGAAGGAAATGTCATCAATGAACATCACAGTAAACGGGAAGATACTAGAACAACTAAGACGTTTCTCCTATCTTGGACATATAATAACAGATGATGGCAGAAGTGAAATGGAAATAAAAAAGAGAATAGGAATGGCCATAAGTGCTTTCAACAGCATGAAATCAGTATTAACATCTAGAGAGATTAACTACGCATTAAAAATGAGAATTGTCAAATACTACGTATATTCAACGCTACTGTATGGCGCGGAAGCCTGGACATTGAACATGCAACTAGAAAGTCGAATAGAAGCCCTGGAGATGTGGATATACAGACGAAAAGGTCGTATTTCATGGAATCAAAAACAATCAAATGCATAGGTTCTATAGGAAAAAAACACGCAATGGATATGAAAAGAGAGTTGATGAAAGAAATAAAAAAGACAAGTGAAATATTTCGGCTACGTTAAAAGACATAATACTCTTATAAAAGCCATACTGAGGGGAGGGGGAGGGGGAAGGTTGAAGACAAGCGAGCAAGAGGTAAGCAATGATACAAGTGGGAAGATAACATCAAGAGATGAAAGAACATCAATATGACATAATGTATAGTCAGGGTGAGAGACAGACAGTGTTGGAGATCCATTGCAGCGAACCTTCGTTGTGGAGACGGTATCTGATTGATTGAGTGATGACAGTATCATATAAGAAGAGTGATGAACTCACCAAGAAAGATTGACTGTGAACAGACAGAGAACAAACTTACATACTATAATAAAAAAAAAAAAAAGAATTAACTACCAGACAAGAACAAAACCAGAACCACAACGACTACGATTCTCTTAATGGGCAATGAACAGGTCATTGTAAGGTCTCGGACAATCATAACAGACTGGGCTAGCAAATGTTCAGGCGTTTCCCTGAGTGACCCACTGCTATACTCATATAAATAGTGTGATCAAACTACAGTGTATGTTCTCCAGGATGTCTCCCAGGACAGCCAGCAGAGATGACAACACTTGCCCGGTGCGACGGCCTTATGTTCACAACTGTAGGGAATACTGGCCCAGTGAGACGGCCCTGCATTCACAACTGTAGGGAATACTGGCCCAGTGAGACGGCCCTGCATTCACAACTGTAGGGAATACTGGCCCAGTGAGACGGCCCTGTATTCACAACTGTAGGGAATACTGGCCCAGTGAGACGGCCCTGCATTCACAACTGTAGGGAATACTGGCCCAGTGAGACGGCCCTGTATTCACAACTGTAGGCAACATTGGCCCGGTGAGACGGCCCTACATTCACAACTGTATGGACCAGAAGAGGAGCTAGAGACACTGTTCACTACATCACGAGAGCTCGTCTGGCGATGCAAAAAATGAAAGACGAAGACTAACGAACGATCACACAATCTTTATTTTCATGGGGTTAAGAATTGGGCACGCAGGCTTCTCTAACATTGCGCGCTTCTATCACTCTCTTTCATACATTATTTCAGCCATACATCACTTATGAGGCTCTCCGAGAACAACAACAATATCAATATATGCATTATAAATGTATAGGAAATGTGCACAAATCAATACTGTGCACAAATCAATAAAACATGACTTACTAATATTCATTATTGATGTGACAGTTGTTATTAGCAGGATAAGATGAGATCATACAGGGTCAGACGCGACAAGACAAAAAGCTAGGGCAAGGAATTGTATTGGAGTTTCCAGCAGGCGTATGAAGGGATCATTATAAGTCTCCGTTGTTTGCTGGTGATTGAAGGAATTTCAGTGATTTAGTTTCAACTCAACCTCAGTGACAGCGGAAGCCAAGCAGTCTACTGCTCGGGTCATTTGGCCATGGTTAGCTGTAGCTGTCTCATGGCTATGGGCTCGAGTCTCTTGACAAAGAGATAGGTAAACTTCTTGGAAGCAGTGGGGGGAGGGGGTGAAGGTCGTCCACTTTACGTCTCTTAACTGATCAAGTGCCAAAGGACGATTAATCGTCCTTAGCGACTTCCCCTGTCTGCCACTGTAGTTTACCTTATCTCATCTCATCTCATCATGTTCCTCTTATACCTTGCGGTGTCGAGGTGAAGTATAAACAGCGGGAGAGTGCCCGCTTATGGGCTTCATGTATCGATATTCCCATGAACTCTGTTATTACCTGCGTCCATTGTTTACGTGGTTTACCTTATGCAACCCCATTTAATTTAAAAATTCAACATGTCTGCTACCATATTAACCACTTTAAAGTCATAACTGTGACACTCCCCTACATCCCATTTTTCCGCCATCCATTTTTGTTTGGTTCAAGCCTATTTTTTAGCTTGGCATTGAATCTGTTAAATAAGTAGAGAAAATGGAAAAGTGTTGGTTGTGCAAGCCAAGCCTAATCAATGCACGTTGATTTGCACGGTATCTATTGAGTTCAGACATTGAGCAATGACGATGGAGATAAACACAAACAGAGCCTCACTCCCGATGGAGATGGAGCTTTGGTACACGTTAGATAAGGTCTCTACATCGCCAGCCCCTGACAGGGTTCAGTCGGACTTCAGAGTTCTTCAACCCACACGACCCTCTAGAGTCTTGGATCAAGTCTATGCTTTTCTCCTGATAATACCAGGTGGGCAGGCATCATGATGATACTGTATTGGTACTCATTCATTCATTCAGTAGCATGTCCTTTGCAGAACCTCGCTCCCATAACAACCTTTCGGAAAACTTCTCGATCACAAGCAAGATGTCCCGCGTCCGATACACCCATCTTTAGATCATCCGCCACATCCTGCACCCATCTTCTCTTTGGTCCTCCTCTTCCTCTCTTCCCTTCCATTATTGTTCTCTCCAAACTTTCCTGACGTTTCAAGTGATCAAAATATTTTAATTTTCTTTGTTTTATCGTCTTTAATAGCCAACCCTCTTCAATATTTAGCTCTTGAAGTATGGATGCATTTGTTCTTTTCTTTACCCAATTTATTCTTAGAACCCCTCTATAACATGTGTATTCAAAGGCGTTTATGCGCTGCTCAGCTTGTTTAGTAAGTGTCCAGGTCTCAAAGGCGTATGTTGCAGTGGGGAAGATGCATGCTCTTAAAATTCTAATTTTTGTAGTTCTGTCTGTCCCACTCCATAATTTATTCAGTTGTTTTAGTCTTTGAAAAATTTTTGGACGTGTTATGAGAATAAATGAATTGGAGAATTTGGTGACAACTGGCAAAATCGAAGAGACCATACAAAGGGGAGGACCGAGAAGTAAATACCTAGATGGCTTGACCACATGGCATGGTGGAGACAGGAAGACTGAGCTGATCCACGACTCTGGTGATGGTGTGAAATGGCGAGTCATGACCGCCCACGCTTTCCGGCATGGCACATGATGGATGGAGTCTTTGAAGAGCAATTGATAGTCGTTTAATTTCTTTCATTGTATCACCATTGTTGGTAATCAATGACCCAAGATATTCAAACATTTTCCACCACTTCCAATATGTCCTCATTATCATATATTTCTTTCTCCATAGTAGTATTATCTGTATGCATTATCTTTTGTTTTTGCTATGTTAAGATTAAAGTTGTATTGGTATGGCGCCATTAAATATAAAAATTATTCATTAGGCCAATAATTTCTAACGTCCCTGCCTTCAATGGTACGAGAATATATTCAGGAAAGTAAAAAACAACTGGCATGAAAATAGACCACATTATTCATCGAAGTGACGTTTTGCATATAAATGTAGAGACTACCACCATATACCGAATACGTCACAAGTCGTTAACAGGGCTCTTTATTTTACTTCGTTTACTTGTAGTGTGCACCCAATAAACCTCGGGGCGTGTACCAGGGCGTTCACTGTATTTGTCTTAAGTAAGTACAGAACACTGAAAAGTGTTGGTTTTGCAACCAGCGCCTAATCAACATACAATAATTTGTTGGATGATAAAGGAGTTTAAACATTGAACAAGGCGGGTGTATACAAACATGAACAGCACGTTTCAGGGGAAACTGCGTCTTGCTTCTCAGTTGCAACGGCTGTGAGAGATCTTCACAATCTTGCTTGCAGAAACAGTTGCATCGGCTGTGAGAGATCTTCCACAATCAATTGTCGTGATTAGCGCCGATGTGTGTGCTCGCGGGACGTCAGGTCGTTGGGAGGAGGTTGGGGCAGCGCAAACTTGTTATCTGTCCGTCCTTAGAGAACCGTGGAACCTTCTGGTATTTTTAATTTACGGCATGTTCATGATATTATCGCTAGGTTTATCATCCCACACTCAAACATCAACTGTCAGTGGCCGCGACCAATTAACGGGCCACGAATATGTCTGAGATATCAGTCCCTTGCCTCCGCTAGTCACAAACAAACAAATGAACACATACAAACACGCGCCTGTAAAGCAATCTCATTTGCAAGACAGGTTCTTTCAATCGCAATGGCTAATGTATTCTCATGCCCGCAATCCTGATGTCTGGGGTTTATGTCCTGATGATATATTTCTTGTTCCTGGTCACGTGATCCGATGTCATCAGAACCACATTACTTAGGTATCTGGGTTTATTCGAGCCTCCATGGCCTAGTGGCTAGGATGTTCTCATGCCGGTCCGTGGGGTAGGGATCAAATCCGTATATGTGCGGAAAAAATATATATGTGTGAAAATGTACATGAATCCCCCATTTTGACACAGCTGATAGTGGGTCTCGGAACTTTCTTGAGAAGTAGAGGCAGTGGGTTTAACACTGACCATATCACCTACAGACTTGTAGAATGGGCAAAAGAACAAGAAATGGTTGTAGGAAACACCTGGTTTAAACAACATCCTAGAAGATTATGGACATGGAGGAGTCCAGACAGCAGGATTAAAAACCAGATAGATTACATCCTGATAAGCAAAAGGTTTCGAAATGCATTAACAGTTGTAAAAACAGTTCCAAATGCAGACTGTTATAGTGATAACAGATTAATTACTGGCACATTGAGGGTAAAGTTAAAGAAAGTCAAGTATACAGCAGGAAACCCTAAATATGACTTGTGCAAATTGAAAACTGACAAAGAAATACAAGATAATTTTAACATAGAAGTAAAGAACAAATTTGATTTATTGTCTGATCTTGAGATCCTATTTCAAGATGTAGATGATCAATGGGAAATGCTGAAGAATTCAATCAGTTGTGCAGCAGAAAAAACTATTCCAAAAGTAAAGAAAGTGGGCCGTAAGACATGGATGACTGAAGAAATTTTACAACTAATGGAAACAAGAAGACAGAACAAAAATAATCCTGCCAAATATGAAGAAATTCACACAAAAGTCAGAACCTTATGTAAGGAGGCTAAAGAAACATGGCTTGAGAAAAATTGCAGAGAAATTGAAAAACAACACAACAGTAAAAATGCGAAATTAATGCACAAAAGAATTCAGGAGATTACTAATCAAAGAACACGTACATCAGCAGGCTGCCTAAAGACAAAAGATGGAAGAGTCATAATAGAAAAAGATCAGATTTTACATGTATGGTCAGATTACGTGAAAAACCTTTATGACGATAACAGAGACGAACAATATATTGTTCAAAATAACAATGAAGGGCCAGCAATTTTGAAGACGGAGGTTCAGAATGCTCTTAATCATATGAAATCTGGCAAGACCCCCGGTCCAGACAGCGTCACAACAGAAATGATTAATGCTTTAGAAGAATATGGAATAGATAAAGTTACCAGTCTGCTTAATACAATATATGATACTGGAAATATACCTCATGAGTTATGTAATTCTGTATTTATTGCAATCCCAAAGAAATCAGGAGCCTTGGAATGTGATCAACATCGAACAATTAGTATAATGAGTCACATCACGAAGATTTTGCTAAGAATTATCATGCAAAGAGTTAGGAGGAAAATACAACCTGAAATAGGAGAAGAACAATGTGGGTTTGTAGTAGGCAAGGGTACAGTAAATGCTGTGTATATACTGAGAACCGTAATCGAACGTTCTATAGAAGTAAACAAAGATCTACACCTTTGCTTTATTGACTACACAAAGGCTTTTGATAAAGTGAGACATGTCAACATGATAAGGATGCTTGAAGATCTACAAATTGATGGGAAAGACCTTAGACTTGTAAAAAACATATATTGGAAACAACAAGCTGCCATAAGAGTTGATAATGAAGTAAGCCAATATCAGCCTATTAAGAGAGGTGTGAGACAGGGATGTGTAATGTCTCCAGATCTGTTTTCCCTGTACAGTGAAAATATTTTCAGAAATATTGAAAATATGGAAGGAATCAACATTGGGGGACGATGCATCAATAACATTAGATATGCAGATGATACAGTCTTGATTGCAGACAATGAACAGGATCTGCAAAATTTAGTAGATGCGGTTGTTACACACAGTGAACAACAAGGGTTAGAATTAAATTGTAAAAAGACACAGATTATGGTCGTCACTAGGAAGAACGAAATACCACAGTGTAATATACAAGTAAATGGGAATATTCTTCAACAAGTGAATAGGTACAATTATCTCGGAACAGTAATAACATCTGATGGGAGATGCCTTGAAGAGATTAGAACAAGGATCGCCATGGCAAAAGTAGCCTTTAGCAAGATGAAAAACATACTGACCAATAAAAAGATGTCAATTGAAACGAGAAAAAGAGTGTTGAGATGCTACATAGAACCTGTACTTTTATATGGATGTGAAGCTTGGACAATGAACAGCCAGGCTGAAAAACATCTGATGGCTGTAGAAATGTGGTTTCTGAGGAAAATGCAAAGAATACCATGGACAGCCAGAAAGACCAATGAACAAGTCCTTCAAGAAACAAATGAAGATCGTAAACTGATCAGAGACATTAGACGTAGACAGTCACAATTTTTTGGGCATGTTATGAGAAGAAATGATTTGGAGAACTTGGTGACAACTGGTAAGATCGAGGGGAACAGACCAAGGGGAAGACCTAGAAACAAGTATCTGGATGGCTTGGCCTTGTGGCATGGTCGAGACAGAAACACGGAACTGATCCACGACTCTGTTGATCGAGTGAGATGGCAGAACATGACCGCCCACGCTTACCGGCATGGCACATGATGGATGGATGGATATCAC
>JACEFZ010020481.1:0-65000 GCA_014155875.1 Cepaea nemoralis
CTATAACTGTCTAGGAACCAGTACTTATAGATAGGTCATACAACTGTCTCGAACCCAGTTTCATGGATCGTGTCTACAACTGTCTAGGACCAAGTCTTAAGAGTCGAGTTCTACAAACAGTTCTAGGACCAAGTCTTATATCGCCATGTCTAGAATGTCTAGGACCAAATTTATAGATGAGTGTCTACAAACTGCTCAGAAACCCAATTTCTTACTAGATGTTGTCTACAACTGTATAGGACCAAATCTTATAGATCGTGGACTACAACAGTTCTAGGACCAAGTACTTATAGATCGTGCTACAACAGTCTAGGACCAAGTTCGTATAGATAGGCCTAAAAAATTGTCTAGGAACCAGTCTATAGATCGTGGTCTACAACTGGTCTAGAACCAGTTTCATGGATTCGCAGTAGCTACAACTTGTCTTAGGACCAAGTACCTTATAGATCGTGTCTACACCAGTCAGGACCAAGTTTCATGGATCGTGTCTACAACTGTCTAGGACCAAGTGTAGTTATAGATCGTCGGCCCCAACGGTCTAGAAACCCAATCTTATTAAGATCGGTATACAACTGTCTAGAACCAAGTCTATAGAATGTGTAATACAATTTCTAGAACAATATCTTATAAGATCGATGTCTACAATGTACTAGAAACCAAGTTCTTATAGATGCGTGTCTACCAAAAACTGTCTAGACCAAGTCTTTTAGGATCGTGTATACAGCAGTCTAGGACCAAGTTTATAGATTCGTGTCTATAATGTCTAGGAACAGTTTTATATATAGTGTAATACACTGCTAGGACCAAGCTTATAAGATTGTGTACAACTGCTAGGTCCAAGTTTATGATCGTGTTACTACAACAGTCTAAACCCCAATGTATAGATCGTGTACACAACGTCTAGGGAACCAATTATTATAGGATGTTGTTTACAACTGTCTAGAACCCAATCTTATAGTATCGTGTCTACAAAACCTGTCTAGGACCAAGTTTATAGATACGTGTCTACAAAACTGTCTAGAAACTCAATTCTTATTAGATCGCGGTGCTACAACTGTCTAGGACCAAAGTTCTTATATATCGGTCTACAACGGTACTAGAACCCATTTTCAGGCCGGTCAAACTGTCTAGGACCCAAGGTCTTATAGATCGGTTCTACAACAGTCTAGGACCAAGTTTCATGGATCGTGTCTTACAACTGTCTAGACCAAGTGTTATAGATAGTGTCCCACAAAATGTCTAGAAACTTCAATTATAGAGTCGTGTCTACAACTGTCTAGGACCAAGTCTTAAGATCGTTGTTTACAGTTGTTTCTCGAAACCCAATATTATAGATCGTGTATACAAACGTACTAGGAACCAATTATTATAGACCGTTGCTACAACTGTCCTAGACCCATACTTATAGATCGTGCTATACACACTGCTAGGACCAAGGTCTTATAGATCGTGTCTACAACTGTCTGGAACCCAATCCTTTAGATCGGGTCCTACAACTGTCTGAAAACCCAATCTTATAGATCGTGTAACTACAAACTGTCTAGGACCAAGTCTTATTAGATCGTTTGTCTACCAACAAGTTAGGACCAAAGTTTCATTGGATTCGTGTCTACAAATGTCTCGGACAAGTTTATAGATCGTGTCTACAAACTGTCTAGGACCACCAAGTCTTATGGATAGTGTCTATAACTGTCTGGAACAGCTTATATATCTTTGTCTACAACGTATAGGCCCAAATTCTTATAGATCGTTGTCTACAACAATCTAGAAACCAAGGTTTATAATACGGTCTATAAACTGTCTAGGAAACAGTATATAGATCGTGTACAACTGTCTCTAGACCCGTTCAGGATCGTTGTCTACAGCGTATAGGACCCCGTCCGTATAGATCGTGTCTACATATAGTCTAGGCCCAAGTCTTATAATCGTGATATAAACTGTCTAGGACCCAAACTTATAGATTAGTCTGTCTACAACCGTCTAGAACCCATTCTTAAGATTCGTGTTACACGTTAGGACCAAGTTCTTAGTAGATCGGTGTCTATAACAGTCTAGGACCAAGTCTTATTAGATCGTGTCTACAAACTGTCTAGACCAAGTTCTATAGACGTTGTCTACAAATTTTCTAGAACCCCAATTCTTATAAGATAGTGTCTAAGACGTCTAGAACCCAAGTCGATAGATTCGTGTTCTACAACTGTCTAGGACCAAGTATTTTAGATCGGGTCTACAGCCAGTTGGTTATGGAGCCAAGCTTATAGATCGTGTAACTATAACTGTCTAGGAACCAGTTTCTTATATACTCGTGTCTACAACGTCCTAGGGACCATTAGTTTCTTATTAGATTTGTGGTCTACAACTGTCTTAGGTCCATTCTTATAGCTCGTCTACAACTGTTCCTAAAACCAATATTATAGATCGTGTCTACAAAAACTGTCTAGGACAAATCTTATAGATCGTGTCACGTACTTCTAGAACCATTCTTATAGATCGTGTCTAAAACTGTCTAGACCAAGTCTTGAGATCGTGTCTACAACTGTCTAGAAAACCAATTCTTATAGATCGTTGTCTAAAACTGTCTAGACCAAGCTCTAGTGATATCGTGTCTTACAAAACTGTCTAGAACCCAGTTTTCATGGATCGTGTCTACAACTGTCTAGGACCAAGTCTTATAGTCGTGTCTACAACGTCTAGGACAGTGTTCATGGATCGTGTCTACAAACTGTTCTAGGACCAAGTGTATAGATCGTGCCAAAACTGTCTAGACACCAATCATATAGATGTTCTAAAATTGTCTAGGAACCAATCTTTATAGACCGTGTCTACAATGTCTAGAACCCATACGTATAGAATCGTGTATACAACTGTCCTAGGACCCCAAGTCTTATAGGATGTGTCTACCAACTGTCTGGAACCCAATCTTATTAGACGTGTCTACAAACCTGTCCTAGAACCCAATCTTATCAGAATCCGTTACAATTGTACTAGGACCTAAGTTCTATAGATGGTCTCTACAACAGTCTAGGACCAACGTTCATTGGATCGTGTACTACAAACTGTCTGTAGGACCAAGTTCTATAGATCGTGTTACTACAACAGTCTAGGGGACAAAGTCTATAGATCGTGTCTATAACTGTCTAGGAAACCAGTATTATTATATCTTGTCTACAACTGTCAGGGAAAGTCTTATAGATCGGTCTACAACAGTCTATGGACCAAAGTTCTTATAGATCGTCGTTCCTATAACTGCCTAGGAACCCGTTTAAGAATCGTGTTTATCTACAACTGTCTCGAACCCAGTTTCATGGATTGTGTCTACAACTGGTTAGGACCAAAGTCTAAAGATCGTTGTACTACAAACGTACTGGGACCAATAGTCCTATAGACCCGTGTCTAAAATGTTCTCGGACCAAATCTTATAGTATCGTGTCTAAACTGTTAGGAACCAGTCTTAAGATCGTGTCTTACAACTGTCTAGAACCAATATAAGATCGTGTCTACAACTGTATAGGACCAAATCTTAGATCTTGCTACAACAGTCTAGGACCAAGTCTTATGAGATCTGTCTACAACAGTCTAGGACCAAGTACTTATGAGGATTCGGGTTATAACTGTACAGAAACCAGCCTTATAGATCGCTGTCCTACAACTGTTCTAGAACCCAGTTTCATGGCATTCGTGTCTACAACTGTCTAAGACCAAGTCGTATAGATCGGTCACAACAGTCCTAGGACCAAGTTTCATGGATGCGTGTCTCACAACTGTCAGACCAAGTGTTCATAGATCGTGTCACAACTGTCTAGAACCCAATCTTATAGATCGTGTACTACAACTGTCTAGAACCAAGTCGTATAGATCGTGTCTACAATTTTCTAGACCCAATCTTATAGATCGTGTTACAACGTCTAGGACCCAATCTTATAGACCGTGTCTACAACTGTCTAGAACCCATACTTCTAGATCGTGTCTACAACGTCTAGGACCAAGTCTTATAGATCGTGTCTACAACTGTCTGGAACCCAATCTTATAGATCGTGTCTACAACTGTCTAGAACCCAATCTTATAGATCGTGTCTACAACTGTCTAGGACCAAGTCTTATAGATCGTGTCTACAACAGTCTAGGACCAAGTTTCATGGATCGTGTCTACAACTGTCTAGGACCAAGTCTTATAGATCGTGTCTACAACAGTCTAGGAACAAGTCTTATAGATCGTGTCTATAACTGTCTAGGAACCAGTCTTATATATCGTGTCTACAACTGTCTAGGACCAAGTCTTATAGATCGTGTCTACAACAGTCTAGGACCAAGTCTTATAGATCGTGTCTATAACTGTCTAGGAACCAGTCTTATAGATCGTGTCTACAACTGTCTAGAACCCAGTTTCATGGATCGTGTCTACAACTGTCTAGGACCAAGTCTTATAGATCGTGTCTACAACAGTCTAGGACCAAGTCTTATAGATCGTGTCTATAACTGTCTAGGACCCAATCTTATAGATCGTGTCTATAACTGTCTAGGAACCAGTCTTATAGATCGTGTCTACAACTGTCTAGAACCCCAATCTTATAGATCGTGTCTACAACTGTCTAGGACCAAATCTTATAGATCGTGTCTACAACAGTCTAGGACCAAGTCTTATAGATCGTGTCTTACAACAGTTCTAGGACCAAGTCTTATAGATCGTGTCTATAACTGTCTAGGAACCATGTCTTATAGATCGTGTCTACAACTGTCTAGAACCCAGTTTCATGGATCGTGTCTACAACTGTCTAGGACCAAGTCTTATAGCTCGTGTCTACAACAGTCTAGGACCAAGTTTCATGGATCGTGTCTACAAACTGTCTAGGACCAAGTGTTATAGATCGTGTCCACAACTGTCTAGAACCCAATCTTATAGATCGTGTCTACAACTGTCTAGAACCAAGTCTTATAGATCGTGTCTACAATTTTCTAGAACCCAATCTTATAGATCGTGTCTACAACTGTCTAGAACCAAGTCTTATAGATCGTGTCTACAACTGTCTAGGACCAAGTCTTTTAGATCGTGTCTACAGCAGTCTAGGACCAAGTCTTATAGATCGTGTCTATAACTGTCTAGGAACCAGTCTTATATATCGTGTCTACAACTGTCTAGGACCAAGTCTTATAGATTGTGTCTACAACTGTCTAGGTCCAAGTCTTATAGATCGTGTCTACAACTGTCTAAACCCCAATCTTATAGATCATGTCTACAACTGTCTAGGACCCAATCTTATAGATCGTGTCTACAACTGTCTAGAACCCAATCTTATAGATCGTGTCTACAACTGTCTAGGACCAAGTCTTATAGATCGTGTCTACAACTGTCTAGAACTCAATCTTATAGATCGTGTCTACAACTGTCTAGGACCAAGTCTTATATATCGTGTCTACAACTGTCTAGAACCCATTTTCATGGATCGTGTCTACAACTGTCTAGGACCAAGTCTTATAGATCGTGTCTACAACAGTCTAGGACCAAGTTTCATGGATCGTGTCTACAACTGTCTAGGACCAAGTGTTATAGATCGTGTCCACAACTGTCTAGAACCCAATCTTATAGATCGTGTCTACAACTGTCTAGGACCAAGTCTTATAGATCGTGTCTACAACAGTCTAGGACCAGTTTCATGGATCGTGTCTACAACTGTCTAGGACCAAGTGTTATAGATCGTGTCCACAACTGTCTAGAACCCAATCTTATAGATCGTGTCTACAACTGTCTAGGACCCAATCTTATAGACCGTGTCTACAACTGTCTAGAACCCATACTTATAGATCGTGTCTACAACTGTCTAGGACCAAGTCTTATAGATCGTGTCTACAACTGTCTGGAACCCAATCTTATAGATCGTGTCTACAACTGTCTAGAACCCAATCTTATAGATCGTGTCTACAACTGTCTAGGACCAAGTCTTATAGATCGTGTCTACAACAGTCTAGGACCAAGTTTCATGGATCGTGTCTACAACTGTCTAGGGACCAAGTCTTATAGATCGTGTCTACAACAGTCTAGGAACAAGTCTTATAGATCGTGTCTATAACTGTCTAGGAACCAGTCTTATATATCTTGTCTACAACTGTCTAGGACCAAGTCTTATAGATCGTGTCTACAACAGTCTAGGACCAAGTCTTATAGATCGTGTCTATAACTGTCTAGGAACCAGTCTTATAGATCGTGTCTACAACTGTCTAGAACCCAGTTTCATGGATCGTGTCTACAACTGTCTAGGACCAAGTCTTATAGATCGTTGTCTACAACAGTCTAGGACCAAGTCTTATAGATCGTGTCTATAACTGTCCTAGGACCAAATCTTATAGATCGTGTCTATAACTGTCTAGGAACCAGTCTTATAGATCGTGTCTACAACTGTCTAGAACCCAATCTTATAGATCGTGTCTACAACTGTCTAGGACCAAATCTTATAGATCGTGTCTACAACAGTCTAGGACCAAGTCTTATAGATCGTGTCTACAACAGTCTAGGACCAAGTCTTATAGATCGTGTCTATAACTGTCTAGGAACCAGTCTTATAGATCGTGTCTACAACTGTCTAGAACCCAGTTTCATGGATCGTGTCTACAACTGTCTAGGACCAAGTCTTATAGATCGTGTCTACAACAGTCTAGGACCAAGTTTCATGGATCGTGTCTACAACTGTCTAGGACCAAGTGTTATAGATCGTGTCCACAACTGTCTAGAACCCAATCTTATAGATCGTGTCTACAACTGTCTAGAACCAAGTCTTATAGATCGTGTCTACAATTTTCTAGAACCCAATCTTATAGATCGTGTCTACAACTGTCTAGGACCCAATCTTATAGACCGTGTCTACAACTGTCTAGAACCCATACTTATAGATCGTGTCTACAACTGTCTAGGACCAAGTCTTATAGATCGTGTCTACAACTGTCTGGAACCCAATCTTATAGATCGTGTCTACAACTGTCTAGAACCCAATCTTATAGATCGTGTCTACAACTGTCTAGGACCAAGTCTTATAGATCGTGTCTACAACAGTCTAGGACCAAGTTTCATGGATCGTGTCTACAACTGTCTAGGACCAAGTCTTATAGATCGTGTCTACAACAGTCTAGGAACAAGTCTTATAGATCGTGTCTATAACTGTCTAGGAACCAGTCTTATATATCTTGTCTACAACTGTCTAGGACCAAGTCTTATAGATCGTGTCTACAACAGTCTAGGACCAAGTCTTATAGATCGTGTCTATAACTGTCTAGGAACCAGTCTTATAGATCGTGTCTACAACTGTCTAGAACCCAGTTTCATGGATCGTGTCTACAACTGTCTAGGACCAAGTCTTATAGATCGTGTCTACAACAGTCTAGGACCAAGTCTTATAGATCGTGTCTATAACTGTCTAGGACCAAATCTTATAGATCGTGTCTATAACTGTCTAGGAACCAGTCTTATAGATCGTGTCTACAACTGTCTAGAACCCAATCTTATAGATCGTGTCTACAACTGTCTAGGACCAAATCTTATAGATCGTGTCTACAACAGTCTAGGACCAAGTCTTATAGATCGTGTCTACAACAGTCTAGGACCAAGTCTTATAGATCGTGTCTATAACTGTCTAGGAACCAGTCTTATAGATCGTGTCTACAACTGTCTAGAACCCAGTTTCATGGATCGTGTCTACAACTGTCTAGGACCAAGTCTTATAGATCGTGTCTACAACAGTCTAGGACCAAGTTTCATGGATCGTGTCTACAACTGTCTAGGACCAAGTGTTATAGATCGTGTCCACAACTGTCTAGAACCCAATCTTATAGATCGTGTCTACAACTGTCTAGAACCAAGTCTTATAGATCGTGTCTACAATTTTCTAGAACCCAATCTTATAGATCGTGTCTACAACTGTCTAGAACCAAGTCTTATAGATCGTGTCTACAACTGTCTAGGACCAAGTCTTTTAGATCGTGTCTACAGCAGTCTAGGACCAAGTCTTATAGATCGTGTCTATAACTGTCTAGGAACCAGTCTTATATATCGTGTCTACAACTGTCTAGGACCAAGTCTTATAGATTGTGTCTACAACATGTCTAGGTCCAAGTCTTATAGATCGTGTCTACTAACTGTCTAGACCCAATCTTATAGATCGTGTCTACAACTGTCTAGGACCCAATCTTATAGATCGTGTCTACAACTGTCTAGAACCCAATCTTATAGATCGTGTCTACAACTGTCTAGGACCAAGTCTTATAGATCGTGTCTACAACATGTCTAGAACCAAGTCTTATAGATCGTGTCTACAACTGTCTAGGACCAAGTCTTATATATCGTGTCTACAACTGTCTAGAACCCATTTTCATGGATCGTGTCTACAACTGTCTAGGACCAAGTCTTATAGATCGTGTCTACAACAGTCTAGGACCAAGTTTCATGGATCGTGTCTACAACTGTCTAGGACCAAGTGTTATAGATCGTGTCCACAACTGTCTAGAACCCAATCTTATAGATCGTGTCTACAACTGTCTAGGACCAAGTCTTATAGATCGTGTTTACAAGTGTCTAGAACCCAATCTTATAGATCGTGTCTACAACTGTCTAGGACCCAATCTTATAGACCGTGTCTACAACTGTCTAGAACCCATACTTATAGATCGTGTCTACAACTGTCTAGGACCAAGTCTTATAGATCGTGTCTACAACTGTCTGGAACCCAATCTTATAGATCGTGTCTACAACTGTCTAGAACCCAATCTTATAGATCGTGTCTACAACTGTCTAGGACCAAGTCTTATAGATCGTGTCTACAACAGTCTAGGACCAAGTTTCATGGATCGTGTCTACAACTGTCTAGGACCAAGTCTTATAGATCGTGTCTACAACAGTCTAGGAACAAGTCTTATAGATCGTGTCTATAACTGTCTAGGAACCAGTCTTATATATCTTGTCTACAACTGTCTAGGACCAAGTCTTATAGATCGTGTCTACAACAGTCTAGGACCAAGTCTTATAGATCGTGTCTATAACTGTCTAGGAACCAGTCTTATAGATCGTGTCTACAACTGTCTAGAATTCAGTTTCATGGATCGTGTCTACAACTGTCTAGGACCAAGTCTTATAGATCGTGTCTACAACAGTCTAGGACCAAGTCTTATAGATCGTGTCTATAACTGTCTAGGACCAAATCTTATAGATCGTGTCTACAACTGTCTAGAACCCAATCTTATAGATCGTGTCTACAACTGTCTAGGACCAAATCTTATAGATCGTGTCTACAACAGTCTAGGACCAAGTCTTATAGATCGTGTCTACAACAGTCTAGGACCAAGTCTTATAGATCGTGTCTATAACTGTCTAGGAACCAGTCTTATAGATCGTGTCTACAACTGTCTAGAACCCAGTTTCATGGATCGTGTCTACAACTGTCTAGGACCAAGTCTTATAGATCGTGTCTACAACAGTCTAGGACCAAGTTTCATGGATCGTGTCTACAACTGTCTAGGACCAAGTGTTATAGATCGTGTCCACAACTGTCTAGAACCCAATCTTATAGATCGTGTCTACAACTGTCTAGGACCAAGTCTTATAGATCGTGTTTACAAGTGTCTAGAACCCAATCTTATAGATCGTGTCTACAACTGTCTAGTACCCAATCTTATAGATCGTGTCTACAACTGTCTAGAACCCAATCTTATAGATCGTGTCTACAACTGTCTAGGACCAAGTCTTATAGATCGTGTCTACAACTGTCTGGAACCCAATCTTATAGATCGTGTCTACAAACTGTCTAGAACCCAATCTTATAGATCGTGTCTACAACTGTCTAGGACCAAGTCTTATATATCGTGTCTACAACTGTCTAGGACCAAGTCTTATAGATCGTGTCTACAACAGTCTAGGACCAAGTCTTATGTATCGTGTCTACAACTGTCTAGGACCAAGTCTTATATATCGTGTCTACAACTGTCTAGAACCCAATCTTATAGATCGTGTCTACAACTGTCTAGGACCAAGTCTTATATATCGTGTCTACAACTGTCTAGGACCAAGTCTTATAGATCGTGTCTACAACTGTCTAGGACCAAGTCTTATGGATCGTGTCTATAACTGTCTAGGAACCAGTCTTATATATCTTGTCTACAACTGTCTAGGACCAAATCTTATAGATCGTGTCTACAACAATCTAGAACCAAGTCTTATAGATCGTGTCTATAACTGTCTAGGAACCAGTCTTATAGATCGTGTCTACAACTGTCTAGAACCCAGTTTCATGGATCGTGTCTACAGCTGTCTAGGACCAAGTCTTATAGATCGTGTCTACAATAGTCTAGGCCCAAGTCTTATAGATCGTGTCTATAACTGTCTAGGACCCAATCTTATAGATCGTGTCTACAACTGTCTAGAACCCAATCTTATAGATCGTGTCTACAACTGTCTAGGACCAAGTCTTATAGATCGTGTCTACAACAGTCTAGGACCAAGTCTTATAGATCGTGTCTACAACTGTCTAGAACCAAGTCTTATAGATCGTGTCTACAATTTTCTAGAACCCAATCTTATAGATCGTGTCTACAACTGTCTAGAACCAAGTCTTATAGATCGTGTCTACAACTGTCTAGGACCAAGTCTTTTAGATCGTGTCTACAGCAGTCTAGGACCAAGTCTTATAGATCGTGTCTATAACTGTCTAGGAACCAGTCTTATATATCGTGTCTACAACTGTCTAGGACCAAGTCTTATAGATTGTGTCTACAACTGTCTAGGTCCAAGTCTTATAGATCGTGTCTACAACTGTCTAAAACCCAATCTTATAGATCGTGTCTACAACTGTCTAGGACCCAATCTTATAGATCGTGTCTACAACTGTCTAGAACCCAATCTTATAGATCGTGTCTACAACTGTCTAGGACCAAGTCTTATAGATCGTGTCTACAACTGTCTAGAACCCAATCTTATAGATCGTGTCTACAACTGTCTAGGACCAAGTCTTATATATCGTGTCTACAACTGTCTAGAACCCAATCTTATAGATCGTGTCTATAACAGTCTAGGTCCAAGTCTTATATATCGTGTCTACAACTGTCTAGGACCAAGTCTTATATATCATGTCTATAACTGTCTAGGACCAAGACTTATAGATCGTGTCTACAACTGTCTAGAACCCTATCTTATAGATTGTGTCTACAACAGTCTAGGACCAAATCTTATAGATCGTGTCTACAACTGTCTAGAACCCAATCTTGTAAATCTTGTCTACAACTGTCTAGGACTCAATCGTATGCATCGTGTCTACAACTGTCTAGGACCAAGTCTTATAGATCGTGTCTACAACTGTCTAGGACCCAATCTTATAGATCGTGTCTACAACTGTCTAGGACCAAGTCTTATAGATCGTGTCTACAACTGTCTAGAACCCAATCTTGTAAATCTTGTCTACAACTGTCTAGGACTCAATCGTATGCATCGTGTCTACAACTGTCTAGGACCAAGTCTTATAGATCGTGTCTACAACTGTCTAGGACCCAATCTTATAGATCGTGTCTACAACTGTCCAGGACCAAGTCTTATAGATCGTGTCTACAACTGTCTAGGACCCAATCTTATAGATCGTGTCTACAACTGTCTAGGACCAAGTCTTATAGATCGTGTCTACAACTGTCTAGGACCTAGTCTTATAGATCGTGTCTACAACTGTCTAGAAACCAGTCTTGTAAATCGTGTCTACAACTGTCTAGGACTCAATCGTATGCATCGTATCTACAACTGTCCAGGACTCAGCCCCACAGATTATCTCCACAGCCTACCAACCTGTGCTTTATTCTATTTTCCTTTTGTCTGTCCTTGATTTCTTCATCTTCCTCTAGCTCTGCGTAAGCTTTATTCGGCAGCTGACCAGGGTTCATTCTCTTACGATGATCAAACCACTTTATTTCTTACCTCAGTGCATGTTGAACCTATCTCATTTATCGTTGTTTCTCATTCTGCCTCGTGTAGAAATCTGTGATTGATCTCAGAATGAACATCATAAGATAGCTTGAGAGGTAAGGGCCCACTTATTACTGACCTTGAGTGTTGTTAGGCCATGAGAAATGGGGCATATGACAATATCATAAAGCGTGTGAGAATGTTTATTCGTCCAGTGGGCTATGGTTGTTTATTATTACGATGCTTTATCCACAAATAATATGACAGGGTCATACCTGGTCATTTAGTCCAGCGGTGGCTGCATCTCTGACACGGCTGGTGTTTTCCTGTACTATTAATTATTGCTCAGTTGTTTACTCTGGCGTTTTACGAATTTCTCGGTCTGCCCCTACCCCCTTCGCCCAATTTAATTTTTTTTCTCCACATAAGTCTAATTCATTATTCTACTTCTTCTGTTGATATACTCTATAAATTTCATCTGACTTTTCCTTTTAATTGTTCTGAACAATCGTGTAACATCTGCAGCTCTCAATACTTTATGGTTTCTTTTCTTCTCTGTCCACGATATTATGAACACTTTTTTTTTATAAACCACTTGTCCACTGCTTTTAGTTTCTTCGCCACTTCATTGCTCATTGTCTAGTGTTCACATCTATACACTTTCTATCCATTTGTTACTTGATACGCAAGAATACTGCAAATATATTTACAAAGACAGAAATTAGTAGAGTTGCAATAAAAAGTTAGATGTATCCTTTACAGGGCGTGGCAATCAACCATAGTTTTTTTTTTTTTTTGCTTTTATTTGGGGGGATGGGGGGGGGGGGGGGGGGGTTTGTTTTCTATTTCTTGGCAAGTTTACGTTCAGCAGTTTTCCATTGTTTTCTGAATGACTTGCACTCATATCTTGGCATGGGAACCAACGCAATGCTGTCTGCTTCCAAATCGCCCGCAGCTGTGATATTCTACTGTCTAGCTCCAGCCTTATGGATATTCTACTGTCTAACTCCGCCCTATGGATATTCTACTGTCTAGCTCCAGCCCTATGGATATTCTACTGTCTAGCTCCAGCCTTATGGATATTCTACTGTCTAGCTCCAGCCCTATGGATATTCTACTGTCTAGTACCAGCCTTATGGATAATCTACTGTCTAGCTCCAGCCTTATGGATATTCTACTGTCTAGCTCCAGCTCCTACTGTCTAGCTCCACCGTTATGGATATACCACTGTCTAGTATCAGCTTTATGTATATTCTACTGTCTAGTACCAGCCTTATGGATATTCTACTGTCTAGTATCAGCTTTATGTATATTCTACTGTCTAGTACCAGCCTTATGGATATTCTACTGTCTAGCTCCACCCTTATGGATATTCTGCTGTCTAGCTCGTGACACTAAATCCCCACTTCTCGTGTTTTGGTTTTCATTCATACTTATTCAGGCGTGCATGTTGTCATGACACTAAATCCTCACTTCTCGCGTTTTGATGTTCATTCATACTTAAAGAGGCGTTCATCATTTCATGACACTAAATCCTCACTTCTCGCGTTTTGATATTCATTCATACTTATGGAGGCATGTATCTTTTCATTACCCTAAATTTTCACTTCTCGTATTTTAATGTTCATTCATACTCATAGAGGCATGCATCTTTTCATGACATCAATTTCTCACGTCTCGTGTTTCGGTTTCCATTCATACTTATAGGGGCGTGCATCTGTTCATGACACTAAATCCTCACTTCTCGTGTTCTGGTGTTCATTCATACTTATAGGGGCGCGTATCTGTTCATGCCGCTAAATCCTCACTTCTCGGTTCTTTTTTTCTTTTCTTCTTTTTTTTAGGGGGGGGGGGGGGGGTGGTGTTCATTCATCATGACACTAAATCCTCACTTCTCGTGTTTTGGTGTTCATTCATCATGACACTAAATCCTCACTTCTCTGTTTAAACTTCGAACTAATTTGACAGTCTGTAAGGTGGCACCAGTGTAGCCATCCGCAAAGTTTAAGATTCACTGAATGAATTCATGAATTTTAAATCAGCCGGCCAACTCTCAAGAGGGGAAGAGAGAAAGATAGAAGGTAAAAAATGATTCCCGACATCAGCAATCTGTTTGCACCTCTGTGTCAATCTGCTGTCCTCTCTGTGTTGAATATCATTGTCATAGCTTGCCTCTCTTTGTGTTCTGTCCTTTGTTCTTGTTTGTTTTCTATCCATGCTATCATTTTATTGTTTTGGGTGTGTCTGTCTTCCGTTTGCTCATTTATGTGGTTGATTGTTCTTTTCGTTATTTCTGGCTGTCCATGAATCTGCTTTTTTTTTTATCCTCTCCCTCTTGTTTTTATTTGTATGTCTTTCTGTGAGTTTCCTCTTCTTTTCTTTTTTTAATCATTTTTTTTTTCTTTTTTCATCCTTTCTTCCCCGATTATTTTTTTTTCGTTGTGAATTTCATAGCTGTTAAAATCTCACTGACTGTTCTGCACACTTATATTTTATTATATTTTCCCTCTTCGTTTCTATCTGTCAGCCTTTCATTCTTTAGCACTTTTACCGTCTTTATGTCCGTCCTCCAACTTTGTTTTCTTAATTTATCTGTAATTTTATATTTGCTGGTCTCCGTGGCTAAGTGGTTAAGGACGCGATTCCGTGAGCCCGCTTACCAGCATTCGAAACACAGCTACGACCGATTTGGCAGCAGGCTGCATTGCCATGCATTTTAACGTGTTGGTATGGGAGCGAGTCATTCAGAAAGCAATGGCAAACTACTGAACGTAAACTTGCCAAGACAGCAACAACAGCAGAAAATGCTGGTGTTGACAGCGATGTCCTGTAAATAGGTTATGCCCCAAAAAAAACTGTATTTTTCTTTTCGTTTAGGCGTTCATTTTTTAATATAGTTCTTTATGTCCTTGTTGCATCAAATAACAGTAAATTATGGCAGTGTGGTCACAGAGAGAGATTACAGTAAAATCTAGGCAAAGGTACAGTAAAATCTAGGCAACAAGGACAGTAAAATCCAGCATTCTTCTTGTAACAAAAGTTCATAATTTCTTATTAATCCGATAATTATCTATGAAACCAACTCACGACGACAAGAGTTACGTGGCGTCAGAAGTCGACAGTCCATACTCTTTGGACGTGTCATGAGACGAGATACACTGGGCGAGGCGTGGCGACCGGAATATTCGAAAGAAAGAGAGGCACTATCATCATCATATGCCATGTCGGTAAGTGTGGGCATTCGTGGTTCCCCACCTAACACAATATCACCAAAGTCGTGGATCTGGCCTGTGTTCTTGTCTCGGTTATGTCATGTGGTCAAGTCATAAAGGTATTTATCCCTTTGCCTTCCCTTAACTCATGACCCAATAAGTTCACCAGTTGTCACTACATTTTCAAGTTTATTTCACCTCATTGCCTTCTTCTCCCCTCCCCCAAAATCTTGACAATCTATGTGTAATTCCTCTACTCATTTTACATGTTTTTATTTGACCGAATATCTAGAAAGAATTTACAAGTCGATCTTATCTTGAAGAAGCATCTGCGCCTGAATAGATTTAATTACGCCAAAGACGAGAGATCAGCCGCAACATTCTCCCAGTTTTCGTGACCACATATAAATATGTGTGAATGTTGGTTGTTTGGCTTTTTGTTTGGTTGCTTGTTTGACAGGTTGGAATATTGGTTGGTTGGTTGGTTGGTTGGCTGGTTGGTTGGTTGGTTGGTTGGTTGGTTGGTTGGTTGTTTGGCTTTTTGTTTGTTTGCTTGTTTGACAGGTTGGAATATTGGTTGGTTGGTTGGTTGGTTGGTGGTTGTGGTGGGTGGGTGGGTGGGTTGGTTGGTTGGTTGTTTGGCTTTTTGTTTGGTTGCTTGTTTGACAGGTTGGAATATTGGTTGGTTGGTTGGCTGGTTGGTGGGTGGGTGGTTGGTTGGTTGGTTGGTTGGTTGGTTGGTTGGTTGGTTGGTTGTTTGGTTTTTTGTTTGGTTGCGTGTTTGACAGGTTGGAATATTGGTTGGTTGGTTGGCTGGTTGGTGGGTGGGTGGTTGGTTGGTTGGTTGGTTGGTTGTTTGGTTTTTTGTTTGGTTGCTTGGTTGACAGGTTGGAACATTGGTTGGTTGGTTGGTTGGTTGGTTGGTGGGTGGGTGGTTGGTTGGTTGGTTGGTTGTTTGGCTTTTTGTTTGGTTGCTTGTTTGACAGGTTGGAATATTGGTTGGTTGGTTGGCTGGTTGGTGGGTGGGTGGGTGGTTGGTTGGTGGCTGGGTGGTTGGTTGGTTGGTTGGTTGGTTGGTTGTTTGGTTGGTTGGTTGGTTAGTTGGTTGGTTGGTTGGTTGGTTGGTGGGTGGGTCGGTGGGTCGGTGGGTGGTTGGTTGGTTGGCTGGTTGTTTGGTTGGGGTTGGTTGGTGGGTGGGTGGGTGGGTGCTTGGTTGGTTGGTTTGTTGGTTGGTTGGTTGGTTGGTTGGCTGGTTATTTGGTTGGTTGGTTGGTTGGTTGGCTGGTTGTTTGGTTGGTTGATTGGTTGGTTGGTTGGTTGGTTGGTTGATTGGTTGGTTGGTTGGTTGGCTGGCTGGCTGGTTGGCTGGTTGTTTGGTTGGTTGATTGTTTCGTTGGTTGGTTGGTTGATAGGTTGGTTGGTTGGTGGGTGGGTGAGTGGTTGGTTGGTTGGCTGGTTGTTTGGTTGGTTGATTGGTTGGTTGGTTGGTTGGTTGGTTGGTTGGTTGGTTGGTTGGTTGGTTCACAAATCAGTTGGTGTATTTGATAATTATTTGATTGGTTAGGATGTAGATGATGGTAGTATATTATGTTTTGTTATGGTATGATATATTATTTTATGTTATGTTATGTTATGTTATGTTATGTTATGTTATGTTATGTTATGTTATGTTATGTTGTGATATATTATGTTATGTCGTCCAAGTCATTATCTATCTATTCACCTGTCAGTACATTTCCCTGTTTAAGTGTCTGAGTGTGTATGTCTGTGTGTCGGTGTATGTACGAGGAGAAGTCATTAAGTAAATCACAAATGGCTGTAAAAAAATAATTAAATATGAGAACAATTTGAAACCAATTTATTTTTATACATACATTGTCCCTTTATTTCTCAACATAATTTCCACCAACATTGATGCACTTATCCCATCGTTTTATCAACCCTCCAAAACCGGCTTCATAGACCTGAGTGCTCTGTTTTCTAAATCACGTTTTCACTTCACATTCAACTTCGGCGTCATCCGCGAAATGTCTCCCGCCAATGTGTGTTTTCAGTGGACCAAACAGGTTTAAATCTCTAGGGGATGTAAGGTGGATGTTCCAGAACTTCCTATCTTAGTGGGTTAATTTTCTCCTGAGTTAATCGAGCCGTATGTGGTCTGGCATTGTCATGAAGAAGCAACACTCCTCTAGTCAGCAGCCCAGGACGTATTCTTCGAATTGCATCATGAAGCATCGATAGAACTTCACAGTACGATCCAGAATTCACATTGTAAACTTTCTTCTTGAAATTGGTTAAAAGCACTTCATGACAATCCCAGACCAGTGTCAGCATAACCTTCCCTGCTGATGGCGTAACCTTGAATTTTTGGACACAAGACGAAGAAGGATGTTTCTATTGCATTGAAGCACGCTTTGATTCGGGCTGGTAGTGATGCACCAAGGATTCGTCCCCAGTAACGATCCTGTTCAGCATGTCTTCTCCTTCATCTTTGTATCGGCAGAAATGATGCGAGGACAGGCCAAATCGGTTCATTTTGTGTTCCGCCTTCAATTGCATAGGTACCCACCTTGAGCACACTTTCTTAAATTTCCATCGATCATGCATTACGCTGTATGCTGAATTATGTGAGCACCCTATTTCAGTTGCTACAGAGTGTATCGTTACTCGCTTGTCACCTCTAATCATCTTCTCCACCCGCTGCACGGATGCTACTATTGCCATCTCAGCAGGATGACCAGATCGGATTTCATCAACAATTTTAGAGCGTCCTTGAGAAAATTGTTCTACAAAGCTATGGGACAAACATTTGTCAGCATAAACAGGAAGCATTTCCTTATGAATGTCCTTTGCAGGCAGTCCTTTTGGCCCCCAAAAAACGCACAACAGCACGTTGCTCTTTGGTTGCACACTCCACAAGTACAGTCGCCATTTTGTTTATGCGCTGCGCATGCGCATGAGACACATGGCGTCACCTGACGAACGGGAATATAAAATTCTATGTTGCTGTCTATGTTTGTAAATGGGGAGTGACATTTTGGAAAGGGGAGGGGAGGGGCTGGGAATGACATTCTGAACATATGGTGAAAGGATGCATGGGCCAAGACAGGTTGAGATCTACTGGTCTAGTATGTCCTCTGTTCTCTACTTATTTTCATTACTTCTATAAGTGTTGATCAGTAACTATATATTTATTTATGATGCTATTTCAATATTCTAAATGGTTCACCTATATTTCTGTATATTAGTGATATATGGAGTGTTAGCATTTTGGATTAATTGGACTTACAGTTAAGTTCACAATGGACATATGTAGCATGAACATAAACCAAGCATATATGTAAGTAGGTCAGGAACCCATGACAGGTCTAGAAAACTGACAGGGAATACACTTGAGAATAGAAAATTACTGCTCGTGAATTATGGAGGAAACTGGAGGAAAGGCGCCAGTCACCGATGTTGAAACTTCACTAATCCCTCCGCACAACGCCTAGCGTCATAACTAAAAGACAACAACAACAATAACATCAACAACAACATTGCATTTACATCTAGCGGAGACTTCATTGAACCGTTGGGGCCTGCGGCGTGTTTATGCTTGTGGCTACAGGTTTGCAATCGCATTTTCTTCATGTTGGACTGGTGGTACATGGTTCCGTCGCCCTGCTACTGAGTGAGTGCGTGGGCGACACTGTGAGCTGTGAAATTCGCGTGGAATGCTTTTACATGTCCTGTACAGCGACCTGCATGTTCGAAACAATGGCTACCGGCTGTTGCTGAATTGACTGATTTGCCTTTTCGGTTCACGAGTGCATTTTTCAGGAGATTCCTGGGAGTCGGCGCTGAAGCTGCGGAGTTCGTGCTTTGTGCGACGCTTTCGGCGGGTTGCCCTGCGGTAAAAGACCAAGCCATGTGAGAAAACCCGGGTCAATGAGGTCTTTCTGGTGACTGCCGAGTCCATCGACGATGAACTGTCATTTTCGTGGATGACTTTTGTGTTGGCATTCTGGTGGCGGCATTATGTACAGTGTACCTGTGCGGGCTGTTGGAATGCCGAGACTCCTGTCTATTCCATTTTTTACATTGGACAGTGGGGAGCATTTTGTGTGATATTCACTGGCACAGGAACAGAGCATAATGGGGACGACCCGTTGCCGTGAAGTTGAAACCTCGACTAACTAACTAACAATGACAGATGAAACAACATATTGGCGGACTTCAAATGAAAACCTAACAATTGTGATAGAAATTACAATAACCATGTCATTGTCTTGCAACATCTGAATATTGTTGTTAAGTAGTTCATGGGTGTTGAGCACGTGACATCACGGTGCAGACAATAATAACGTATGCAGCAACATATTTATAGATGTCTGGTTTTGCATATGCGCGTGGCTCAAGCAAGGAAGTGAATATGAGGACACGAATCCGCCGTCTGGTTACTATTGTGTTACATACAGCATCCACACCTTACGATATATGTTGAATTAGATTATTAGACGGATCATCAGTAGATTTGTCCGAAGTTCTACAACGTCGATTCTTAACACCAAGACCAAACTACATCAATTTCTCTCTTTTGTCCGCTATGAATGTCCATTAGTCACCTACGAACGTATTTCCTGTAACCAGAAAGAGCAGTCAATAGTTCCTATTAAAAAATGCCAAGCCAATTATTCCGCGCCTGCCAGTTTGCATTCCGAGACTGAAATTCGCAGATTAGAGAGAAGAGACGGGTTGATCTTAGAAGTGGTGAGACCACACTACAGGCCCATCGCACGTGAATAATCAGGTGTCTACTGGAGCAGAAAGATTGTGTCGGAAAAGGGCAGATGGCGTCAGAATTTATCTGCCTCTCTTCTTTTGGTCTCTTCCTTCGTTCTCATTGAAAAATATTCGCCCTGAAGGGAATAAATTACCGCGGGTGTTCGATTTATAGCGGGCTGCTTAATTCGGTGAAAGGCTGTGAGTTTTAACCTTTGAAGTCAAATGCGTTGGCAGCCGGAGTTGCGGAAAAGGGGTTACGAACACAGTTGGTAATCCCGCATACCGCGTTCCTAACACAGCTGCTGGCGATTTGGCAGCAGACCGCCTTGCGCTGGTTTTTTCCTGAAAACTTCTCGATCATAAGCAAGATATCGCGCGTCCGATATACTCATCTAGAGATGATCTGCCACGTCCTGTACCCTTCTTCTCTTTGGCCTTTCTCTTCCTCTTTTCTCCGGTATATACCCCTCCATTATTGTTCTCTCCAAACTTTCATGACGTTTCAAGTGACCAAAATATTTCAATTTTCGTTTCATTAATTAGTTGTCGAAAGATCATCCTCATTGCACATCGAACCATTCAGTCCATAATTGCTCGGATCCCCTCCTCAGCAAATCCCGCAGCGTGTAGCGGCTAACGAAACCAGTTCTGTGTTGGTTTATCAGTCTTCTTTGGCTTCCTGCGTAGTGTTCTTGTTTGGCCACCCCTCTTTTAATTTGCTGTTCTCGCAGTCTGGCCATGGTTGTAGATTCACAGTCATCACTTGGTTCTCGCAAAAGTCTTACTTCTCGTAGAGCATTCAGAATGTCAGCCTGGTCCATGGCGCGTCCACCCTCCACAGTAGCCTCACCTGCGAGCTTGTCAGCCCGCTCATTTCCTTGTACTCCCGCATGCCCTGGCACGAAGATGAAACTAATCTTTGCCAGCCGAGACCGCTCCAGAGGCAGCAACCATTCTCTTCGGATCGACCCCTCCTCTATCCTCTTGATCATGTTCATTGAGTCGCTAAGGAAACATGCCCTAGTGAATGTCTGTGTCTCGAGCCATGTTATTGCTTTACTTACTGCCATGACTTCCATAGTCAGGCTACTTGTGGTTTCAGTGAAAGCACCAGAGTCCTCCTTCACAATTCTCCCTCCGGCCCGAGCCGTAAAGGCCCATGAGCTTCTCACATGTCGGACGACCGACCCATCTGTGTATATGACAGCATCACCGTCTAGCGAATTCTCGAAAATCAACGCTTGTACTTCAGCCTCAACAGCAGCCGGATTTTCTTGTCTGCATTTTCTATCTAGTTGGATGCAAACTGAAAAGGATGTGCAGAAATCTGTTGGCACTTGTACCCACTCCTCGCCAGGTTCTAAGTCCTCAAGTGAACACACCTGTTGAAGAATGTCTTCGGCTTGACCCATCCACGACCGTCCTCTTTTTAACCTGCTGCCCTTCACCTTCATAATTTCACTATGCAGTGGATGTTGAGTGTTTGCGTTAACTCTGAGGTAGGCGCGAGCTCTGCAAACTTGTATTCTCTCTTCAATGGTTGGAAAATCAAGAAGGTAGGGCATCGCCCTGCATGCTGTATCTCTTGTACATCCAAGAATAATGCGCATAGCTTCATTCTGTATCCTGTCCATCCTTTCTATCTGCTTACGGCTGAGAGTCACCAAAAACAGACATGACCAGCCCCTCGTACAGAAGACAATGTTTCATTGTCTTTAGTGTCCAATCTTCTTCAATATACAGCTCATTTCGTATGTTCTTTTCTTATCCAAGATAATCTTGGAGCCCTTCTATAACATTTATATTCAAAGGCATGTATGCGCTGTTCAGCTTGTTTGGTAAGTGTCCATGTCTCACAGGCGAATGTGGCATTGGCAAAGATGCATGCTCTTTAAAATCTAATCTTTGTAGTTCTTCTTTTTCGTTCATCCGGAGTGTTTTTTCAGATGTGATTGCGGTGTGTCTGTTATGCGCCCTTGGGCCGAAACCCGTAGGCCAACACATCGACTTTAGCGTGCTTTTTTGACCAGGTAGCATTCCTGGGAGACTCACTTTTGTAGTGCCATCTGCAACCATGCTGGCCAAGGTTGAACGGTCGAGGACAACGGTCATCCCTCAAAGGAAGGCAGGGACAGTCCATAACATTTTCCACCATCCAAGGTTGCTTCCATAGTTGCAGGGCCGACACATAGCGCCCTGGATCTGGGCTCACCGAGGGAGATCGTCACGTCCTGCTCATGGCTGCTTTAAATCCTCACTTCAATATATTGGTCATTTCGTTTCCCCGGGTCATTCCCGCACAAACCAGACAGGTTTGCAGACGGCATCCACTCAGCGAGTTTTCGGACATGTGCTTGTCGTTGCGCCCATCAGAGCTTTTCCAGGCACAACAGACATTCGGAAAACTACCCAGTCAGAGCTGTTCCGAACAAGAGCGGCATTCGGAAACTAGGTAGTCAGAGCTGTTCCTAGCACAGGAGACATTCGGACGAGACATTTCACTCGGACGTAATTGCTTAGTGTCAATTTTTAGTTTGCCACCCGTAGGACGACACTTCCGACTTCAGCGGGCATTTTTTAATGAGGTTAGCCTTCCTCTGTTGTAGTTCTATCTGTCCCATTCCACATTTTATTCAGTTGATTTAGTTTTTGAAGAGCAACAGATATTCGTCTTTTAATTTCTTTCAGTGTGTCACCAGTGTTGGTAATTAATTACCCAAGATCATGGTTGTTAAGATTTCTTGGCAAGTTTTGCAGAAGGTAGTTTGCACACAGATCGTAAAATTACCAATAAATCATAAACAACCAAAAATTGATGGAGTTGATTGGGACGTCCTGTAAAGGATATGCAACTAACTCTGCATTGGCATTGGTCTAAGCCTTTAACTAATTCAGGACAGAAGGATAATATATCGCCAAATGTGACCCCCTATTGGACAGAAGGACGACATATCGCCATAATAGTGTCATCATGCAATAAATGTATTTTGTTTCGTGTTTTCGTCCGCAGTTTCAATACTCAGCAAACGGAAATTTATATTATAATACTTGTTTATTTTATTGTGCTCCAAGTTTGGTCCAGACCTACTTTTTGTTACGCACTGAATCAGTGGCAGCAAAAGAGATTGCACACAATACAGAGGCATTTCACTGTTGAGTCATACTGGGAAAATATTCTGCAAAATTCTTGAAAAAAGATTACGAACTACTTTAGAACCCCAGCTAAGCGAAACGCAGCTTGGATTTAGGAAAAACAAAGGATGCACAGACGCCATTTTTGCTCTTAGACAACTTATAGAAAAATCAATTGAATTCAATGAAACACTCTACTTAGCCTTTGTCGACCAAGAAAAGGCATTTGATAGGGTAGATAGAAACAAGCTGTGGGAAATCCTTAAACAATATGGAGTGAGTACACATCTAACAAACCTATGCAGAAGTTTATACAACAACAGTGAATGCATAGTGAGAGCAACTGGAGAACACTCAGAACCCTTCACCATAAGATCTGGAGTACGACAAGGTTGTGTCCTGTCCCCTCTCTTGTTCATAACATATATAGACAACATATGTAAAGAAACCAGCCAAGCAGAGACAGCAAGAATACCGCATGACGAGAACACAGAAGAAGAACCATCTGCAAATCTAACCATTAGAGAACTCCTGTTTGCGGACGACCAAGCACTAATAGCAAAATCAGAAGCTGAATTACAAGACCACATGAATAGTCTAAACGAAATGTGTAGGGAACATAACATGAAAATTAGCACAAGCAAAACAGAGGTAATGACTATAACTAAAGAAGAACAAACAGCAACAATTCACCTAAACGAACATCCCTTGAAACAAGTAAAGAGCTTCAAGTACCTAGGAAGTATAATATCATCAAATGGCAGATCAGAAGACGAGATCGAAAATAGGTGCAATAAGGCAAATCAACTCATTGGACAAATGGCACCAATACTAAAGAACAAACATGTATCAATAACTACTAAGAAAGCACTTTACAACACAATCTTCCTACCAACTCTCTGCTACCAATGCCAAACCTGGACAATGACAGAAAAAGAGAAAAGAAAAATCACAACAACAGAAATGAGGTTTCTGAGAAGAATACTCAACGTATCAAGAAGAGATAAGATTAGAAATGAAGAAATCAGGACTAAAGTAGGGGTTAAAGCTGCTCTAGATTTTATTAGAAAGCAGCAAGTCAAATGGTTTGGCCATGCAAGTAGGCTACCAGTCAACAGCATGCCACAACAAGCAATGATGTACAGACCAGATGGAAACAGAGGAAGAGGCCGACCACGTAAACGTTGGACTGAGGGAATAACAGAATCCATGGGAATGTCGATATACGAAGCCCATAACCGGGCACTCTCACGAAGTTTATACTTCACCTCGACACCGCAAGGTACAAGAGGAACATGATGAGATGAGATGAGACTGAATCAGTTAAAGTGCCTGGGGTTTCTTGGCAAAGGATAATGGTCGACGTTTGGTGCAGGAGAGCCTGGCATATGATACCACAACATCTAGCTTAAGAATGGAGGTGGAGGCAGTCAGTGCAGCTTTCCGCTGGATGGAGAATACGATACACACACACACACACACACATCGTGATTGTAACTGACTCAGAAAGCAAGCTGAGTAGGGTGAGGTCTGGCAAGCTTCGTGTCGAGTGGCTTGCTTCGCTTCGGAAATCACGGGTGGCAAGCATCGTCTGGATCTTTTCTCCGGGGCATGCTGGTGTGTTGGGGAATGAACAGGCGGGCAGATTGGCTGGCTCTGCAAACCTTGGTGGAGTATTGATGCATGATAAGGCAGACGTGGTTGCGGCCTTGTCGGAGCACGTGTACACCTCGGAGGAGCAAATGGATCACCATGGTCTGGCAAGAATGCGAGAGCGTGGAGTGACGAGGGGATCTGGTTGATGCTCGACGCTTAGGAAAGGGGTTGGAACTCTTCGCTGCCTTCTGAGGATGGGGACGGAGCACTTGTGAGAATCAGTTAAAGGGGCTGGCTATTTTGGAGTGAGTCTGCTGCAGGGACTACTCTCCCGACACGGCCCCAAAGTACCATCTCCACGGGAGCTGTCTAGATGAACCCTACTTTCCCCTCCAAGCCCAGAAACTAGAGGAGTGTGCAGAACTGAAATGGGACGTCACGTCTAGTAGAGCCCTACTTTGCCCTCCAAGCCCAGAAACTAGAGGAGCGTCCAGGACTGAAATGGGACTTCACGTCTAGTAGAGCCCTACTTTCCCCTCCAAGCCCAGAAACTAAAGGAGCGTCCAGGACTGAACTGGGACTTCACGTCTAGTAGAGCCCTACTTTCCCCTCCAAGCCCAGAAACTAGAGGAGTGTGCAGGACTGAACTGGGCCTTCACGTCTAGTAGAGCCCTACTTTCCCCTCCAAGCCCAGAAGCTAAAGTGTGTGCAGGACTGAACTGGGACGTCACGTCTAGTAGAGCCCTACTTTCCCCTCCAAGCCCAGAAACTAGAGGAGTGTGTAGGACTGTACTGGGACTTCACGTCTAGCAGAGCTCTACTTTCCCCTCCAAGCCCAGAAACTAGAGAAGTGTACAGGACTTAACTGGGACTTCACGCTAGCAGAGCCCTACTTACCCCTCCAAGCCCAGAAACTAGAGGAGTGTGCAGGACTGTACTGGCATTTCACGTCTAGCAGGACCCTACTTTCCCCTCCAAGCCCAGAAACTAGAGGAGTGTGTAGGGCAGTACTGGGACTTCACCCCAGTGCCCAGAGAAAATGTTCATGTTGTAAAACTTCATTCCAGCAATAGTCGTTTAATCTTCAGTATACTTTATCACGGCCTGGAGAGAATGGTCATGCCGAGAGTGACTAGAGAATCTGGCCGACACTCAGGATTTCGAGGAAAGGCCAGACAGGCACATAATTAGACTGCTGCTGGTATCATTCGTGTTGTGACTCTTCGCTGGCTGTTGAAGATGAGGACGGAGCATGTGTGGGAAAGTCCCTAGTGCTGTGATGTCTGTTGTTGACTTAACTCATCTCAGCTCCAGCAATCGTGTTATATTTCACTGTGAGAGACTGGGGAAACAGTGTTATACTGTCTGTGGTAAATAGAGGGAAGCATCACCAAGACACTGGGGAAATAGTGTTATACTGTCTGTGGTAAATAGAGGGAAGCTTCACCAAGACATTGGGGGAATAGTGTTATACTGCCTGTGGTAAATATAGGGAAGCTTCACAAAGACACTGGGAAAATAGTGTCATACTGTGTGTGGTAAATATAGGGAAGCTTCACCAAGACACTGGGAAAATAGTGTCATACTGTGTGTGGTAAATATAGGGAAGCATCACCAAGACACTGGGTAAAAGTGTTATACTGTCTGTGATAAATAGAGGGAAGCGTCACCAAGACACTGGAGCAATAGTGTTATACTGTCTGTGGTAAATAGAGGGAAGCGTCACCAAGACACTGGAAAAATAGTGTTATACTGTCTGTGGTAAATAGAGGGAAGAGTCACCAAGACACTGGGAAAATAGTGTCATACTGTGTCATGTTGTAACATGTCTGTCCTACTACATGTACCATGCCTGTCTTACTTACTACATGTACATTGTCTGTCCTACTTACTACTTGTATCATGTCTGTCCTACTTACAACTTGTAACATGTATATGCTACATACTACTTGTATCATGTCTGCCCTACTTACTACTTGTAACATGTATATGCTACATACTATTTGTAACATGTCTGTCCTACTTACAATTTGTAACATGCATATCCTACATACTACTTGCAAGATGTCTGTCCTAATTACAACTTGGAACATGTATACCCTACATACTACTTGTAACATGTATATGCTACATACTACTTGTATCATGTCTGTCCTACTTACAACTTGGAACATGTCTGTCCTACTTACAACTTGTAACATGTATATGCTACATACTACTTGTATCATGTCTGTCCTACTTACAACTTGGAACATGTCTGTCCTACTTACAACTTGTAACATGTCTGTCCTACTTACAACTTGGAACTTGTCTGTCCTACTTACAACTTGGAACATGTCTGTCCTACTTACAACTTGTAACATGTCTGTCCTACTTACAACTTGTAACATGTTTGTCCTACTTACAACTTGTAACATGTATATGCTACATACTACTTGCAACATGTCTGTCCTACATACTACTTGCAACATGTCTGTCCTACATACTACTTGCAACATGTCAGTCTTACTTAAACTTGTAACATGTATATGCTACATAATACTTGTAACATGTCTGTCCTACTTACAACTTGTAACATGTATATCCTACATACTATTTGCAACACGTTTTTCCTACTTACAGTTTGTAACATGTATATCATACATACTACTTGCAAGATGTCTGTCCTAATTACAACTTGTAACATGTATGTCCTACATACTACTTGTATCATGTCTTTCCTACTTACTACTTGTAACATGTATATGCTACATACTATTTGTAACATGTCTGTCCTACTTACAATTTGTAACATGCATATCCTACATACTACTTGCTAGATGTCTGTCCTACTTACAACTTGTAACATGTATATCCTACATACTACTTGTAACATGTATATCCTACATACTACTTGCAACATGTATATCCTACTTACAACTTGCAACATGTATATCCTACATACTACTTGCAACATGTATATCCTACATACTACTTGCAACATGTATATCCTACATACTACTTGCAACATGTATATCCTACATACTACTTGCAACATGTATATCCTACATACTACTTGCAACATGTATATCCTACTTACAACTTGCAACATGTATACCCTACATACTACTTGCAACATGTATATCCTACATACTACTTGCAACATGTATATCCTACTTACAACTTGTAACATGTATATCCTACATACTACTTGCAACATGTATATCCTACATACTATTTGCAACATGTCTGTCCTACTTACAACTTGTAACATGTATATCCTACATACTACTTGCAACATGTATATCCTACATACTACTTGCAACATGTATATCCTACATACTACTTGCAACATGTATATCCTACATACTATTTGCAACATGTCTGTCCTACTTACAACTTGCAACATGTATATCCTACATACTACTTGCAACATGTATATCCTACATACTATTTGCAACATGTCTGTCCTACTTACAACTTGCAACATGTATATCCTACATACTACTTGCAACATGTATATCCTACATACTACTTGTAACATGTATGTCCTACATACTATTTGCAACATGTCTGTCCTACTTACAACTTGTAACATGTATATCCTACATACTACTTGCAACATGTATATCCTACATACTACTTGCAACATGTATATCCTACATACTACTTGCAACATGTATATCCTACATACTACTTGCAACATGTATATCCTACATACTACTTGCAACATGTATATCCTACTTACAACTTGCAACATGTATACCCTACATACTACTTGCAACATGTATACCCTACATACTACTTGCAACATGTATATCCTACTTACAACTTGTAACATGTATATCCTACATACTACTTGCAACATGTATATCCTACATACTACTTGCAACATGTATATCCTACATACTACTTGCAACATGTATATCCTACATACTACTTGCAACATGTATATCCTACATACTACTTGCAACATGTATATCCTACATACTACTTGCAACATGTATATCCTACATACTACTTGCAACATGTATATCCTACATACTACTTGCAACATGTATATCCTACTTACAACTTGTAACATGTATATCCTACATACTACTTGCAACATGTATATCCTACATACTACTTGCAACATGTATATCCTACATACTACTTGCAACATGTATATCCTACTTACTACTTGCAACATGTATATCCTACATACTACTTGCAACATGTATATCCTACATACTACTTGCAACATGTATATCCTACTTACAACTTGTAACATGTATATCCTACATACTACTTGCAACATGTATATCCTACATACTACTTGCAAACATGTATATCCTACATACTACTTGCAACATGTATATCCTACATACTACTTGCAACATGTATATCCTACATACTACTTGCAACATGTATATCCTACTTACAACTTGTAACATGTATATCCTACATACTACTTGCAACATGTATATCCTACATACTATTTGCAACATGTCTGTCCTACTTACAACTTGTAACATGTATATGTTACATACTACTTGTAACATGTCTGTCCTACTTACTACTTGTAACATGTATATGCTACATACTACTTGTAACATGTCTGTCCTACTTACAACGTGGAATATGTATATCCTACAAACTACTTGTATCATATCTGTCCTACTTACTACTTGCAACATGTATATGCTACATACTACTTGCAACATGTCTGTCCTACTTACAACTTGTAACATGTATATGTTACATACTACTTGTAACATGTCTGTCCTACTTACTACTTGTAACATGTATATCCTACATACTACTTGTAACATGTCTGTCCTACTTACAATTTGTAACATGTATATCCTACATACTACTTGTATCATATCTGTCCTACTTACTACTTGCAACATGTATATGCTACATACTACTTGCAACATGTCTGTCCTACTTACAACTTGTAACATGTATATGTTACATACTACTTGTAACATGTCTGTCCTACATACTACTTGTAACATGTATATCCTACATACTACTTGTAACATGTCTGTCCTACTTACTACTTGTAACATGTATATCCTACATACTACTTGTATCATGTTTGTCCTACTTACTACTTGTAACATGTATATCCTACATACTACTTGTAACATGTATGTCCTACTTACTACTTGTAACATGTACATCCTACATACTACTTGTAACATGTCTGTCCTACTTACAATTTGTAACATGTATATCCTGCATACTTCTTGCAAGATGTCTGTCCTACATACTACTTGTATCATGTTTGTCCTACTTACTACTTGTAACATGTAAATCCTACATACTACTTGTAACATGTCTGTGCTACTTACAATTTGTAACATGTATATGCTACATACTACTTGTAACATGTATGTTCTACTTACAACTTGTAACATGTATATCCTAATACTACTTGCAACATGTATATCCTACATACTACTTGTAACATGTATATCCTACATACTACTTGTAACATGTATATCCTACATACTACTTGTAACATGTTTGTCCTACTTACTACTTCCAACATGTATATCCTACATACTACTTGTAACATGTATATCCTACATACTACTTGTAACATGTATATCCTACATACTACTTGTAACATGTATATCCTACATACTACGTGTAACATGTATATCCTACATACTACTTGTAACATGTATATCCTACATACTACTTGTAACATGTATATCCTACATACTACTTGTAACATGTTTGTCCTACTTACTACTTGTAACATGTATATCCTACATACTAATTGTAACATGTATATCCTACATACTACTTGTAACATGTATATCCTACATACTACTTGTAACATGTGTATCCTACATACTACTTGTAACATGTTTGTCCTACTTACTACTTGTAACATGTATATCCTACATACTACTTGTAAACATGTTTGTCCTACTTACTACTTGTAACATGTATATCCTACATACTACTTGTAACATGTATATCCTACATACTACTTGTAACATGTATATCCTACATACTACTTGCAACATGTATATCCTACATACTACTTGCAACATGTATATCCTACATACTACTTGTAACATGTATATCCTACATACTACTTGTAACATGTATATCCTACATACTACTTGTAAATTGTTTGTCCTACTTACTACTTGTAACATGTATATCCTACATACTACTTGTAACATGTCTGTCCTACTTACAATTTGTAACATGTATATCCTGCATACTTCTTGCAAGATGTATGTCCTACATACTACTTGTATCATGTTTGTCCTACTTACTACTTGTAACATGTAAATCCTACATACTACTTGTAACATGTCTGTGCTACTTACAATTTGTAACATGTATATGCTACATACTACTTGTAACATGTATGTTCTACTTACAACTTGTAACATGTATATCCTACATACTACTTGCAACATGTATATCCTACATACTACTTGCAACATGTATATCCTACATACTACTTGCAACATGTATATCCTACATACTACTTGTAACATGTATATCCTACATACTACTTGCAACATGTATATCCTACATACTACTTGTAACATGTATATCCTACATACTACTTGCAACATGTATATCCTACATACTACTTGCAACATGTATATCCTACATACTACTTGCAACATGTATATCCTACATACTACTTGCAACATGTATATCCTACATACTACTTGTAACATGTATATCCTACATACTACTTGCAACATGTATATCCTACATACTACTTGCAACATGTATATCCTACATACTACTTGCAACATGTATATCCTACATACTACTTACAACATGTATATCCTACATACTACTTGCAACATGTATATCCTACTTACAACTTGTAACATGTATATCCTACATACTACTTGCAACATGTATATCCTACATACTATTTGCAACATGTCTGTCCTACTTACAACTTGTAACATGTATATGTTACATACTACTTGTAACATGTCTGTCCTACTTACTACTTGTAACATGTATATGCTACATACTACTTGTAACATGTCTGTCCTAATTACAACGTGGAATATGTATATCCTACAAACTACTTGTATCATATCTGTCCTACTTACTACTTGCAACATGTATATGCTACATACTACTTGCAACATGTCTGTCCTACTTACAACTTGTAACATGTATATGTTACATACTACTTGTAACATGTCTGTCCTACTTACTACTTGTAACATGTATATCCTACATACTACTTGTAACATGTCTGTCCTACTTACAACTTGTAACATGTATATCCTACATACTACTTGTATCATATCTGTCCTACTTACTACTTGCAACATGTATATGCTACATACTACTTGCAACATGTCTGTCCCTACTTACAACTTGTAACATGTATATGTTACATACTACTTGTAACATGTCTGTCCTACATACTACTTGTAACATGTATATCCTACATACTACTTGTAACATGTCTGTCCTACTTACTACTTGTAACATGTATATCCTACATACTACTTGTATCATGTTTGTCCTACTTACTACTTGTAACATGTATATCCTACATACTACTTGTAACATGTTTGTCCTACTTACTACTTGTAACATGTACATCCTACATACTACTTGTAACATGTCTGTCCTACTTACAATTTGTAACATGTATATCCTGCATACTTCTTGCAAGATGTCTGTCCTACATACTACTTGTATCATGTTTGTCCTACTTACTACTTGTAACATGTAAATCCTACATACTACTTGTAACATGTCTGTGCTACTTACAATTTGTAACATGTATATGCTACATACTACTTGTAACATGTATGTTCTACTTACAACTTGTAACATGTATATCCTAATACTACTTGCAACATGTATATCCTACATACTACTTGTAACATGTATATCCTACATACTACTTGTAACATGTATATCCTACATACTACTTGTAACATGTTTGTCCTACTTACTACTTCCAACATGTATATCCTACATACTACTTGTAACATATATATCCTACATACTACTTGTAACATGTATATCCTACATACTACTTGTAACATGTATATCCTACATACTACGTGTAACATGTATATCCTACATACTACTTGTAACATGTATATCCTACATACTACTTGTAACATGTATATCCTACATACTACTTGTAACATGTTTGTCCTACTTACTACTTGTAACATGTATATCCTACATACTAATTGTAACATGTATATCCTACATACTACTTGTAACATGTATATCCTACATACTACTTGTAACATGTGTATCCTACATACTACTTGTAACATGTTTGTCCTACTTACTACTTGTAACATGTATATCCTACATACTACTTGTAACATGTTTGTCCTACTTACTACTTGTAACATGTATATCCTACATACTACTTGTAACATGTATATCCTACATACTACTTGTAACATGTATATCCTACATACTACTTGCAACATGTATATCCTACATACTACTTGCAACATGTATATCCTACATACTACTTGTAACATGTATATCCTACATACTACTTGTAACATGTATATCCTACATACTACTTGTAACATGTTTGTCCTACTTACTACTTGTAACATGTATATCCTACATACTACTTGTAACATGTCTGTCCTACTTACAATTTGTAACATGTATATCCTGCATACTTCTTGCAAGATGTCTGTCCTACATACTACTTGTATCATGTTTGTCCTACTTACTACTTGTAACATGTAAATCCTACATACTACTTGTAACATGTCTGTGCTACTTACAATTTGTAACATGTATATGCTACATACTACTTGTAACATGTATGTTCTACTTACAACTTGTAACATGTATATCCTACATACTACTTGCAACATGTATATCCTACATACTACTTGCAACATGTATATCCTACATACTACTTGCAACATGTATATCCTACATACTACTTGTAACATGTATATCCTACATACTACTTGCAACATGTATATCCTACATACTACTTGTAACATGTATATCCTACATACTACTTGCAACATGTATATCCTACATACTACTTGCAACATGTATATCCTACATACTACTTGCAACATGTATATCCTACATACTACTTGCAACATGTATATCCTACATACTACTTGCAACATGTATATCCTACATACTACTTGTAACATGTATATCCTACATACTACTTGCAACATGTATATCCTACATACTACTTGCAACATGTATATCCTACATACTACTTGCAACATGTATATCCTACATACTACTTACAACTTGTAACATGTATATCCTACATACTACTTGTAACATGTATATCCTACATACTACTTGCAACATGTATATCCTACATACTACTTGCAACATGTATATCCTGCATACTTCTTGCAAGATGTCTGTCCTACATACTACTTGTATCATGTTTGTCCTACTTACTACTTGTAACATGTAAATCCTACACACTACTTGTAACATGTCTGTGCTACTTACAATTTGTAACATGTATATGCTACATACTACTTGTAACATGTATGTTCTACTTACAATTTGTAACATGTATATCCTACATACTACTTGCAACATGTATATCCTACTTACAACTTGTAACATGTATATCCTACATACTACTTGCAACATGTATATCCTACATACTACTTGCAACATGTATATCCTACATACTACTTGCAACATGTATATCTTACATACTACTTGCAACATGTATATCCTACATACTACTTGCAACATGTATATCCTACATACTACTTGCAACATGTATATCCTACATACTACTTGCAACATGTATATCCTACTTACAACTTGCAACATGTATATCCTACATACTACTTGCAACATGTATATCCTACATACTACTTGCAACATGTATATCCTACTTACAACTTGCAACATGTATATCCTACATACTAATTGCAACATGTATATCCTACATACTACTTGCAACATGTATATCCTACATACTACTTGCAACATGTATATCCTACATACTACTTGCAACATGTATATCCTACATACTACTTGCAACATGTATATCCTACATACTACTTGCAACATGTATATCCTACTTACAACTTGCAACATGTATATCCTACTTAGAACTTGTAACATGTATATCCTACATACTACTTGCAACATGTATATCCTACTTACAACTTGCAACATGTATATCCTACATACTACTTGCAACATGTATATCCTACTTACAACTTGCAACATATATATCCTACTTACAACTTGCAACATGTATATCCTACTTACAACTTGCAACATGTATATCCTACATACTACTTGCAACATGTATATCCTACATACTACTTGCAACATGTATATCCTACATACAACTTGCAACATGTATATCCTACATACAACTTGCAACATGTATATCCTACTTACAACTTGCAACATGTATATCCTACATACTACTTGCAACATGTATATCCTACATACTACTTGCAACATGTATATCCTACTTACAACTTGCAACATGTATATCCTACTTACAACTTGCAACATGTATATCCTACATACTACTTGCAACATGTATATCCTACTTACAACTTGCAACATGTATATCCTACTTACAACTTGCAACATGTATATCCTACTTACAACTTGCAACATGTATATCCTACTTACAACTTGCAACATGTATATCCTACATACTACTTGCAACATGTATATCCTACTTACAACTTGCAACATGTATATCCTACATACTACTTGCAACATGTATATCCTACTTACAACTTGCAACATGTATATCCTACATACTACTTGCAACATGTATATCCTACTTACAACTTGCAACATGTATATCCTACATACTACTTGCAACATGTATATCCTACTTACAACTTGTAACATGTATATCCTACATACTACTTGCAACATGTATATCCTACATACTACTTGCAACATGTATATCCTACTTACAACTTGTAACATGTATATCCTACATACTACTTGCAACATGTATATCCTACATACTACTTGCAACATGTATATCCTACATACTACTTGCAACATGTATATCCTACATACTACTTGCAACATGTATATCCTACATACTACTTGCAACATGTATATCCTACATACTACTTGCAACATGTATATCCTACATACTACTTGCAACATGTATATCCTACTTACAACTTGTAACATGTATATGCTACATACTACTTGTAACATGTATATCCTACATACTACTTGCAACATGTATATCCTACATACTACTTGCAACATGTATACCCTACATACTACTTGTAACATGTATATCCTACATACTACTTGTAACATGTATATCCTACATACTACTTGCAACATGTATATCCTACTTACAACTTGTAACATGTATATCCTACATACTACTTGCAACATGTATATCCTACATACTACTTGCAACATGTATATCCTACATACTACTTGCGACATGTATATCCTACATACTACTTGCAACATGTATATCCTACATACTACTTGCAACATGTATATCCTACATACTACTTGCAACATGTATATCCTACATACTACTTGCAACATGTATATCCTACATACTACTTGCAACATGTATATCCTACTTACAACTTGTAACATGTATATCGTACATACTACTTGCAACATGTATATCCTACATACTACTTGCAACATGTATATCCTACATACTACTTGCAACATGTATATCCTACATACTACTTGCAACATGTATATCCTACATACTACTTGCAACATGTATATCCTATATATATATATATATATATATATATATATATATATATATATATATATATATATATATATATATATATATATATATATATATATATCCTAGTTGTTATTTGCAACAAAAATGTCCTTGTGGTACTTAAAATAAATATATCGTTCTTGTTACTTGAACGCAAAATTGCCAAGAAATCACAACAACGAAAAATGCTGGTGTTGACTGCGACTTCCTGTAAAGGATATGCAGCTAACTTGAACTTGTTAGCCTACTGACAATATTCCTGTCCCAATTGTTACATGCAGTATGTGTGTCCTAGTTTTAATTTACAATAAAAATGTCCCATGTGTTAATTACAATATATGTGACCCTTTTGTTACTTACAACATGCGTCCTAGTTGTTATTTGCGATAAATATGTCCTAGTTATTAATTACAATGAATACGCCATAGTTATTACTTACAATGTATATGTCCTTGTTGTTATTTACAATATTATGTCCTAGGTATCACTGACAATACATCTGTACTTGGTATCTTTAATAACTGTTTCATTGTTATCACTCCGCTAGCCTAAAGGACATTCTTTGGTTTCTTTAATCGTACCATTACTTCTGCCTTTCTATTATTCAAGCTGGGGATAATTGTTTTCACTTTAAGCAAGCCTTGAATCTATCATGTTGTACGCCATTATCCCACCGATCATGGTTATTTGAAATCATGGATGTTGATAGTGTATGGAGCTGGGGAGCAGACGATAGATAATTCTTGGTTATGGTCCCAAGTTTCACGACGGCAATTAGAGGATCTCCTTATTGAGACAATGGCCAATGTCACTGACCAGTATGGTCACTGCCGAGAAGGAAAGCACTGGCAAACTACCTTCTTTACAGATGCCTCGCAGATCATGTCCAAGCTACGGCAACATTCCACAAGATGAAGAACATTCTCTGTAATGTATCTGTGTCAATCGTGATGGGTAATAGAGTTGTTAAGAGCTATGTTGAGCCAGTCCTGATGTACGGAAGCGAATCATGGACAATTAATTTACAATTTGAGAATAACAATTAGTAGACAAGTACGGAATTATGTGGAAGCTACGGATGTGGCCTTAAAGGAGAATAATAAGAACACAATGGACAGATTCAGAGAACAATGGACAGATATTGACAGACGTTAACTCACAGAACGAACTGGTCACTCGCATCAGAAGAAGGCAACCCACATTCTTTGGACAAGTAAAGAGAAGAGGACAACTTGAGTATGTCGTCACAACGGGAACTGGAAGGGAGGAGGGCAGGGGAAGACCAAGAAAGAAGATGATGGATAGTTTGACACCAGTGTCATAAAAGGATTACAACACACAAGACATAGGGAAGTGGTAAGATATGATCACCAACGCCACGGGACATGGACTATAAGAAGATGGAGTGTTGATTGCAGGCAATGAATCAAGATCGTCTAAATATAGATATGTATGCATTGTTTGTTCACAGCAATAATCTAAGCTACAAGAAAAGATAAATTATCATTTCCAAGAAGACAGAAATACCATAATACAACATACCAGACAACGGGAACATTCTTTAATAGATAGAGAGTTACAACTGTCTTGGCACAGACGAAACGAGCAATAGAAGATGTGGAGATTACGACTCGAATCGGCATGACAAACGTGCATTTTACGAGATTAAAGCGATACCAAGAAACTACTGTCAGTTGCAGAGAACGAAGAATGAACTTTGTCGAGCTACATAAACCCCGCACTGCTGTGTGCATGTGAAGTGGGAACAATAAGCAGACAAATTGATAACACCTGATGGTTGGAGATGTGTGATTTCCGAAGGAAATGGTAAAAATACAACTGGTTGAAATAGGAACAGACAAGACATTCCGTGCAGAAACAGATAAACTTTACAAAATGGTTAGAGAAATTAGATGTAGACAGACAAGAATATTTGAATATATTATCAAGAGACATCGAAAAACTAGTAATAACGGGTCAATTTGGTTGGGAAACTGCAAAGGGAAGACAAAGAGATGCATACCTGGTCTGTCTGGGCCAACAGGTAAAAGGAAATGCCATTAAGGCGCAACATTACAAATGCACGCATATACAGTAAAGCCTCGGTTTTTGACGATAATCCGTCAGAAAACAATCGGCGAAATCCGAAACCGACGAAAACGGAGGCAATTTTCCCATTTTAATCAATGTAAATCCAATCATTCCGTTCTAGAAACTTCAAAATGCATACCAAAAACGCATGTTATAGAGAATAAATATAGTGTTTAATACTATTTTTCGGCTCCAGACTTATCTGAACTCGCACCTTCGCCATGCCTAGTAAAACTGTGTATGCCAGTGCGCCTCTAGAATTTTTCAAACCATCATCTGCTGGCCTTAAAATCACTATGTACACTTATTGAACTTATCGTGGATGGCGACTTTCAGTACATGCGGCCGATTTCACCAATTTTAAAGCCGCTCTCGTATTTTATCATTAGTAAGTATAAGTATTATTAGCTCACACAACGAAAAACAACGCCAAACTTAGCAGAAGAATGCGCGGGTTCCTTTATTTTCGTAAAATTAACAGCGAGGTCATGTTAGCACGCCGACGAAATCCGAGGTAAACGCTGAAAACCGAGACAAATTTTTCACAAAATAATAATCGACGAAAACCGAAACCGACTATAACCGAAGGCAACGAAAACCTAGGTTTTACTTTATGTATAAGATACGTGCATGTCCTTTACAGGACATCGCCGTCAACACTAGCATTTCTCTTTTGCTGTTGTGATCTCTTGGCAAGTTTACGTACAGTACTTTGTCATTGCTTACTGAACGACCGGCACCCATACCATTTCGTAAAATACCAACGCAATGCGGTCTGCTGCCAAATCGTACGTAGTTGTGTTTCCAACGCGGGTATGCGGGATTACGAACTGCGTCCACAACACCGTCGCCACTAAGCAGGCACTATATATATATCCATCATTGGCACCATGCCGTCTTGACAGACGATAGTTTGTACTTTAAAACGGCATAATAACTTTTACCCATGGCGCTAGCGAATGTGACTGATAAGGCCAATTCACGCTGTAAATGTCCGTTCACAGTGGGTGCATGTGAACACGTGGTCATTTCCACCATCATGCACCATCTTACGTCTCACACGCTCGGTGTGTGACTTATCTGCAATAATTTTCTCCTTTGTCTTTATTCCATTTCTGAACTTTGCCCTCCATGCAACACGTTCAGCGGCGACTTGCTCCCAATGTGCATTATCAATGCCTGTATCAATCATGTCCCGCTTACACGCATCTTTGTGTCTTAGAAGAGGCCGACTCTGAGATCTCTTACCCACCTGTAATTCACCAAAAAAGATGTCCTTTGGTATTCTACCATCATCCATCCTCCTAATACGATTCAGTTGAAGTGAGTGACACGTGCAGGTAATACGCAATGCGTTAAAAGATTGTTTAAGCAAGAATGGGCTTGAGTTGCAAAGACTTGTTGCACTCGGCACTGACAATGCATCTGTCATGACAGGTGTAAACAATGGAGTACTGTATATACAACACTAAAATCCGAAGCTCCTCATCTGGTACTAGTTAGGTGTGTATGTCATTCCCTTCAGCTGGCAGTGCCACATTTTTGTAAAACAATTGGCACTCAATGGGTGATGTGGTCAATAGTGCACACTTCGCCTTTACTTTCCAGAACATGTCATGGTGCTTAGTTTCGGCTGAGTCAACCCGGGAGCAATAGTGGGGACTCAATTACATGATCTACTGGCTAACCATTCGCTATGCTCTCGACGGTCTGTGCACTAGGTCAGGGAAATTTAAGGGGAAACAACTACCTCTTTTTCAGAGGAACGTAATATTCATTTCATTGTTTGCAAGGGACATAACTCGGAAACGTTTTTCTAAAGACAAACAATTAAAACACAATTAGTTACATTACTTGTTAAATGTTTAATATAATGACACCAACTCCATTGGCACCTTTCCGTCTTGACAGACGATAGTTTGGTACATTGTGCTTCAAAAAGGCTTAATAACTACGATCCATGGCGGTGGCGAGTGTGGCTGGTAAGGCCAATTCTTGCTACAAATGTTTGCCCACAGTGGGTGCATGTGAAAGCATGGTCATTTCCACCATTTTGCACCATCTTACGTCTCTCACGCTCTGTGTGTGCTTTATCTGCAATCATTTTCTCCTTTGTCTTTATTCCATTTCTGATAGTTGCCCTCCATGCAACACGTTCAGCGGCGACGTGCTCCCAATGTGCATTATCAATGCCTGTATCAATCATGTCCCGCTTACACACATCTTTGTATCGTAGTAGAGGCCGACCCTGAGATCTCCTACCCGTCTGTAATTCACCAAAAAAGATGTCCTTTGGTATTCTACCATCATCCATCCTCCTAACGTGTCCTATCCATCTAAGTCTACGAAGACTGAGCATGGAATACACCATCACACAACCTGATCTTTCCAATACTTCAGTATTTGTGATTTTGTCTTGCCACTTAATACCAAGAATTCTTCGCAGACACCGCATATGAAAGCTGTTTAAACGTTTCTCTTGGCGTGAGTAAGCTGTCCAGGTTTCACTGCCATAAAGAAGAATACTAAGGACACAGGCTTGGTAGACGAGGACTTTTGTTTTGGCAGTAAGCTTCCTGTTCTCCCAGACTCTTTTTGCTAACAAGTTCATTGTTGTTGCTGCCTTGCCAATTCTGATGTTGATTTCCTGATCGAGGGATAATTTGCTATTTACCTCTGATCCTAGATATGTAAAATGGTCTACTATCTCCAGTTCGGCGTCGTCAATAAAGATTGATGGTACACCAGGTGCACCTTGTGACATAATCTGTGTCTTCTTTTTGTTAATTGTTAAACCAAATTCAGAACAAGCATTGGAGAATGCAGATAGTAGATGTTGTAATTCTTCCTCAGAGTGGGTCGTGATCGCAGCATCATCAGCAAAAAGCAACTCTCTGATTAGTACCCTGCTAATTTTGGTCTTGGCCTTCAATGTCTGAGCATTATAGAGGCCACCATCTAAGCGTGAGTGAATGTATATACCGTCATCCTGATCACGAAAGGCATATTTCAGTAGAAGTGAAAAGTATATCCCAAAGAGGGTGGGGGCTAGTACACAACCTTGCTTAACTCCACTCTTGATTTCAAACTCTTCTGAAGTTGAGCCTTCAAACTTGATTATACCCTTCATGCCTGTGTGGAATGATTCCACAATGGACAGAAGAGTTGGTGGGTAGCCAATCTTAATAAACAGTAGCTGATTTTGTTCCCGGCATTTTTCTTGCCTCTCCATAGCACAAAGCCTGGGCTAAAATAAAGAAACCATGTGTTGCCCATGCAGCATGATCCCTCTCTCGGCCTGCCTAGTTCACTCCAGAGGAAGGTTGACACCTATAATCTGGAACAAGACAAGCTGCAGAAGCTGCCGGATCAGCAAATCAATGCTCTAACTGTCCGCCTGTCGGAGCTTCGATCCTAGACCAGCTGCCAACCAAGGCTTAGGGCCTGGTCTGCCTTGCCATGACTTATTTGTCTTTGGGTTGCATTTCCTCGCACCAGGATAAGGCTAGTACCCTTCCAATTGCGCTCTTCCGCCCGAAGCCGTTGGCACAATGTGGGGTGTCGGGTTTGGTTTGGTAAGCGCCGCCCAACATTCGGCGCTGACAGAAAGCAGGTAGTACCGTCTACTGTCATACGGTAGCTCAGTCATATCTGACTAAGACCTGACTCAACTATTCACAGTTAACACAATAATTTGACATCCTAAGGTATGAAATACTTTTACTGCTAAAAGTGAATAACATGTACTTGTTTATGCATTATATACAATGTTTCAACACTGCAAGCTCCGTGCACAATGTTAACGATGTCCCCAATGGACGACCTGACATTGTTGCTCGGGTTTCTTTTCACAACGTAAAAACATTCGCTCTAATTCTTTAGTTTCTTTAGTCATGTCATATTTCTTTAGTTTCTTTAGTCATGTCATAATTCTTTAGTCACAATTCTCTTGTGTCTTGTCTCTGAGGACGACAATGTCAGGGGTACATTCATACCAGGGAAGGGTGAACAAAAGCTGCGTGCTTATGCGGACGATACCATTTTCTTTCCGACCACTGAAAAATCTGTACGGATCATTTTGGAGACGTTCTCGTTTTTCGGCAAAGGGAGTGGGGCAAAATTAAACGTCCAAAAATCTACTATAATGGGCTTAGGCAAATGGAAAAATAAGGCGGATTTCCCATTTGACTTAACATCAAACAATCTTATAAAAGTGTACGGAATAGTCTTCCCATGTCAACCAAATCAGACACACAAAGACACTTGGCAAAATCTAGAGAAGAAAATAACAGATATGTTACAGAGATACAAATACAAAACAACTACCATATTTGGTAGAAGTACCATTGTTAATACATATATAATTCCAAAAGTACTATATCTGTGCACAGTCCTAGATCCCCCACGTCAAACTGTCACAAACATAAACAAAGAGATTAGACGCTTTGTGTTTGGCAGCACCATCTACAGTATCAAACATACTACACTCATGCAAGACAAAAAAGATGGAGGTATCGCCCTCCAAGACATAACAACCAAAATACAAGCACTTAGGATCAAACACGTAGGTGAAATCCTACAACACCCAGAAAAACACCCTTTAGCACACTATTACATTGGAATTAGGCTATCTTCTTTAAAACCTATTAGGAATACATCCTCACATTATTTTGGCACTCTCCCAACGTTCTACAAAACATGTATTTCGGCCATTAAAGGACATGAAAAATTACTACACAAGAAAACACATACAATCTACAGGCATTTAGTTAAATTACAAGCAACTCCGGTACATCTCAGAATTAAAAGAGGACATAGATATTTCATAAAAGATTATACCGAAATTTTCTCTAATATTCACAACAAGCAGATTACTCCAAAAGCAAGGGAAATTGTATATAGGCTTGTTTACAGCATGACCCCAACAACAGAGAGAACAGCAAAAATAACTAAACAAATACTGCAGTGTCAGCTTTGTAGACGGAACGTCCAAGAATCAGAAGAGCACATCTATTACGAATGCAACACAATCATGCCAACAAGAAATCTCCTACAAAACATCCTAAACACTCATTTGAAACAAAGAACAGATGTTTACAAAGCAATCATGATAAATTCCATTCCTTACTCCACACAAGACACCCACACAAAGCTACTTGTTCTATTGGCAGAGTACAGAAATCTGATATGGACATTAAGAAACAAAGCACTATACAATTACAGAACAATCAACAAAGAAATTGTCCAACAACTTTATCCACAAAAAGTCGCAAACATTCTAATCTTAGCCCCACAAGCGCAAATCTAGTAAAATATTTGGCTGAAGACAGCACATATTACAGAAGAAGTAAATAACTTGTTTTAAATAAAGGATACTACAACTGTAAATGTATTTATTGATGGTATTAATAATCTTACAATTATATTATTATTATTATTATTATTATTATTATTATTATTATTATTATTAATACTATTATTATTACTGCTACTATTATTATTAATTTTCCCATTATTATATTTGAATGTGCAACATGAAATATATTGTGGATAGGTGTCTGTGCCGTTGGCAGTAACATATGTATGCGTCTGTGTGTGGATGAAGGTGTGTGTGTGCGTGTGTGGTGCATGAATTTGCACGCGCATGTGTACGAGTGTGTGTGTGTGCGCGTGCCTGCGTGCGTGTAGCAGTCTTTAAACCAAGTCGGTATCTTAAGTATTAAAATGATGTTATACGGTAATGATATGTTTCAAAAGAAAAATATGCACCACCATGTATAAACAAATTCGATGAGCCCTTTAAGTACCCAGTACGCTAAGGTGGCTTTTAGTGGCCAGGTTTTAAGTCCTTCCCATTGTATATAAAACCCAGACACTATCACAATTTTGGACCAATTATCTCCCTGGGGACAGACCATGGACCCTAATTGCTAGTAGTAAATCCCTGATTCTTGTCCCCCAAACAAAAGACATCATGGACTAGAGCGTCACCCTGAAATTTGTCATCAGGCAACAACACCAACGGCCTTCGCCTCGGGAGCTTAGTGACCCAGAAATTACAAGGAAGCCACATTTTAATGGAGATGATAGTTTAAAGTTTATTGTCCAAGCGTGGGGCATTTAAATGTACTGCGGTCTCCAGAAAGCATGAGATTGTGTGTGCGTGTGTGTTTGTGTGTATGTGTGTGTGAGAGAGAGAGAGAGAGAGAGAGAGAGAGAGAGAGAGGAGAGGGAGAGATGGACAGGTGTTTCATGCATTCCGCTTGCGGAAGTGGAAGTGAAGCATATGCAAGGAATGTGTATCTACATGCACTATGCCACAAATGTCATATTAACATAACTGTATATATGTATGTATATGTTTTATTCACAATGTCACACTTAACACTAACAAACGGCAACGCTCTGTAATATACACAAACAAAAGAAACACACACTACAACTTGTAAATACACATTGCTTTGTATGAAATAAAAGTTGGGGGGGGGAAAAAAAACAACAACAACAACAAACAATAAAAAAAAGAAAAAAAAATCACGGACATCCATGTCCACTGGGTTCCAGGCACTAGGGTACAATATCCACTTGTACCAAAGGAAGCAAGTTTGCTCTTATAGCTTTCTTGTGTCCGAAGGTTCAAGGACAAATTTATATTAAGAAACAAATGTAAAGTGTTCCAAAATGTACAGCCTGGCATATTGCAGAAGTCACTCAACATGAATAAATCTTTCATACACAACATTTAACTGGCCATCATGTCTTTTCTTTACAAAAACATGGCTTGGCCATATGAATCGCAACTGCTTCAGCAAACCTTACCAGTAGTTCAGTTTGTGGGTTAAACATACAATAAATTATGCATCCAATTGAAAAAAAAAAAAATACTTTTAAATTTCTTTAATAAATGATTATAATTTTTATATACTTACATTTTAGAAAACACTTTTTCCTCACTTAGGTATTTCTTGAAAAATTATATGTGTAATTACAATGTAGATAAGTTCAGTTTAGGACTCCCCCTATATGGGGGAAGAACATTTTTTTACTGGCCTCTTAGGGCCACATAAAGTGTGCAGGAAATTAACCACACACATCCCTCTCCTGTACTTTCTCTTTTTTTTAAAAATACTAGCTGACCCGGCCCGTTTATGGGCTTCATATATAGAGATTGTCATGGACTCTGTTATTCCCTCTGTCCATCTTTTACATGGTCGGCCTCTTCTTCTGGTTCCATTTGGTCTGTACACCATTGCTTGTTGTGTTATACTGTTAGTTGGTAGCCTAGTTAATGGCCGAGCATTTAACTTGCTGTTTTCTAACGAAAACCGGCTCCATGAAGAATGTATTACATACGCAATTCGTAAACCCGCATACCCGCGTTCGAAAACAGCTGTGGGTGATTTGACAGCAGACTGCCATACGTTTTTTTTATAAAATGGTATGGATGCCGGTTGTTCAGAAAGCAATGGCAAACTACTGAACGTAAACTTGCCCAGGAATGACGAACAGCTAAAAATGCTGGGGTTGACTGCTAAGTCATGTAAAGGATGTGCAACAACTTCTAACGAAATCTAGCGCTGCTACAATCCCCACTTTAGTCCTGACAAATGATTCTTAAGAAATGAAAATTAGGGGGCATAACAATATAATTTTGACTTTAAGGGCAGTTTCTCTAATTAAAAGTGTTAAAAAATATTATGTGTATTTATAGCAATTTACTCACGTATATAAATAAACGTATAAACGTATAAAACTGTTTTATCCACTTAAAACATAATATAATGTTAATTAATTCTGTAAGTTTTCTTATTTTCTTTATATATTTTGAAATGTTTAATATGTAGAATTTATCACCCACTTCTTTGTTCTGGATTTAAAGTTTATTAAATGTAATGTCAGAAGTTGTATATTCTTCTCTTCATTACTTTTATAAATGAAAAAAAAAGGGGAAAAAAAAATAATAATTAACATTTTTCAATGCTGCCATTCTCTCTGGACTTAATGCTAAGTTAACTACTGAATCATGTCCCGCTATTTAACTGCTACGTACTGCCACGTCGCAGTTAGTACTTGGGAGCCACAGTTTAAATAGAATGAAAATGTAAAGGTTATTACCCAAGACCACGGAAATTCATGTACTATTATCTACAGAAAGCAAGAGATAGATCAAGACATAATGTGTGTGTGTGTGTGTATGTGTGTGTGTGTGTGTGTGTGAGAGAGAGAGAGAGAGAGAGAGAGAGAGAGAGAGAGAGAGAGAGAGAGAGAGAGAGAGAGAGAGAGATGGACAGGGGTAACATGCATTCCACTTGTGGAGATGGAAATGAAACGAGGAAAGTGTGTTTACATGCACTATGCTATAAATGTCATATTACATTGGCACCTTGGCACCTTGGCACCTTGCCGTCTTGACAGACGATAGTTTGTGCTTTAAAAAGGCATAATAACTTTTACCTATGGCGGTAATGAATGTGACTGATAAGGCCAATTCGCGCTGTAAATGTCCGTTCACAGTGGTTGCATGTGAACATATGGTCATTTCCACCATCATGCACCATCTTACGTCTCACACGCTCGGTGTGTGACTTATCTACAATAATTTTCTCCTTTGTCTTTATTCCATTTCTGATGTTTGCCCTCCTTGCAACACGTTCAGCGGCGACTTGCTCCCAGTGTGCATTATCAATGCCTGTATCAATCATGTCCCGCTTACACACATCTTTGTATCGTAGTAGAGGCCGACCCTGAGATCTCTTACCCATCTGTAATTCACCAAAAAAGATGTCCTTTGGTATTCTACCATCATCCATCCTCCTAAGATGTCCTATCCATCTAAGTCTACGAAGACTGAGCATGGAATAAACCGTCACACAACCTTATCTTTCCAATTCTTCAGTATTTGTGATTTTGTCTTGCCACTTAATACCAAGAATTCTTCGCAGACACCGCATATGAAAGCTGTTTAAACGTTTCTCTTGGTGTTAGTAAGTTATCCAGGTTTCACTGCCATAAAGAAGAGTACTAAGGACACAGGCTTGATAGACAAGGACTTTTGTTTTGGCAGTAAGCTTCCTGTTCTCCCAGACTCTTTTTCTTAACCTGTTCATTGTTGTTGCTGTCTTACCAATCCGGATGTTGATTTCCTGATCGAGGGATAAATTGCTATTTACCACTGATTCTAGATATGTAAAATGGTCTACCATCTCTAGTTCGGCGTCATCAATAAAGATTGATGGTACCCCATGTGCACCTTGTGACATAATCTGTGTCTTCTTTTTGCTAATTGTTAAACCAAATTCAGAACAAGCATTGGAGAATGCAGATAGTAGACATTGCAATTCTTCCTCAGAGTGGGTCGTAACTGCAGCATCATCTGCAAAAAGCAACTCTCTGATCAGTACCCTCCTAATTTTGGTCTTGGCGTTCAATCTCTGAGCATTATTAGAGGCCGCCATCTGAGCGTGAGTGAACGTATATACCATCATCCTGATCACAAAAGGCATATTTCAGTAAAAGTGAAAAGTATATTCCACAAAGCGTGGGAGCTAGTACACAACCTTGCTTAACTCCACTCTTGATTTCAAGCTCTTCAGAAGTTGCACCATCAAACTTGATTATACCCTTCATACCTGTGTGGAACGATTCCACAATGGACAGAAGAGATGGTGGGCAGCCAATCTTCTTTAGTGCCTTGAACAGACCCTCACGACTGACCAAATAAACTGCCTTTGTGAGGTCTATGAAGGCAATAAACAGTGGCTGATTCTGTTCACTGCATTTTTCTTGCATTTGACACAAGACGCCAGTACACAACACTAACACACACACACACACACACACACACACACACACACACACATATATATATATATGGACTACCGTGTAGGCGGGCATGCGTCTTGTTCACTGGGCTACCGTGTAGGCCATGATCGGTGGGATAATACATACTACTTGCAACATGTATATCCTACTTACAACTTGTAACATGTATATCCTACATACTACTTGCAACATGTATATCCTACATACTACTTGCAACATGTATATCCTACATACTACTTGCAACATGTATATCCTACATACTACTTGCAACATGTATATCCTACATACTACTTGCAACATGTATATCCTACATACTACTTGCAACATGTCTATCCTATATATATATATATATATATATAATATATATATATATATATATATATATATATTATATATATATATATATATATATATTATATATATATATATATATATTATATATATATATATATCCTAGTTGTTATTTGCAACAAAAATGTCCTTGTGGTACTTAAAATAAATATATCGTTCTTGTTACTTGAACGCAAAATTGCCAAGAAATCACAACAACGAAAAATGCTGGTGTTGACTGCGACTTCCTGTAAAGGATACGCAACTAACTTGAACTTGTAGCCTACTGACAATATTCCTGTCCCAATTGTTACATGCAGTATGTGTGTCCTAGTTTTAATTTACAATAAAAATGTCCCATGTGTTAATTACAATATATGTGACCCTTTTGTTACTTACAACATGCGTCCTAGTTGTTATTTGCGATAAATATGTCCTAGTTATTAATTACAATGAATACGCCATAGTTATTACTTACAATGTATATGTCCTTGTTGTTATTTACAATATTATGTCCTAGGTATCACTGACAATACATCTGTACTTGGTATCTTTAATAACTGTTTCATTGTTATCACTCCGCTAGCCTAAAGGACATTCTTGGATTTCTTTAATCGTACCATTACTTCTGCCTTTCTATTATTCAAGCTGGGGATAATTGTTTTCACTTTAAGCAAGCCTTGAATCTATCATGTTGTACGCCATTATCCCACCGATCATGGTTATTTGAAATCATGGATGTTGATAGTGTATGGAGCTGGGGAGCAGACGATAGATAATTCTTGGTTATGGTCCCAAGTTTCACGACGGCAATTAGAGGATCTCCTTATTGAGACAATGGCCAATGTCACTGACCAGTATGGTCACTGCCGAGAAGGAAAGCACTGGCAAACTACCTTCTTTACAGATGCCTCGCAGATCATGTCCAAGCTACGGCAACATTCCACAAGATGAAGAACATTCTCTGTAATGTATCTGTGTCAATCGTGATGGGTAATAGAGTTGTTAAGAGCTATGTTGAGCCAGTCCTGATGTACGGCAGCGAATCATGGACAATTAACGGACAATTTGGGAATAACAATTAGTAGACAAGTACGGAATTATGTGGAAGCTACGGATGTGGCCTTAAAGGAGAATATAAGAACACAATGGACAGATTCAGAGAACAATGGACAGATATTGACAGACGTTAACTCACAGAACGAACTGGTCACTCGCATCAGAAGAAGACAACCCACATTCTTTGGACAAGTAAAGAGAAGAGGACAACTTGAGTATGTCGTCACAACGGGAACTGGAAGGGAGGAGGGCAGGGGAAGACCAAGAAAGAAGATGATGGATAGTTTGACACCAGTGTCATAAAAGGATTACAACACACAAGACATAGGGAAGTGGTAAGATATGATCACCAACGCCACGGGACATGGACTATAAGAAGATGGAGTGTTGATTGCAGGCAATGAATCAAGATCGTCTAAATATAGATATGTATGCATTGTTTGTTCACAGCAATAATCTAAGCTACAAGAAAAGATAAATTATCATTTCCAAGAAGACAGAAATACCATAATACAACATACCAGACAACGGGAACATTCTTTAATAGATAGAGAGTTACAACTGTCTTGGCACAGACGAAACGAGCAATAGAAGATGTGGAGATTACGACTCGAATCGGCATGACAAACGTGCATTTTACGAGATTAAAGCGATACCAAGAAACTACTGTCAGTTGCAGAGAACGAAGAATGAACTTTGTCGAGCTACATAAACCCCGCACTGCTGTGTGCATGTGAAGTGGGAACAATAAGCAGACAAATTGATAACACCTGATGGTTGGAGATGTGTGATTTCCGAAGGAAATGGTAAAAATACAACTGGTTGAAATAGGAACAGACAAGACATTCCGTGCAGAAACAGATAAACTTTACAAAATGGTTAGAGAAATTAGATGTAGACAATCAAGAATATTTGAATATATTATCAAGAGACATCGAAAAACTAGTAATGACGGGTCAATTTGGTTGGGAAACTGCAAAGGGAAGACAAAGAGATGCATACCTGGTCTGTCTGGGCCAACAGGTAAAGGAAATGCCATTAAGGCGCAACATTACAAATGCACGCATATACAGTAAAGCCTCGGTTTTTGACGATAATCCGTCAGAAAACAATCGGCGAAATCCGAAACCGACGAAAACGGAGGCAATTTTTCCCATTTTAATCAATGTAAATCCAATCATTCCGTTCTAGAAACTTCAAAATGCATACCAAAAACGCATGTTATAGAGAATAAATATAGTGTTTAATACTATTTTTCGGCTCCAGACTTATCTGAACTCGCACCTTCGCCATGCCTAGTAAAACTGTGTATGCCAGTGCGCCTCTAGAATTTTTCAAACCATCATCTGCTGGCCTTAAAATCACTATGTACACTTATTGAACTTATCGTGGATGGCGACTTTCAGTACATGCGGCCGATTTCACCAATTTTAAAGCCGCTCTCGTATTTTATCATTAGTAAGTATAAGTATTATTAGCTCACACAACGAAAAACAACGCCAAACTTAGCAGAAGAATGCGCGGGTTCCTTTATTTTCGTAAAATTAACAGCGAGGTCATGTTAGCACGCCGACGAAATCCGAGGTAAACGCTGAAAACCGAGACAAATTTTTCACAAAATAATAATCGACGAAAACCGAAACCGACTATAACCGAAGGCAACGAAAACCTAGGTTTTACTTTATGTATAAGATACGTGCATGTCCTTTACAGGACATCGCCGTCAACACTAGCATTTCTCTTTTGCTGTTGTGATCTCTTGGCAAGTTTACGTACAGTACTTTGTCATTGCTTACTGAACGACCGGCACCCATACCATTTCGTAAAATACCAACGCAATGCGGTCTGCTGCCAAATCGTACGTAGTTGTGTTTCCAACGCGGGTATGCGGGATTACGAACTGCGTCCACAACACCGTCGCCACTAAGCAGGCACTATATATATATATCCATCATTGGCACCATGCCGTCTTGACAGACGATAGTTTGTACTTTAAAACGGCATAATAACTTTTACCCATGGCGCTAGCGAATGTGACTGATAAGGCCAATTCACGCTGTAAATGTCCGTTCACAGTGGGTGCATGTGAACACGTGGTCATTTCCACCATCATGCACCATCTTACGTCTCACACGCTCGGTGTGTGACTTATCTGCAATAATTTTCTCCTTTGTCTTTATTCCATTTCTGAACTTTGCCCTCCATGCAACACGTTCAGCGGCGACTTGCTCCCAATGTGCATTATCAATGCTTGTATCAATCATGTCCCGCTTACACACATCTTTGTATCTTACCCATCTGTAATTCACCAAAAAAGATGTCCTTTGGTATTCTACCATCATCCATCCTCCTAATACGATTCAGTTGAAGTGAGTGACACGTGCAGGCAATATGCAATGCGTTAAAAGATTGTTTAAACAAGAATGGGCTTGAGTTGCAAAGACTTGTTGCACTCGGCACTGACAATGCATCTGTCATGACAGGTGTAAACAATGGAGTACTGTATATACAACACTAAAATCCGAAGCTCCTCATCTGGTACTAGTTAGGTGTGTATGTCATTCCCTTCAGCTGGCAGTGCCACATTTTTGTAAAACAATTGGCACTCAATGGGTGATGTGGTCAACAGCGCACACTTCGCCTTTACTTTCCAGAACATTTCATGGTGCTTAGTTTTGGCTGAGTCAACCCGGGAGCAATAGTGGGGACTCAATTACATGATCTACTGGCTAACCATTCGCTATGCTCTCGACGGTCTGTGCACTAGGTCAGGGAAATTTAAGGGGAAACAACTACCTCTTTTTCAGAGGAACGTAATATTCATTTCATTGTTTGCAAGGGACATAACTCGGAAACGTTTTTCTAAAGAAAAACAATTAAAACACAATTAGTTACATTACTTGTTAAATGTTTAATATAATGACACCAACTCCATTGGCACCTTTCCGTCTTGACAGACGATAGTTTGGTACATTGTGCTTCAAAAAGGCTTAATAACTACGATCCATGGCGGTGGCGAGTGTGGCTGGTAAGGCCAATTCTTGCTACAAATGTTTGCCCACAGTGGGTGCATGTGAAAGCATGGTCATTTCCACCATTTTGCACCATCTTACGTCTCTCACGCTCTGTGTGTGCTTTATCTGCAATCATTTTCTCCTTTGTCTTTATTCCATTTCTGATAGTTGCCCTCCATGCAACACGTTCAGCGGCGACGTGCTCCCAATGTGCATTATCAATGCCTGTATCAATCATGTCCCGCTTACACACATCTTTGTATCGTAGTAGAGGCCGACCCTGAGATCTCCTACCCGTCTGTAATTCACCAAAAAAAGATGTCCTTTGGTATTCTACCATCATCCATCCTCCTAACGTGTCCTATCCATCTAAGTCTACGAAGACTGAGCATGGAATACACCATCACACAACCTGATCTTTCCAATACTTCAGTATTTGTGATTTTGTCTTGCCACTTAATACCAAGAATTCTTCGCAGACACCGCATATGAAAGCTGTTTAAACGTTTCTCTTGGCGTGAGTAAGCTGTCCAGGTTTCACTGCCATAAAGAAGAATACTAAGGACACAGGCTTGGTAGACGAGGACTTTTGTTTTGGCAGTAAGCTTCCTGTTCTCCCAGACACTTTTTGCTAACAAGTTCATTGTTGTTGCTGCCTTGCCAATCCTGATGTTGATTTCCTGATCGAGGGATAATTTGCTATTTACCTCTGATCCTAGATATGTAAAATGGTCTACTATCTCCAGTTCGGCGTCGTCAATAAAGATTGATGGTACACCAGGTGCACCTTGTGACATAATCTGTGTCTTCTTTTTGTTAATTGTTAAACCAAATTCAGAACAAGCATTGGAGAATGCAGATAGTAGATGTTGTAATTCTTCCTCAGAGTGGGTCGTGATCGCAGCATCATCAGCAAAAAGCAACTCTCTGATTAGTACCCTGCTAATTTTGGTCTTGGCCTTCAATGTCTGAGCATTATAGAGGCCACCATCTAAGCGTGAGTGAATGTATATACCGTCATCCTGATCACGAAAGGCATATTTCAGTAGAAGTGAAAATGATATCCGAAAGAGGGTGGGGGCTAGTACACAACCTTGCTTAACTCCACTCTTGATTTCAAACTCTTCTGAAGTTGAGCCTTCAAACTTGATTATACCCTTCATGCCTGTGTGGAATGATTCCACAATGGACAGAAGAGTTGGTGGGTAGCCAATCTTAATAAACAGTAGCTGATTTTGTTCCCGGCATTTTTCTTGCCTCTCCATAGCACAAAGCCTGGGCTAAAATAAAGAAACCATGTGTTGCCCATGCAGCATGATCCCTCTCTCGGCCTGCCTAGTTCACTCCAGAGGAAGGTTGACACCTATAATCTGGAACAAGACAAGCTGCAGAAGCTGCCGGATCAGCAAAGCAATGCTCTAACTGTCCGCCTGTCGGAGCTTCGATCCTAGACCAGCTGCCAACCAAGGCTTAGGGCCTGGTCTGCCTTGCCATGACTTATTTGTCTTTGGGTTGCATTTCCTCGCACCAGGATAAGGCTAGTACCCTTCCAATTGCGCTCTTCCGCCCGAAGCCGTTGGCACAATGTGGGGTGTCGGGTTTGGTTTGGTAAGCGCCGCCCAACATTCGGCGCTGACAGAAAGCAGGTAGTACCGTCTACTGTCATACGGTAGCTCAGTCATATCTGACTAAGACCTGACTCAACTATTCACAGTTAACACAATAATTTGACATCCTAAGGTATGAAATACTTTTACTGCTAAAAGTGAATAACATGTACTTGTTTATGCATTATATACAATGTTTCAACACTGCAAGCTCCGTGCACAATGTTAACGATGTCCCCAATGGACGACCTGACATTGTTGCTCGGGTTTCTTTTCACAACGTAAAAACATTCGCTCTAATTCTTTAGTTTCTTTAGTCATGTCATATTTCTTTAGTTTCTTTAGTCATGCCATAATTCTTTAGTTTCTTTAGTCATATCATAATTCTTTAGTTTCTTTAGTCATGTCATAATTCTTTAGTCACAATTCTCTTGTGTCTTGTCTCTGAGGACGACAATGTCAGGGGTACATTCATACCAGGGAAGGGTGAACAAAAGCTGCGTGCTTATGCGGACGATACCATTTTCTTTCCGACCACTGAAAAATCTGTACGGATCATTTTGGAGACGTTCTCGTTTTTCGGCAAAGGGGGTGGGGCAAAATTAAACGTCCAAAAATCTACTATAATGGGCTTAGGCAAATGGAAAAATAAGGCGGATTTCCCATTTGACTTAACATCAAACAATCTTATAAAAGTGTACGGAATAGTCTTCCCATGTCAACCAAATCAGACACACAAAGACACTTGGCAAAATCTAGAGAAGAAAATAACAGATATGTTACAGAGATACAAATACAAAACAACTACCATATTTGGTAGAAGTACCATTGTTAATACATATATAATTCCAAAGTACTATATCTGTGCACAGTCCTAGATCCCCCACGTCAAACTGTCACAAACATAAACAAAGAGATTAGACGCTTTGTGTTTGGCAGCACCATCTACAGTATCAAACATACTACACTCATGCAAGACAAAAAAGATGGAGGTATCGCCCTCCAAGACATAACAACCAAAATACAAGCACTTAGGATCAAACACGTAGGTGAAATCCTACAACACCCAGAAAAACACCCTTTAGCACACTATTACATTGGAATTAGGCTATCTTCTTTAAAACCTATTAGGAATACATCCTCACATTATTTTGGCACTCTCCCAACGTTCTACAAAACATGTATTTCAGCCATTAAAGGACATGAAAAATTACTACACAAGAAAACACATACAATCTACAGGCATTTAGTTAAATTACAAGCAACTCCGGTACATCTCAGAATTAAAAGAGGACATAGATATTTCATAAAAGATTATACCGAAATTTTCTCTAATATTCACAACAAGCAGATTACTCCAAAAGCAAGGGAAATTGCATATAGGCTTGTTTACAGCATGACCCCAACAACAGAGAGAACAGCAAAAATAACTAAACAAATACTGCAGTGTCAGCTTTGTAGACGGAACGTCCAAGAATCAGAAGAGCACATCTATTACGAATGCAACACAATCATGCCAACAAGAAATCTCCTACAAAACATCCTAAACACTCATTTGAAACAAAGAACAGATGTTTACAAAGCAATCATGATAAATTCCATTCCTTACTCCACACAAGACACCCACACAAAGCTACTTGTTCTATTGGCAGAGTACAGAAATCTGATATGGACATTAAGAAACAAAGCACTATACAATTACAGAACAATCAACAAAGAAATTGTCCAACAACTTTATCAACAAAAAGTCGCAAACATTCTAATCTTAGCCCCACAAGCGCAAATCTAGTAAAATATTTGGCTGAAGACAGCACATATTACAGAAGAAGTAAATAACTTGTTTTAAATAAAGGATACTACAACTGTAAATGTATTTATTGATGGTATTAATAATCTTACAATTATATTATTATTATTATTATTATTATTATTATTATTATTAATACTATTATTATTACTGCTACTATTATTATTAATTTTCCCATTATTATATTTGAATGTGCAACATGAAATATATTGTGGATAGGTGTCTGTGCCGTTGGCAGTAACATATGTATGCGTCTGTGTGTGGATGAAGGTGTGTGTGTGCGTGTGTGGTGCATGAATTTGCACGCGCATGTGTACGAGTGTGTGTGTGCGCGTGCCTGCGTGCGTGTAGCAGTCTTTAAACCAAGTCGGTATCTTAAGTATTAAAATGATGTTATACGGTAATGATATGTTTCAAAAGAAAAATATGCACCACCATGTATAAACAAATTCGATGAGCCCTTTAAGTACCCAGTACGCTAAGGTGGCTTTTAGTGGCCAGGTTTTAAGTCCTTCCCATTGTATATAAAACCCAGACACTATCACAATTTTGGACCAATTATCTCCCTGGGGACAGACCATGGACCCTAATTGCTAGTAGTAAATCCCTGATTCTTGTCCCCCAAACAAAAGACATCATGGACTAGAGCGTCACCCTGAAATTTGTCATCAGGCAACAACACCAACGGCCTTCGCCTCGGGAGCTTAGTGACCCAGAAATTACAAGGAAGCCACATTTTAATGGAGATGATAGTTTAAAGTTTATTGTCCAAGCGTGGGGCATTTAAATGTACTGCGGTCTCCAGAAAGCATGAGATTGTGTGTGCGTGTGTGTTTGTGTGTATGTGTGAGAGAGAGAGAGAGAGAGAGAGAGAGAGAGAGAGAGAGAGAGAGAGGAGAGGGAGAGATGGACAGGTGTTTCATGCATTCCGCTTGCGGAAGTGGAAGTGAAGCATATGCAAGGAATGTGTATCTACATGCACTATGCCACAAATGTCATATTAACATAACTGTATATATGTGTGTATATGTTTTATTCACAATGTCACACTTAACACTAACAAACGGCAACGCTCTGTAATATACACAAACAAAAGAAACACACACTACAACTTGTAAATACACATTGCTTTGTATGAAATAAAAGTTGGGGGGGGGGGGGAAACAACAACAACAACAAACAATAAAAAAAAGAAAAAAAATCACGGACATCCATGTCCACTGGGTTCCAGGCACTAGGGTACAATATCCACTTGTACCAAAGGAAGCAAGTTTGCTCTTATAGCTTTCTTGTGTCCGAAGGTTCAAGGACAAATTTATATTAAGAAACAAATGTAAAGTGTTCCAAAATGTACAGCCTGGCATATTGCAGAAGTCACTCAACATGAATAAATCTTTCATACACAACATTTAACTGGCCATCATGTCTTTTCTTTACAAAAACATGGCTTGGCCATATGAATCGCAACTGCTTCAGCAAACCTTACCAGTAGTTCAGTTTGTGGGTTAAACATACAATAAATTATGCATCCAATTGAAAAGAAAAAAAAAAAATACTTTCAAATTTCTTTAATAAATGATTATAATTTTTATATACTTACATTTTAGAAAACACTTTTTCCTCACTTAGGTATTTCTTGAAAAATTATATGTGTAATTACAATGTAGATAAAGTTCAGTTTAGGACTCCCCCTATATGGGGGAAGAACATTTTTGTTTTTTTTACTGGCCTCTTAGGGCCACATAAAGTGTACAGGAAATTAACCACACACATCCCTCTCCCGTCCTTTCTCTTTTTTTAAAAAAAATACTAGCTGACCCGACCCGTTTATGGGCTTCATAATAGAGATTGTCATGGACTCTGTTATTCCCTCTGTCCATCTTTTACATGGTCGGCCTCTTCTTCTGGTTCCATTTGGTCTGTACACCATTGCTTGTTGTGTTATACTGTTAGTTGGTAGCCTAGTTAATGACCGAGCATTTAACTTGCTGTTTCCTAGCGAAAACCGGCTCCATGGATAATGTATTACGGACGCAATTCGTAAACCCGCATACCTGCGTTCGAAAACAGCTGTGGGTGATTTGACAGCAGACCGCCATACGTTTTTTTTTTTACAAAATGGTATGGATGCCGGTTGTTCAGTAAGCAATGGCAAACTACTGAACGTAAACTTGCCCAGGAATGACGAACAGCTAAAAATGCTGGGGTTGACTGCTAAGTCATGTAAAGGATGTGCAAAAACTTCTAACGAAATCTAGCGCTGCTACAATCCCCACTTTAGTCCTGACAAATGATTCTTAAGAAATGAAAATTAGAGTGCATAACAATATAATTTTGACTTTAAGGGTAGTTTCTCTAATTAAAAGTGTTAAAAAATATTATGTGTATTTATAGCAATTTACTCACGTATATAAATAAACGTATAAAACTGTTTTATCCACTTAAAACATAATATAATGTTAATTAATTCTGTAAGTTTTCTTATTTTCTTTATACATTTTGAAATGTTTAATATGTAGAATTTATCACCCACTTCTTTGTTCTGGATTTAAAGTTTATTAAATGTAATGTCAGAAGCTGTATATTCTTCTCTTCATTACTTTTATAAATGAAAAAAAAGGAAAAAAAAAATAATAATTAACATTTTTCAATGCTGCCATTCTCTCTGGACTTAATGCTAAGTTAACTACTGAATCATGTCCCGCTATTTAACTGCTACGTACTGCCACGTCGCAGTTAGTACTTGGGAGCCACAGTTTAAATAGAATGAAAATGTAAAGGTTATTACCCAAGACCACGGAAATTCATGTACTATTATCTACACAAAGCAAGAGATAGATCAAGACATAATGTGTGTGTGTGTGTGTATGTGTGTGTGTGAGAGAGAGAGAGAGAGAGAGAGAGAGAGGAGAGAGGAGAGAGAGAGAGAGAGAGAGAGAGAGAGAGAGAGAGAGAGAGAGAGAGAGAGAGAGAGAGATGGACAGGGGTAACATGCATTCCACTTGTGGAGATGGAAATGAAACGAGGAAAGTGTGTTTACATGCACTATGCTATAAATGTCATATTACATTGGCACCTTGGCACCTTGGCACCTTGGCACCTTGGCACCTTGCCGTCTTGACAGACGATAGTTTGTGCTTTAAAAAGGCATAATAACTTTTACCTATGGCGGTAGCGAATGTGACTGATAAGGCCAATTCGCGCTGTAAATGTCCGTTCACAGTGGGTGCATGTGAACATATGGTCATTTCCACCATCATGCACCATCTTACGTCTCACACGCTCGGTGTGTGACTTATCTGCAATAATTTTCTCCTTTGTCTTTATTCCATTTCTGATGTTTGCCCTCCATGCAACACGTTCAGCGGCGACTTGCTCCCAAGTGTGCATTATCAATGCCTGTATCAATCATGTCCCGCTTACACACATCTTTGTATCGTAGTAGAGGCCGACCCTGAGATCTCTTACCCATCTGTAATTCACCAAACAAGATGTCCTTTGGTATTCTACCATAATCCATCCTCCTAAGATGTCCTATCCATCTATGTCTACGAAGACTGAGCATGGAATAAACCGTCACACAACCTGATCTTTCCAATACTTCAGTATTTGTGATTTTGTCTTGCCACTTAATACCAAGAATTCTTCGCAGACACCGCATATGAAAGCTGTTTAAACGTTTCTCTTGGTGTGAGTAAGTTATCCAGGTTTCACTGCCATAAAGAAGAGTACTAAGGACACAGGCTTGATAGACAAGGACTTTTGTTTTGGCAGTAAGCTTCCTGTTCTCCCAGACTCTTTTTCTTAACCTGTTCATTGTTGTTGCTGTCTTACCAATCCGGATGTTGATTTCCTGATCGAGGGATAAATTGCTATTTACCACTGATTCTAGATATGTAAAATGGTCTACCATCTCTAGTTCGGCGTCATCAATAAAGATTGATGGTACCCCATGTGCACCTTGTGACATAATCTGTGTCTTCTTTTTGCTAATTGTTAAACCAAATTCAGAACAAGCATTGGAGAATGCAGATAGTAGACATTGCAATTCTTCCTCAGAGTGGGTCGTAACTGCAGCATCATCTGCAAAAAGCAACTCTCTGATCAGTACCCTCCTAATTTTGGTCTTGGCGTTCAATCTCTGAGCATTATTAGAGGCCGCCATCTGAGCGTGAGTGAACGTATATACCATCATCCTGATCACAAAAGGCATATTTCAGTAAAAGTGAAAAGTATATTCCACAAAGCGTGGGAGCTAGTACACAACCTTGCTTAACTCCACTCTTGATTTCAAGCTCTTCAGAAGTTGCACCATCAAACTTGATTATACCCTTCATACCTGTGTGGAACGATTCCACAATGGACAGAAGAGATGGTGGGCAGCCAATCTTCTTTAGTGCCTTGAACAGACCCTCACGACTGACCAAATAAATTGCCTTTGTGAGGTCTATGAAGGCAATAAACAGTGGCTGATTCTGTTCACTGCATTTTTCTTGCATTTGACGCAAGACGCCAGTACACAACACTAACACACACACACACACACACACACACACACACATATATATATATATATATATATATATATATATATATATATATATATATATATATATATATATATATATATGGACTACCGTGTAGGCGGGCATGCGTCTTGTTCACTGGGCTACCGTGTAGGCGGGCACGCGTCTTGTTCACTGGGCTACCGTGTAGGCGGGAACGCGTCTTGTTCACTGGGCTACCGTGTAGGCGGGCAAGCGTCTTGTTCACTGAGCTACCGTGTAGGCGGGCACGCGTCTTGATCACTGGACGTCTTGATCACTGGACTACCATGTAGACAGGCACGCGTCTTGTTCACTGGACTACCATGTAGGCGGACACGCGTCTTGTTCACTGGACTACCGTGTAGGCGGACACGCGTCTTGTTCACTGAGCTACCATGTAGGCGGGCACGCGTCTTGTTCACTGAGCTACCATGTAGGCGGGCACGCGTCTAGCCCACTGGACTACCGTGTAGGCGGGCACGCGTCTAGCCCACTGGACTATCGTGTAGGCAGGCAAGTGTCTTATTCACTGAACTACCGTGTAGGCGAGCACGCGTCTTGTTCACTGGACTACCGTCTAGGCGAGCACGCGTCTTGTTCACTGGACTACCGTCTAGGCGGGCACGCGTCTTGTTCATTGGACTACCGTGTAGGCGGGCACTCGTCTTGTTCATTGGACTACCGTGTAGGCGGGCACGCGTCTTATTAACTGGACTACCGTGTAGGCGGGCACGCATCTAGCACACTGGACTACCGTGTAGGCGGGCACGCGTCTTGTTCACTGGACTACCCTCTAGGCGGGCAAGCATCTTGTTCACTGGACTACCCTCTAGGCGGGCACGCGTCTTGTTCACTGGACTACCCTCTAGGCGGGCAAGCATCTTGTTCACTGGACTACCGTGTAGGCGGGCACGCATCTAGCACACTGGACTACCGTGTAGGCGGGCACGCGTCTTATTAACTGGACTACCGTGTATGCGGGCACGCGTCTTATTCACTGGACTACCGTGTAGGCGGGCACGCGTCTTGTTCACTGGGCTACCGTGTAGGCGGGCACGCGTCTTGTTCACTGGGCTACCGTGTAGGCGGGCACGCGTCTTATTCACTGGGCTACCGTGTAGGCGGGCACGCGTCTTGTTCACTGGGCTACCGTGTAGGCGAGCACGCGTCTTGTTCACTGGGCTACCGTGTAGGCGGTTACGCGTCTTGTTCACTGTGCTACCGTGTAGGCGGTCTCGCGTCTTGTTCACTGGGCTACCTTGTATTCGGGCACGCGTCTTGTTCACTGGACTACCTCCCTCCCATATACAGGATTTATTCTTCAATTATTTATCATCATTAAGTGCCTCTGATTTTCCACACGTTGCGATCTCCAAGGGATTTATCACTTTATGTGTTGACTCCCTTCCGTGTCTTGACTGCTAACACTTTTCCCTCGCTGTCTCCCTTTACCTCTCTTTCCACAAAGCTTTCCAGTTATCAAATGTTCCAGTTTTTTTCTTCACATAATGTGACCAAAATATGAGGACTATCTCTCTATGATGTTTCTGATGTTTGTGATAAGTTGTCCTTGCGATTTAGCCTCCCTTGAAATGTTCAGATACTCTATGATGTTTCTGATGATTGTGATAAGTTGTCCTTGCGATTTAGCCTCCCTTGAAATGTTCAGATACTCTATGATGTTTCTGATGATTGTGATAAGTTGTCCTTGCGATTTAGCCTCCCTTTAAATGTTCAGATACTCTATGATGTTTCTGATGTTTGTGATAAGTTGTCCTTGCGATTTAGCCTCCCTTGAAATGTCCAGATTACTCATTGTGGCTGTCCAAGGAATGTTCAGCATTTTTCTATAAAACCACATCTCCAAAGCTTCCATTTATGCTATTATTTTTTTTTTTTTTTTGCCTGTTTACTAATTGTCCAGGATTCGTAACCGAATGTTAGAACTGGTTCTATGTAACATGCAAGAACTCTTGTCTTAACTTCCAAGGACAATAACTTATTGCATGCATAAAATGTTCCTCATTTGTTATAATGCAGTTTTTGCTTGTCCTATTCTGTTCTTTATCTCTGTAATGTATCTTCTATCTAATGCTATCATTGTGTCTAGATATTTGAATTTCTGTACTTGCCCCAAAATAATATCATTTACTTTAGTTGTATATTTAGGCACAATCTGTTTCTTTGATATCACTATGACTTCTATCTTTCTATTATTCAAACTAAGGCCCATTTTATCACTTCCTATAACCACTGTATCTATCATTTCTTGCAATTCCTTCTGACTTGTTGATATTAACTGTGTGATCTGCTTAACCTAAGTTATTTGTATTATGTCACCAACCAGGATCCCTGACATATTTTCGGTAGATTTCATTATACGCTCACTGTACAAGGAAAACAAAGTGGGAGACAATACACAACCTTGTCTGACTCCTTTATTTATACACTGAAATGTTCCTAAACATTGTTGATTCTTGTAGCTACTGTTGTCTGTCAATATATTTTCTTCATCATTCGCAGGTCTTTGAAGCCAAAGTTGTTCTAGTAATTTGATTATTTCTTCATGTTTCACGATGTCACAGGCTTTGATGCACAAGTACAAATCTGATTTTATATTTTTAAAACTCTTTCTAATAGAGTCCTGAGAATATATACTTTTTTCACACATACCATTACAGGACATCGCTGTCAACACCAGCATTTTACCGCTGTTGTTGATTTCTTGGTAAGATTACGCTCAGTAGTTTGCCATTGCTTTCTGAGCAACCGGCTCACATATTCCGTAAGTAACGGGCGCGGCGAGAACCGCTACCGATTCTCGCGCAGTTGCATTTGCTCACGTGAATAAACGGGATTACGGAGAAAGTCGCTAAAACGCTAGGCCAGGGAGACGGCGAGAATATATATGGTAAATTATTTATACGCTCATTATTTAGCATTGCGAGTTCGTTTTCATCGTCTACATGTTTACAAATGTTCTTTGGCATAGTTTGTTTTACCAGCGAAGACGTCAGTAAGCGGGAACGTGAATTCCGTTTGTACGAGTATGTAGATATTGTCAGATCAAAACATACGTGTTCTCGCACTGGCTAATGAACGGTTGTGATAACACCATTGAAGGGGGGGGGGGGGCGGGAGGGGGCGGGGGGAGGGGTGGAAAGCGACAACTGGGACACGGCAGAATGTGCTGTTAACAGCTAGTATTGTTTGTAGCGGATTCTAAGTGTGGTTTTGTGCAATGTAGTCAATGGAATTGGGGAATGTAATCAGTGAAACTATGGAATGTAATTAGTAAACTTGTGGATTGTAATCAGTAGAATTGTGGGATCTAATCATTGAAATTATGACATGTAGTAAGTGAAATTATTAAATTCAATTATTAAAACTGTGACATGTAATTATTGAAACTGTGGAATGTAATTATTGAAACTGTGGAATGTAATCAGTGAAACTGTGAAATGTAATTAGTGAAACTGTGGAATGTAATAAATGAAATTGTGGAATGTAGTCAGTGAAACCGTGGAGTGTAGTCAATTAAGCTATTAAATATAATCAGTGAAAGTGTGGAATATCGTCAGTGAAACCGTGAAATTTAGTCAGTGAAATTATTAAATGTAATCAATGAAATTGTGGAATATAATCAGTGGAATTATTAAATGTAATCAGTGATGTTGTGAAGTGTAATCAATAAAATTATGGATTTTAATCAGTGGAATTGTGGAATGTAATCAGTGAAATTTTGGAATGTAATCAGTGAAATTGTGGAATGTAATCAGTGAAATTATTAAATGTAATCAATGAAATTGTGGAATGTAATCAGTGACATTATTAAGTGTAATCAATGAAATTGTGGAATGTAATCAGTGAAATTGTGGAATGTAATCAGTGAAATTGTGGAATGTAATCAGTGAAATTGTGGAATGTAATCTGTGAAGGTGTGGAATATAATCAGTGAAGCTGTGGAATATAATCAGTGAAACTACGATCAAACGTTCCCTAACGCTACAGAACATTAACAACAACAATCAAACGTTGCCCTAACGCTACAGAACATTAACAACAACAATCAAACGTTCCCTAACGCTACAGAACATTAACAACAACAATCAAACGTTCCCTAACGCTACAGAACATTAACAACAACAATCAAACGTTCCCTAACGCTACAGAACATTAACAACAACAATCAAACGTTGCCCTAACGCTACAGAACATTAACAACAACAATCAAACGTTCCCTAACGCTACAGAACATTAACAACAACAATCAAACGTTCCCTAACGCTACAAAACATTAACAACAACAATCAAACGTTCCCTAACGCTACAGAACATTAACAACAACAATCAAACGTTGCCCTAACGCTA